>CM052708.1:51262756-51317869 GCA_028551405.1 Uromys caudimaculatus
AGATTTCATCCCAATGATGCTGGTCTCTTCTTAATCACCACTAATATCTTAGCTCCAGCTAACCAGCATCAATAGTCCCAGCAATGCAATGGTTTTGCTTTAGTAGCTCTGGTATCTTGTTAATCACAGCTCTTAAATCAAACTAGCAATGGCCCTGATAAGAGTCTTTAATCTTCCCTCTGAAATTTCACAAGCCAGGCCTCCATCTTCTGCACTGTTCTCAACATTATCTTCCAAGCTCCTACAAAACATCCCACAAAGCTCTTAACACCGAATGGATCTTCTAGCCCAAAGTTCCAAAGTCCTTCCACAGTCCTCCCTAAAACATGGTCAGGTTGTCACAGGAATACCCCACTACGCTGGTATCAATTTGTCTTAGTCAGGGTTTCTACTCCTGCACAAACATCATGACCAAGAAACAAGTTGGGGAGGAAAGGGTTTATTTGGCTTACACTTCCATGCTGCTGTTCATCACCGGAGGAAGTCAGGACTGAACTCAAGCAGGTCAGGAAGCAGGAACTGATGCAGAGGCCATGGAGGAATGCTGCTTACTGGCTTGCTTGCTTCTCTCCTTGCTTGCTCAGCCTTATAGAGCCCAAGACTACCAGCCCACAGATGGTACCACTCACAAGGGGCCCTCCCCCCTTGATCACTAATTGAGAAAATGCCTTACCGCTGGATCACATGGAGGCGTTTTCTCAACTGAAACTCCTTTCTCTGTGATAACTTCAGCTTGTGTCAAGTTGACACAAAACCAGCCAGTACAGGGGTGTTGCGAGAGTGGAAGGTGGACACAAAAGGACAGGGAGATGAGGGGGATTGGGGTGCATGATGTGAAACTCACAAGGAATCAATGAAAAGTTTAATAAAAGAGATTTCGTTCAGGGAGAGCTGGACACAGGAAGTGGAAACAGCTCAAGAAAGAGGCATTAAAGCTGGAAGAGTGGAGCCATCTAAACTGAGAGCTGACATGGAACTACAAGATTGGGAACGAGCCCTGCTGGGGTTGGACTTGCTTTTATCTGTTATTTTCTTATTATGCCCCATTAATCTCTTTTGGAATAATAATGTATATTCTGTGCCATTGTATGTTGGAAGTATGTAATTTGCATTTTGATTTTACAGAAGATTACAGTACATAGATTGTCTTGAGTCTTTAGACAGTGTTTGAGACTGAAAGACTACAGGGACTTTTGAAGTTGGACTGATGCATTTTGCATTATGAGATGGTAATGGGACTGTGGGGGGTGGAAAGTGATCCCCGTTTGGTGGCGCTGTATGGAGAGGCTTATGGAGAAGGCGTGGCCTTTGGGGGCAGGCTTTGAGGTTTCAAAAGTCATGTACCATTCCCAGTTCACTTTCTTGGCTTCTGGCTGCTGGTTCAAGATGTGAACTCCCAGCTTGCTGCTTCTGCTGCCAGGCCTGCCAGCTGCCATGCTCACCACCATCATGGTGATGGTGATGGCCTCTTATGCTTCGGAACGGAAAGCTCAACTTGCTTCTATAAGTTGCCTTGCGTGTGGTGATTTATCACAACAGAAAACAACGAATGCACAGGTTCACAGATATCCCAGGTTGACCTAGAAATGAGCTATGGAGTGAAGGATGACCTTGAGCTCCTCCTCCCTCTCTCAGGCTCCCGACAGTTAGAATTATAAGCATGTATATCATGCCAGGCTAAGGTTGGGGCTTTTGTTAAGTTTTGACGTTGTTCTCCAGAAAGACAATACATTTTTGTTTTCACTCTGAGTTTGTAAATTCTTCCCATGTCTCAGTATTCCCAGGGACTTCATTGAAAAACAAGAAATAAAAGCTTTCAGTGTGAATAGACAAAAGAATGCTCTGTAAAGGACCGTTTTAAGAACCGACTTCCCATATAGTCAAGCATTCCTCAGTGGAATCCTGACCTAAATCTTCATGTGTCCTTCCCTTAAAGTTTGTTCACATATGCTCTGTGTATTTCTTCTTCAACTTATTCCTCAGTATTTTATACTGTGGTGCTATTTTAGATAAGGTGTATTTTTATTAATTCTTTTTGTTTCTTTGCTAATTTAAAAAGGAACATGCATATGTTAGAGAAATTCCAAAAATGATGATAAATTTAAGAAAGTTAAATGCCCTTAGTCCAGAGAGGTCTAATCTGTGGAGTTCCTTGAGCACCTTTCTAGAACATTCTAGAAATACCCTCTGCTGTTGTCTCATGTGTGCGAATGCACTGTGACAGGAAGTAGAATGTGGCCACTCTACATAACTTGGTGAATAATTCCTTCAGGATTAAAATGAAAAGCAAGAAAGATTGATTCGACTGAATATTGCTTAGTCGTTATATGTTTATAATGAGTATAAAGAGTTAAATCTTTACATTCCAGAGTTGGAAGTCCATGAAACAGAAAAGTTGAGAAGAGCTATGCAGACTTTTCATTTTGAAATACAAGGCTGGAGAACAACTGCAGCAACTAAATAATTGGGAATAGCTGCTTGTGGGGTGTGGGAATTGAAGGTGTCTTAAGGGAAAGAAATTAGGTTTCATTTGAAGCCTCTAGGTACTATTTTAAATTCTATATAATGTACACAATTAAAATTAAATAAAAGAACAAAGCCTTTTTCACATATTAATTTCTTCTAAAATATCTCTTAAAAGATGAGAGGAGGAATTCCTTGTGTGTGTGTGTGTGTGTGTGTGTGTGTGTGTGTGCACGCATGTGTGGTGCATGCACATGCAAGTGTGCAGTGTGCTTTTGACTTCCATGCAGCAGTCAGAGGGAGATATCCGCATCCTAGGACCTCTCACAGAGCCTGCAGCTGGACGAGTGGCTATCAAGTCCCAGTGATCCTCCTGTCTCTGTCCCATACAGCGCTGGAGTTACAGCATGTGTGCCCATGCCTGTTTCCGTTCTTGTGTGGGTGCTGGGGATTCGAACTCAGGTCCTCATGCTTGCCCAGCAAGTTTGCTCTCTTACCTGCTAAGTCATCTTTCTAATCACAGACTTTGTAATTTTTTTGAGAATTTCATACCTAAGTACACTGTATTTTTTTATCATTTCCTCTCTTCCCTCTCTCCTTACCCTCTATCTCTCAGAATCATCACCTCTTCTTCTAGAATCCCCTCTCTCTCTCTCTCCCTCCTCTATCTCTCACTCTCTCCTTATATATCTGCAAATGTACAGATGTATATGCTTGTGTCTTCCCTGCAGCAGCCACAGGGAGACGACGTCTCTTCAGGATCTCTCACAGAGCCTGGAGCTGGCCTAGGAACTAACAAGTCCCATGATCCTCATGTTTCTGTGTATACCTATAGGTACAAATATCTGTAGATAGACAGTATAGATATCTACAGAGAGATATAGATGACAGATAGGTATTATACATAGAGATAGCCTACTGAATTAGTTTTGCTACTGAGTACCTGTGTTTAGGGCTGACCACTTGCGGCTGGAGAACCTACTAGTGGTCTTATCCCTGGGGAAGTTTGGTCTCCAGCTTCTAGGTGTCACTGACTTTCTGCAGCTCTTCATCTAGGGGTGGGTCCTTATGAAATGTTCCCCATCCACAAGGCATGCTGATGGGTATGGTCCTTCTCCGGGTCTTATTTAGGCAACCATATTGTTGAGATTTCATGGGTAAAGCACCCCATCATGATACAGTCTGAAAGTATCCTGGTCTTTTAGATCTTATAATCTTTCCACTCTCTCTTCATTGATAGACTCTGAGACATAGAGGCAGGGGTTGCACTGTAGATATACCAACTGGGAGTGGGAACCCCATGGTAGCTTAAGCTCTGCATTTGACCAGTTGTAGATTTCTGTGATTCATTGCCTATGGGAAAAAGAAGACTTCTTTGAAGAGGGGTGAAAGCTACACTTCTCTGGGAGTATAAGAATAAATGTTTAGAAGACAATTAGAAACCACACTGACTAGGAAAATCAGCCCCAGGAATCTTGATGTGAAGACTCCAACTTCATTCTTTTGGGTTATATAGCTGTGGGTGGCTCTATTTGACCTTCAGGGTGACAATAAAACAGGACATGACTCAAAGCACTGTTGGGAGAGTTGATGTGTGTAAAGTGGTCACAGAAGGAGGAAGTGGCAAGCAAATGTGGGCTACTCTCTAGGCTTTGATTGCTTGCCCCCGAGGGTCCATGTGCCACCAATCCATGGTACTATTGAGGCAGGCAGGTAGAGGGTTGAGCCACTACAGGGTGGGGCCTAGAAGGTAACTCATTGGGGGAATACTTTTGAAGGGGATTGTAGGATTGTGCTCTTTCCTTCCTGGTGGCCATGAGATGAACAGTCTGTGTTGTGTCATGTGTCTGCCCCACCCCACCCCATACTTCAGGTACTATATTCTCCCTCACTATTTGCCCGGAAACAATGAGACCAACCCACCATGGACTGAAACCTCCAACACTGTGAGCCAAAGCAAAGGTTTGCACCCTGCTCACTCTTCTCCGTATTTCTCATTAGTGACCGCTTGACCTTTCTTTGCTCAGCTCAGTCATAAGCAGCTCCACCTCACAATACTTTCTTCTCTTCCTCCTTCAGAGACCACAGTGTATCCGTTACAGTTTCACAGCTTTAAAAATAAAGGAAGGAAAATAAGAAGGAAGGACAAGGCAGAGGAGGGATGACTTCAGATGAGGAAAGGACTTCAGGTTCTTTCTGGGACATCTTGTTCCTTGGGCTAAAATCAAGGCTCTCAACTGGCAGGGACCTGGGGGCGGCAGAGGAGTTTCCATGGGGGTGCCAGTCCCATCCAGAGAGGCTCCCCATGGGTTCAGGTCCTATAGAACAGTCCCAGATGGCTGAGGCCATTACTCACTAGCCTAAGGCAGTGCAGCCCAGGCCCCCATTGTTCACAGAGATAAAGTGCTTAGATCAAGCCTGTGACAAAGGGATTCTCTCCCAGCACCAATTAGCTTCTGAGTAATTTCTAATCCAACTCCAGTTTCAGCCATATGTACGTACAGATGCACCTTACACATTTCCTCTCCTCCCCATCATTCGGACATCTTTCCTGCCACCTGCCCCACGCTTCTGCACCCGTTTACTTCTGCTCTTCTGATTCCTCTCACAAAGCAGTTTAGCTTCAGCCTCAAGGCTAGCAGCAGCTTTAGGAATTCTACCTCGCCTCCCTCAGCACTGTGTGTGTGGGGCTGCCAGAGTCCTATTGTTCAAGTCAGTCGGAAACCCAGAAGCCCTGTCTGTGGGATGGTAACACACAGGTGTAGGCAAACTGAGGCAGATGTGGTCATGGTCTGCTGGCTTCCCTACACTGTAATTTACTATTTTTAACTCCTTTCCTTCGTTTGCTTTAAAGATATCACTTAAAAATTACCTCCAGAAATACTTTTCTCACCTGGGGCTCTTCGGTCTCTTTGACCCTAGGTTCTCTGTGGGTCCTTTTGTTCCTGTTTTTGTTGTTGTTTGTTTGTTTGTTTTTGTTTTGTTTGTTTTTAACTTCAGAGAGGTTCTGGGGGACAGATCCCTGTAGCTCTCTCTGCCTGTCTTCCTATTTAGCCTGTCTGTGTCTCAACAATCACAGCTGTACTACAGAAATGTTCATACCCAGTGTTGGTTCATATGTATTACGCCCGGTGTGGTCACTCTCTGTCAGTACATGTCACAGATCCCTGAGAGTCCCGGTTTTAGAGTGCTAGAGGCTTTAGTTAAAACGGTGTCTCCAGTTCTTACTAGGTATGTAGCTGCAAAATATTGCTTGGCTGGCCTAAACCTTTTGAGGATGAAAGGTGGGGGAATAGCCCTATCTGTGGTTCAGTTGTGGGAGCAGAAGCCATGTGTCCATGGCAGGCCTGTGACAGGCGCTGTGGCTTAAGGGTGAGAGGTCTTCACAGGCCACATGTTTCCAACATACGGTCCTCTGTTGGTGAGGCTGTCATGGGAGACAGTCTAACCTAGATGAGGAACCAGTGGGCCTTTGATGGCTATCCTAGCTTCTGATTCTAGCCTGTGCTCTCAGCTTCCTCATCCATGCTGTGCGGGTCAGAGCTGCCCCACCTTCCCACTCCCTGGACTGAGCCTCCCTCTTCAGACTACTTTCTCTGTCATAATGGACTGAACCATCTGAAGCTCTGAGTCTCAAGTCAGTATTTTCTTCCTCAGGTTACTTTGGTCAGGAATTTTGTCAGGGTGACAGGAAATTATAAATGAGAAATGTTTTCATTTTAAGTCATCCAAGATAAAAATTCAATTTAGTTCTATTTACTAAAACTGTTTTCTTTTTTAAAAATATTTTTCTATTTTATGTGTATGTGTACACTATCACTGTCTTCAGACTAGAAGAGGGCATCAGATCCCATTACAGATGGTTGTGAGCCACCATGTGTTTGCTGGGAATTGAACTCAAGACCTCTGGAAGAGCAGTCAGTCCTCTTAACCACTGAGCCATCTCTCTAGCCCTTATTGAGACTTTTAAAAAGGGAGTTTATAACTTTTGTATAAAATGTAAAATGAGACCAAGAGTCCTTATCTTTTAGGATTTCTTGAAAGGCTTAATCAATTAAACGAGAGGGTTCTACATGCTTCTCACAGATGTTCTTTCTCTTACACCTTCTGGGCAGAATTGTACTGTGAGGGACATGTCTGACCCTCATCTGATATGTGTGCATGTGTGCAGATGTTTACAGAACAAGCCCAGGAGCCACACTGGGCTGAAGGCTTGCATCTCCCTCAGCAGAACACTCAGCTTTGGCTGCTTCGGGAAGCAGAGTCCCTTCCTCCTGGTCAACAGGACTGTGTTGTCATAATATGTTTCTGATTTTTCTTTATATAAAGTATGTACCTGAGTTCGCATTAGGGTGCCATTTAAACAGGGAAAGAAGGAAGGGTGATATGAAAGGGAGAGACCAAGTGAGAGAAGAGAGAAGCAGAGAGGGGAAGAGGGAAGAAGGAAAAGGGAGGGAGGAGGTGTTGTGGACGGGCCTGGTGCTGTTTGTATTTTGATGCTAATTCTGCTCTCCTGGCAGGGGTTGTGGACAAGAAGTGAGGTATTACACAGGGCCATCTAGTTTATCTCTCCTTCATAGTGTCCAGAAGAAGCAGCAGAGATAATTGACGTACTAATGCAGTTAACACAGTACCTCCAGTGCTGAGTGCTGGTGTGTCTTCTGCCTTTCCTGTAGGACCATCCAGGGTGTGCACTTGACAATCATAAATGATGAATGCAAGGGCATAATGGGACATTTTGGGAGAATGTACCTGTGGAAACACCCGGTTTTCATGAGTGTCTAAAGGTCTGAGGGAGCACCTGTTAACTTTGAGAGGAGCCAGGGTTGCTTTAATGTCTGCTGTCTTTTTCCTGTGATTTTTGAGGAGTAAGATGAACCTCCCTCCCAGCAATGACACTTATGAATGAAAATGACCGCAGCCACATGTTGACTTGGTGTGACACTGAGTCCTGCTCTTTTAGGAAGGCATCACCATGTACTTTGCCAGGTGAGGAGACCAGGCAGGGACTTGAATGAAGGCTTTGGGGTTATACAGGGGACAGTCAGGGTCCCAACACAGGTCTTCTGTTTTTACATTTGAATATTTTGTTTGCTTTGGGTTTCAGTGGTGTTTTTGTTTCCTTCCTTGTTTTGAGACAGAGTCTCACTATAGAGCCCAGGCTAGCTTTGAGCCTCTATGTCGTACAGGCTATGCTAAAACTCCCTGTTGTTCTGTTTGATAAAGCGAGGTCATTGGCACAGACATGTCTATTAGTCTCCTTGCAACACAACCAAACCTACATTTTTCTTCGAAATTCTTACGTCTACATGTTTTCTGTAAAATGTATAGAGTTTGGGGGATATTGCAAACTCAAAGTTGTTCAATAATTCGGTTCTATGAAACTGATCTGGGTAGCTGGGGTATTATTCTATCTGTGGTTGTGAGACTATTGTCTTACTAACAAGTGAGGCCAGCCTCATGTAGTACAGGGCTGGGCTGAGACAAACATCATTATCTCCAGTTTAGAGCTGAGAAAAGGAGGCTCTGGGAGGTCAAGTAACTTCTGTGAGACAAGAAACCCAACTAGGTTTAACATACTGAAAAAGCACGTAGATTGAAGACTTCTTCCTGTGACAATGTTAGTTAAATCAAGTGCTGCTGTTCTTTTCCCTCTATTAAATATGCTACCACTTGCTAAACATCTTCAGCAAGATTGGAGGGGTGGCAGATAGGGAGTGGGGAAGGCAGATGGGGAGGGGGAGGGCAGAGGGGGAGGGGGAGGGCAGATAAGGAGGGGAGCCGGATGGGAGGGGGATGGTGGAAAATGATGTGGCTCTGTGGAAATTCAGATTTGGAAATGATTTTTAATCAAGTTCAACAAGGAAAGCCTCTCCCCAGGTGTCACCAACACATAATCAATAACCTCCGTTCCCAGCCCTCTCATCTCTGGTGCGATTTTATTGAACACAAGTTTAATTGACCTGAAAAAAAAGCCTACTTGTTTGCAAAGTCATGTGCACTGCCAGCAAAATAAACTTTTCATGGCTCTTTGTACAGATGGAGGTTTCAGCTGGACCTGGTCCCAAGATAGTTCTTATCAGTTGAAAACAGTGGGGCCACATCATTTTAAATGCTTTGGGAGCCCCAGGCTGGAAGGCCATCTTGGTACCGAGAGGTACCGAGCATGGTAAAGATTTCCTTTTGCTTCACGTGCCCATTCAGAAGTTGAACTGGATTGAATACTAACTATAGGGGGATCCCCATGATCTGTCCTCAAGAAGGGCAAAGTGATGCCTGAGGACAAGGCTGATGTAGGACAACTCACCTTCTTTGACCTTACAAAGTCCATGGGACCCTTACCTCAAGGAACTTCACTGATAGCTACTGCTCAAAAATATTTTTTTCTCTGATTGGTATGTAGAATCCAGGCTGAGCACATTATCTCCATTGGCCCCATTTCCACATCTCTGAAATAAAAGTAGGTCCTACCTGTCAGAATGGCCTAAAAATTCTGACTTGCAGACCAGTGGTGGTGCACCCCTTTAATCCCAGCACTGGGGAGGCAGAAGCAGGCGAATCTCTGAGTTCAAGGCCAGCCTGGTCCAGGATGGCCAGGGCTATACAACCCTCCCCCCCCAAATCTGGACTTAAGCACCTCAAGGAAATGTAGACATGAATGTGTGCAAGTGTGTGCACCTGTACATGCTGCACATGAAAGCCAAATAGGGCATCAAAGCCTCTGGAGCTGTAGTTACAGGAATTCATGGGCTGTCTGGCGCGTTCTGTAGAAGCTGGGATTGGAACGTCCATCCTCATGGCTGCACATGTGTTCTTAATAGCTGAACTGTCTCTCCAGCCCCCACTTACTCTTTGAGATAAAGTTGCTCATGGAGACCTGAAGCTTGCCAACTAGGTTAGTCTGGCTAGTCAACGAGCCCCCAAAACCAACCCGTCTCCTCCTCTTCAGTGCTTGTTAATGATAACAAGTGTGGAACACTTATGTATGGTACAAGCCCCTGTCTTTATGTGCATGCTGGGGTCTTACCCACTGAGCCGTATTCCCCGCTCTGCAAAGTCATTCTTGAACTCTTCATTTCCTATAGGTGCAATTAAAAGGTCAAGTTGTATTTTCTTAACCACTTGCCCAACTCTAACCCCATGTAACTACACTGTGTTGATACCCTAGAAGGGCATCTACATGGCATCCTCAGGCTTGGTTTGCCATATTCTGCGTCAAGCCAGGACACAGACAAAGGGCTTTGGGCCAGGGTGTGTGGGCTCAAAGTCATCCCTAAACCTGAAAGAAAGCCCCTTCGCAGAAAGGCTCTGAATTAATTACCTCGTGTATGTGAAAAATACTTTTTATACTGTAAGATATTGTTTACCTTTAAGCACGTTGACTCTTACCCAGGACAGCCCACTTATTAAATTCTCCCCAACTTCCCCCCCCCAGCAGAACTTTAAAAATGACCCTTTAAAAACTGAATATAGTTTTTATCAGGTGTGTGTGTTAATAGTTGGAAGGGATAGTCACCTCCCAGGGGCTTGCATGACACCACCCATGCATACTTTCTATCATCACTGTACCTTGTTCCTGCTTTAAGGCAGGCATGTCCCCATGGCCTTGGGCACCCCTTCATTGAGGAGACATAAAGCAGGTCCTCAAAATGCAGCGAACATTGTTCTTTGTCGCCTGAGACTCTCAGAAAGTTGGAAGAATCTAAATGCGATCACTTAGTCATTCAGCAACAGATTTTAGAAGAAGAAACGGCTTGTTCTGGACCATTCCTTTGACCTCCAGCTACCTCCATGACCCCATGGGTGAGCCCATCAGCAACTGAGCCAAGGTTGGTCCTTTTACTATTACTTTACACTTGTGAAAAGCAATGGAACATGAAACGTCTTGATTGCCTATGCTGGTCCAGCCTAGATCGTAAATCAGAATTCAGATGTCTCATGGGTTGAGGTGAGGTCTAAGCTGATATTATCCTCCTCTTTAATGGAGCCTTGGAGGCCCACAAACCCAGATTTAGACTTGGTGGTTTGGATATTAAAAACCGGCCCTCTTCCCTGGGTTTTATGTTACCAGTTTAAATGCCACGAGACAAGCCGTAAGTTATATGGTGAAAATGCCCACCCAGGGCTTCCACAAGGGCCCTCATCAGGAAGTTGGAAGCTCAAATTATTTTGGTTCCTGATGGATTGACTATTGAACCTGAAAAAAAAAAAGCAAAATTTTAGATTTCAAAATCTTTAAAAATTGGCAGTGTTTGAAAACATCCTTGTTTCTTCTTTCCCACCTCATCCTGATGGCCTTCATCTTGTTTTGTTTCAATATTAATAACATACTTGTATTGATTGATTGTTGCTGAGGCATAAGAATATAAATCCAACATTTCAGTGTGTGAGGGGTTTGATTGTTGCATAAATATTATCACCTGTCTCTGAATGCCTATCCCACTTCTGGCTCCGTACAATGTGCATTAAAGTCAAGCATGCATTAGTTAACAGTCGAGCCCATGGGTCTTCAGTGTTCCGTGCTAGGCCAGTAAGAGGAAACACAGGGAAAGTCTGACAGTGGGGGGCATGGAAGGTGTGCTTCTCTGCTCTGCTAGTTGTTCAGCTTGGGCCAGATCTTAGAATTGGGCTCTACTGGTTGCTATAGTGAGTTAGAACATAGCACCCCATGCAGTGAGT
Organism: Uromys caudimaculatus; assembly: GCA_028551405.1. Taxonomy (NCBI): domain Eukaryota; kingdom Metazoa; phylum Chordata; class Mammalia; order Rodentia; family Muridae; genus Uromys; species Uromys caudimaculatus. The sequence goes on from CM052708.1 coordinate 51,273,899, forward strand.
TAGAACATAGCACCCCATGCAGTGAGTTAGAACATAGCATCCCGTGCAATGAGTTAGAACATAGCATCCCATGCAGTGAGTTAGAACATAGCATCCCATGCAATGAGTTAGAACATAGCATCCCATGCAGTGAAATAGAACATAGCACCCCATTCAATGAGTTATGCAATGAGTTAGAACATAGCATCCCATGCAGTGAGTTATCTCTTACTTTAGCTTGCAAGGTCTCTACCTACTGGTCTCTGCTCTCTACCTGCATTTAACCCAGTAACTGACCTGTTCCTGTCCTTCAATGGCTACTGAAGTGTGGCATCACAAAGAATTGCTCACATTTGTGCTTGAGATAGGATACAATGTGCTTCTACATTAGAATAAGGGAAGTATTTCAACTCTCTTGTCACTCCCTTTTTCTTTCTCTAGGACAAATGTCTCTTAAAACAGCCTAACGGTAGCTGGAGAGATTGTTCAGTGGTTAAGCACACTGGCTGCTCTTGCAGAGACTTGGCTTTAATGGTTAGCACCCACATGGCTATTCACAACCATCTCCAGTAATTCCAGTCCCAGAGGATCTGAAGCTTTGTTCTTGCTTTCTAAGGCACTGAATGCATATAGTGCAGACATACATGCAGACAAAACATTTATACACATAAAATAATGAAAAACAAAAGAAATCAAAACAGCTTAAAGAAGGAGTGGTTTATCTGGGTCATTGTCCCTAAGGATTTGATTCATGGGAGGTTGGTTCTACTGCTGTAGGCCTGAGACATGGAGGAGGCCACTTACTTCTTGGCAATCAGGAAAGAGTCAAGAAGAAGGTTAGGCAAAGATATGGTCTGAAGGACATGCTTCCAGTCACTGGCTTCCTCCAGCTAGCTCCTCCTCCTGCATTGTCAGTGCCTGTCAAAATAGCTTCATTCTTCTGGAACCAAGATGTCCACATGAGCAGGTGGAGAGCAAGACATTCAAACCATAACACCTCTCACTTCATTATCTGTAGGATTATCTCACGCTCCTCAGAGTGTGTGTGTGTGTGTGTGTGTGTGTGTGTGTGTGTGTCTGTGTGTCTGTGTGTCTGTGTGTCTGTGTGCATGAGTGTGTATGTGTGTGAGAGTGTCTCTGTGTGTGCCTGTGTCTGAGTGTATATGAGTGTGTGAGTGTGTATGTAGGGGAGTATATGTACATATTCATGTGGGTATGTGCACATATGTGTAGAAGTGTGTGTGAACTGTATTTCATATTTGTGGAGGGCCAGAAATCTACGATGTTCTGATATCTTTCCTAATCACCCTCCAACTTAAGTTTTCAGGTAGAGTCTCTTAGTGACCCTGGGATCATCTTTTTGGCTAGGTAGTATGGTTGGCCAATGAGCTTTACCAGTTGAGCCATCAGCCCAGCCTTGACCATGAATTCTTATTATGCCCACAGTTGTCCTTCTTTGAGATTTGACTGCACCACTATAAGGAGGAGTTATAGAGACTCTGACTGAGCTACTTTCCTCCTCTGTGGCCAAGTATGTGACAGAAGCCACTTAATGGAGGAAGGATTTATTTTGGCTCATGTTTGAAGGAGTATGGTCCATCGCAGTGAGAGAAGCATGGTGGTGTCCAAGGAGATGAGACTACAAAGGAAGGCTGCGACCAGAAAGTGGGGGCTTCACATGGGTCAGAGTTCAATCTCCCTGGATCCCCCACGTTCAGATCCCAATGCCTTCTAGAGATGTGCATGCAACAGCCTGCCCCCGGGCAATTATTTTCCTACTCTATCGAGTTGTCCAGCTTCTCCCCAGCCTATACCTGCTCGTTTCCTTGGTTTCCTGTTGCTCTTTTAATCCTAGTGTTCAACACACAGCAAACTGTGTTTCATTATAGAAACTGGCAACAAGCTGGGACATGTGATTCAAAGACAGAAAACAAGTGAATGGGGGCAAGATGCCGGAATTCCCAAAATTCTTAAAATAGAGGTTGTTAAAGGTGTTAATCTTGCCAGTATCCTTTTTTGATATGTCATTATATATTTTACTCCTCTAGACTTTATAAATCCCAGAATATATAGCCGATGACTTTTTCTGTAAGTGGTAAATTGTGTTTTAAAGGATTATAAAAGGAAAGTTTTCCTTCATATTAAAGACATATGTTAAACAATTTACAGGAAAAAAAGTTGGATTGAATGGATGAGGAGATGGGGCTCATTGATGGAGAAATTCAGAAACGGGAGAGGAAGGTAAAAGGTGGCATGCGGGAATGCTGGAATGAGGAAAGGCAGGATCTGAAATAGCGTCACTCTCTTCAGATGTCACATGAGAGACTCTGCTGTCAGGTTTGTTCCTCAGGTCACACAGCATGACCTCTCACCTGGGTGCAACTAATCCCTTACAGCCACTCCCTGTGTCCCCAGGGGCTTGGTTGCAGGTGTCTTCACAAGGACACTAAAGCCTGCAGGTGTTCAAGTCCCTTGCATAAGATAGCTTTTAATATTTGCATATGCCCTCCCTTTGTGTTCACGTATACTTGAAATAACTCTAGATCATCTATACCACCCAGTACCATGTAAATAGTCGTTATATTCTTTCCACATTTATATTTAGACAATTCCATTTGGCCTGTACCAGCCTCAGACTCACTAGGTAGCTGAAGCTGACCTGAGTTTCTGATACCCACGCCTCTGCCTCCGAAGTGTTGGGATTACAGGCATGCACCCCCATGCCCAGCTTACTCAGCACTGGGAACTGAACCTAGGACTTCATCCATGCCAGTCACTTACTCTGCTGACTGAGAAACATCCCCAGCCCCTGCTTTTAAAAATCATTTCTTAATTTTTTAGTAACTTCTATCCACACTGGTTGAATCTGCTGTTGGGACACTCTTGGGTATGGAGGGAGGAAGGCCAATTATATGTACATATGCATATGCCTATACATACATACATACACACACACACACATACATATACACATACATACATACATACATAATCACATATTCAAGACTTATTTCACGCTTCCATGGGTTGGGAATTGTATTTTCTTTGTTTTACCGTCTCCAAGTAATTAGCCTCTCATGTGACATCTTATACATGCTTAATACATAATCATAAAAATAAAAACCATATTGGAGATGAAGGAATGGGCGAGTGGATGAAGAACTTGAGACTAAGGATCCTCGGTTGTTTTCGCAGACTCGCCTCCCCCAACCCCAGTAACTTCTTGATAACCACAGTGAATGTGCCAGACTGAATTAAGTATGCATTTATGTCCTTGACGCATGGAAATCCAGTGTTCCCAGCACCATCTTCCCAGTATAATCACAATGATGAGCAACTCAGCTTGTTTGAGCAAATCTTAAAGTTTGGGCCATTGGATCCATAGCCAGAGCTGAGGGCTGTTGGTCCAGATAGAACACCTGTGCCAATTAGTTGACTGGAGTGAAAGTAGAAATCCTTATACTTCACCAGGCTCACTATATATAAATTATTAATGCTTCCTCATACTACATTTTTCTTGAATACATTTAAATATGAATACATTGGAGGAAGGAGACAATAAATTTATATTTCCATTTCTCCAATATAATTTATAAAATTAGTGTATTACATATTTTTATCATAAAACAAGTATGTGTTCATGTAGCAAATTCGCAGTGATGGAAAGTATGAAGTTGAAATTAAAATTATTTATAAGGTCCCTTCTGTAACAGAAATATTTTAATGTTTTGTCATATATTCTTTTAGATTCTTTTTTTTTTTTTTTTTTTTTTTTTTTGCAGTTTGGTAATACAGAATCTTCTAAGGTGCTTTCTTTCATATTTTTGTTGTTTAGGCACTTTTAGTAGAACTTAACTTTCAGTGGTCTGATGGTTCGTCCCAAGTGTCAACTGGACGGATTTGGAATCACCCAGGAGACGTATCTCTGGGTATTGTGTGTGAGAGTGTTTAATAGAGACCGGCTCATCCTGAATATGGGTTGGACCATCCTTTGGGGTGCAGTTCTGGGTTGAATAAGAAAGAAGAAAGCAAGCTGTGTAGCAGCTCACTGTTTGTATCTCTCTCTGCTTCCTGACTGTGGATGCAAAGTGACCATCCAGGCCCTGCTCCTGCTGCCTCGCCTTCCCTGCCATGATAGACTGCAACCCCAAACTTGAGCTGAAATAAATCTTCTGTAAATTGGCATGAGAAAATAACAAAGAGAATAAACTATTATACCCTCTGTTATTTTCATAAGCCATGAGTCAGCTACTGGTAGTTGGCTGCTAGCTTATTTTTAACATTTCATAATTACTCAGAATTCTGCAAGCAGTATCCCTGTGCATAGCTTCTGCCGCAGGGCGTTGTATGGAATTCTTGTTATGGAATTGATGCATCCAAGGATATCCAGTCTTACAGACTTCTCTGAGAGACTGCTCTGGTCTCATAGAAGGGCTTTTATTTTGCTAGGTCATTGCTTTGTTTTTAAGCCATTCATAATTTCACCACCATCATCATCATATGAACTACTCGGTTCTCTATGTCTTTTTCGTCATTTTGAAACAGGATCTTGCGGTGCAGCCCAGGATGTCCTGGAACTCATCACTTAGCTTATAGTGGCTTTGGGCCATGGTCATCTTCCTTCTTCAGCTGAGATTATAAGGACAGTCATGTTCTCTTTACTAGTTTGATAGGTGAAATAAACTTCATGGCTGGTCACCTGAGTGTTTGTCATTAAAGGTTTTCTTATTTTATAAGCCACTTATAATTCTTCTCTTACTACTTGGCAATTTGTATTATTTTTTCTTGTTGTGTTAATAGTTGTATATTTGTATGCTCATTTGATTACTAACTCATGTTTCCCGTACATATTAATGCATTTCTCTGTGACATTTTCACACATGCATGTATCATGCATTGTTCAGGTCCTCTCTTCCCTAATGTCCTCTTGTACTTCTCCCTCATCTCCGTCATCCTTGCTCCCCCCTTCCATGTTAGTCTCTCTTCTACATGCAGGTCATCATTTTAAGTTTCCACACATGACGTAAAACATGTCTAGCTTAGTTCACTTAACAGTTGTACTCATTGTCCTACCAATGACACGGTTCCATTCTTCATTATGGCCCCAAACTACTCCATTTTATTTATGTTTTCAATTTCTTTATCCATTCATTTGTTAATAGGTCCCTAGGTTGATTCTCTATCTTAGCTACTGTGAATAGCACCATAATTGAGTGCATGCAGTTTTCTCAACAGTATGAAAACCCACTTCCTTCAAGTATACACCAAGGAAGGTACTGATAGATCATGTTAGGTCTGTCTTTAATTTTTTAAAGCCTCTTCCATACTGATTTCCATAATGGCTAGAATAATTTACCTTCCTACCCTCTGTGGTGGTTTGAATAAGAATAGCCCTCATAGACTCATATATTTGAATAGTTAGTTACTAGGGAGTGGAACTGTTTGAGAAGGATTAGGAGGTGTGGACTTGTTGGAGGAGGTGTGTCACTGGGAGTTGTCTTTGAGGTTTCAAAAGCTCACACCCTCTCTCAGGCACACCCAGTCTCTCCCTCCCCCTCCCTCCATCCCCTTTCCCCCTCTGTCTCTCTGCCTCTGTTTCTCCCTCTCTCCCTTCACCCCTCTCTATCTCTTAGTTACTACTCCAGCTCCATGCTTGCCTGCTTCCCACAATGATGATAATGGACTCTCTACAAGTGTAAGCAAGGTCCCAGTTAAATGTTTTTGTTTGTTTGTTTGTTTGTTTGTTTGTTTGTTTGTTTTATAAAAGCTGCCTTGGTCATGGTGAATCTTCACAGCAATGAGACAGAAACTAAGACACCCACCATATATAAAGGCTCTCCTTTCCTCACATCTTCCTCCTCAGCCCTTTGTTTCTGTGCTGATAGCTGACTGCCATGAGATGGAACCTCAGTGTATATTGGATTTGCATTTCCCTGATGGCTAAAGTAGTTGAGCATTTAAAATATATTTATTGGCCATTTGTATTTCTTTTGAGCAATTTCTGTTCAAGTCTTTAAATACTTATTTGTTTGATTATGACGGGCTCTTGTTATGTAGCCCAAGCTGGCCTCAAGCATATTATGTAATCAAGACTAACCTCAAACTTAGGTTCCTCCTGCCTCAGCTTCCTCATTGATGGCATTACAGGTGTGTGCCACCATGCCTAGTTTATCTCAGTAACTAATTGGATTATATATTGTTTTGGGTTAACTTTTTGAGTTTTTTAAAAATATATTTCTAGATATCAATTCTTTATTACATGAATATGTCCAAGATTTCTCCCATTTTGTATGTTGTCAGTTCATTATTGTCTACTTTTCTAACTTCTCTTCCTCCTCCTCCTCCTCCTCCTCCTCCTCCTCCTCCTCCTCCTCCTCCTCCTCCTCCTCCTCCTCTTCTTCTTCTTCTTCTTCTTCTTCTTCTTCTTCTTCTTCTTCTTCTATTTTTTTATTTGAGACAGGATCACTCTCATTATGCAGACCAAGCTGACCTCTAATTCACAGAGATCTGACTGCCTCTGCCTCCCAAGTGCTGGGATCAAAGGTATATGCCACCATAACCAGCTCTACTTTATTTCCAATTGGTGGTGCTGACATAGCACTAAAGAAGCCTGACTTGGGGCTCATGCCTATTCTAACAGATCCTGTTAGTTTTTCATAAAGGTGACTGACAAAGAATGATAATTTTGATTTTTTCCTTTATAATCTTCAACGTTTTACATTCAATGCTGTTTAAAGCACAAATAATGGGGAAAGTGTGTACTTTACTCTAGGTTTTAAGAGAGATGTGTTCATAAAATTTCAAAAATTACATACAAACATTTTATGTAATGTTTGTTTTAGGATTTTATGAAGGTAAGGATGTTTCGGGGAGCTGGAGAGATAGCTCAGTGGTTAAGAGCACTGTTGCTCTTGCTGAGGACCTGGCTTGGTTCCTAACGCTCACATGGCGATTCACAACTCCTGGCCCAGGGGTCCAATGCTTTCCTTTGGACTATACAAGAGATGCACACACACACATGCAACAAGCACTCATATACATAAACTAAAAATTGATCTTAAGAATACAGATATCACCTTCTATTTCCAATTCTTTGAAAGACTTTAAAATACTAACTTAATTTAGTGTTTGTCTTTACATCTATCTGTTATGTAATTAACAGAAATAAATTGTTAATGTTACAGCTATCAGAATGTACACATTGACTCTGCTTAACTAACTTTTTCATTTGAATTTGTGCATGTCAACGTACACATAAAATTGTCTTTTTTTCACCCTCCTATCCCACTTCTTTGTTTTGTGGATATAATCTAGAATTTTAATACCAATTCACATTTAAAATTGGATAAATCTATGGTTCTTCACTTACATTATACAACACCGGTTTGTTGACTGTGTTTCTGGCTTGAATGCTTTCTCCAGGGTGTTTCCAATGAGATATTTGCAGCAAGGCTGTGTGTGCACAAAATAGCTTTATTACATGCTTACACATAAAACGGTGTTGTTGTTGATAGAAAAGTCTAGGCTGCAAGATAATTTCTTTCAACATTTTGAAAATATTTCTCTCTTACCATCTGCCTTTGGTGCTGTGATTTAAGTCTGGTGTCAGATGGATTCTCGTTTCTTCAGAGGCCATGCAGCCTCTCGTGGCACGTGTGGAGGTCAGGGGATGACTTGCAGGTGTTTGTTCTCTCCTTGTCACAGGTGTGTCCTTGGGATTGAGCTCAGGTTGGCTGGCACAGGAAGCCTTTAGCCTCTGAGACACCTCACTGGCCCCGGCTTAGTTTTTATTTCTGGAAAACTTTGCAAATATTACTTTTGGTCTTTATTCTTTAAAATGTCCCAATTTAAGATGTGGGTTTCTAGAACATAGTTTTCATTCGTTTTCCCAGCATTTCTCATATGCAGCAATGGCTGTCCTGGAACTCACTCTGTAGACTAAGCTGAGTTTAAGAACTCAGAGATCTCCCTGCCTCTGTCTCTGGAGTGCTGGAATTAGATGTGTGTGCCACCACTACCCAGCTATCAATTTTCAGTTTTATTGATACTTCAAAAATGTCCTCTGAAGCCGGGCAGTGGTGGTGCACGCCTTTAATCCCAGAACTTGGGAGGCAGAGACAGGTGGATTTCTGAGTTCGAGGCCAGCCTGGTCTACAGAGCCAGGACTATACAGAGAAACCCTGTCCCGAAAAAATAAAAAAATAAAAAATAAAAAAATGTCCTCTGAGCCGGTTGTGGTGGCCCATGCCTTTAATCCCAGCACTCGGGAGGCAGAGGCAGTCAAACCTCTGAGTATGAGGCTAGCCTGGTCTACAGAGTGAGTTCCAGGACAGCCAGGGCTACACAGAGAAATTTTGCCTCAAAAAACCAAGAACAACAAAAGAAGCCTTCTGGGAGAGTTCTCTATTATGATCATTCTTAAAAAATATTGTATGCTTTTACACAAGTTATTAACTAAATTCTTTCACTTTTATATTATTTATTTTTAAAGATTTGTTTTTTATTTATATGTATGAGCCTGTGTGAATGTATGCTGCATTTGTGTGCAGGGGCCGGAAGAGACCTAATGCCCTGCAGTTGGAAGTGTAAGGAGTTATGAGCGACATGACATGCTTGGAACTAAACTTGGGTCGTCTGCGAGGGAACTACACACTCTTAACCTGTGTACTAACTCACCAGCCCCTCTTTTCCTATTGACACATGACATGCACAACCCCTGTCACTAGCTATTGCCTCAGAGCCAGCAGATGTATTTAGGGGGCCATTTACTGCCTAATTTGCCTGGGTCCCCTGGATTTCTATGGCACAGCCAATCATAAGCAGCAGGGTTTTTTTGTTCTGTTATTTTTTTTTTTGTCTGTCACAAATTTTATACGTTTCTCTTTTACCCAGTATTCTTGCTGAATCTTTATTAGCTTTATTGGTTTGTCTCCAAGTTGAGCCTTTGTTAGGAAACTGTTTTCTGAAGATGATGTGCACAGTTTCCCTTTGTAAAATTTAAGCTTTCTTCCTCCTCCTGGCTTGAGAAGTTAATTGTCTTAATGAATGCTAATTATCTTTCTTTTAAAATGAATTTGTTTGTAGGTGTGTGTGTGTGTATGTGTGTGTCTGTGTGTGTGTGTGTCTGTGTACGTGTGAATGAGCTAGCTGGTGTGTCCTAGAGACCAGAGGCACTGAATCCTCTGTAGCTGGATTCATAGCAGTTGTGAGTTGTCTGATGTGGGAATTGAACTCAAATCTTCTGGAATAGCAGCGAGCACTCTTGACCTCTGGCCACCTCTTTAGCACTCAGCTGGCTTTCTTAAACTGTCCTCCTTTGTTTTGATGAGACCAGTTTCTATTCACCCTCCTGGTTTCCTGGCGACTCCTCTACTCTCTGACTGAACCCTATTAGGGTTACGGGGCTTATTACTACTTATTTTTTCTACCTCTCTTGCCCCCATTATAAAACCTTGCCAGGACCCATAACTTTAAATATTGTCTAATGAAGCTGCCCAAAGCTGTCTCTCAGTTCTAAACTTTTTCTCTCAACTCACATTTCTAACTGTCTGTTCTATATCCGCAGTAGATGTTTTCCACTTAACATGTTTAAAACAAACAAAACAAGACAACCCCTCCTTGAGCTGTTCCCTATTAAACTATATCAGTTCTCCACTTGCCTCAGTAACAGAAGCTTCTGTGATGCAGCAGAATGAGTCACAACCTAGAAAGGGATCTTTGATCAGGTCCTCCTGCCCTCAGCATCTGCCTAGTTGATTCATCAGAGCATCTACAAAAGCATAGCTAAGCCCCATCCACTTCTCTCCAGCACTGTGAGAGTTCAAAACACCATTACGTCTTGTTTGGGCCACAGTGGCAGGTCCCTACTGGTCTCCCTCTTTCAGGCATGGTTGTTCTAGTCTTTTTCCAGGGAGAGTCTGAGTGTCGCTGTCCAGCTTAAGACCTGTATCAAAGGTCCAAGTTGGCTTAGCATGGTTTGTCTAAGCAACCTCATGGCACGTCCTCCCCCAGTTCCCATCTCTCCATCAAATATGACCACTGTTCTCTGGGTTAGGGTCCTGCATCTGCTGTTGCCTGTGCTTGGGGGAAGGTTCCTCCCCTGCTTCCTTACAAGGTCTTGATGTCCGCATGATTCACTAAGAATCCTGTGATTATTTAAGTCAGTTCCAACTTTCTTTCTTTCTTTTTTTTTCTCCTTGTAGCACTACAAGAAATCACTCTGTTGATTTTCTGTCTGCTGATGCTCATTAGAATGTAAATAACATGAACCAAGAGATTTGGAATTGTTCCATGATGTGATCTCATGACCTAGAACTAAGGTGGCAGAAGAACTCACCGTCTAAGTTGACACACTTTGCCTTAACATACTAGGAGTAGGATGCAAGCCTACCAAGTATGAGCAAGGACTACTCCATGTAGAACAGAACATATGGTTAGCCTTCCTAGACCACTAACTGCTGCTGCAGTAATGAGCTATTAGACACAATTACAGAAACACAGACTGCTAAGTGAAAGAAACCAGTAAAAGACCAAACATTGCAAGATTTCATCTATATAAAATTCTACAAAAACTCTCTATAATCTATTGATCTATATTATATATAATATATAGAGAGAGCTTTGTGTAGCATTTTTGTGATATATATATATATATAAAGAGGGAGATCTGAATATCTATATATATTATATATAATATAGATACATATATCTATATTATATATATATATTATATATAATCTATAATCTATGTTATATATAGATATATCCATTATATATTTATAAATTTCCCTAAGATTTTTAGAGAGCATATGTAGAATGGAGAAACATGGTAGAAGCTACCATAGTCCTGTGCTCAGGGTCAACCTCAATACAGAAGTACAAGCTTTGTTTACTGCAATATAAATATAATGGGGCTGGAGAGATAGCTCAGCAGTTAGGAGCACTTGCTTCTCCTCCAGTACTTAAGCTCAGTTCTGTAACTGCCTGTAGCTCCAGCTCCTCTGGCCTCTGGGGTGAGTACCTGCGTTCATACCCATATACCTACACATGATTAAAACACTTTAAAAATCTTTAAATATAAAAGAATACATCAAGCACTATGTATCAGTATGTATATGTCTGTGGCCGCTTGACGGCAGTGAGCACAGCGGCATGCAATGTGCAGGATGAGGAATTGGAGCTCTGAGGAGAAATGGCTGGTCTTAGCTAAAGCTTAGGCATGGGTAGATGACATGTGCCTGGGGGAATCTAAGAGCTGCCGAAAGGACTGAAGTGTGTGCTTGTACACACATGCGCACACACACCTCACATATACAAACTCAGCTAATCGCAACACTAAAGGAACAGGAGCTAAACTGAAGGAGTTTCCTGGGTTCAAAACTGGAGTAATCGGAGCAATAGAATACCCCACTCCAGTGGTTTAAGTTACAGATCTAAAACAAAGGGTAAATAGTCAATAGTTCAAAATTATATAGATTAATTAACAAACAGAGAAGAAAGTTGTCCCACATAGAATTTTCACAATTCTTTTCTTTTGAAGCATCCTAGTCAAGGAGCTTAGCTCCTCTGCACGTGGTGACTAATTTCTGAGGAGAACAATGTGGAGAAGGGACAATACCTCTACAGGAGAGAAACAAGGGAGAAACAGCCCTGGACAGATGGTTAAGGTCACTTTCAGTATGGACAGGTCAGATGGACAGCCATACCCTTGAGGAGGTGTGATGAGAACCCATAACTTCAGCTCAATAAACGTATTGGACACAATGCAAATTAAAGAATGGTTTATAAACTACTGAATCCACATCCTCAATGCTGTCAAGGTCATGAAAAACAGGGAAAGTCTGAGAAAAACCATCATACAGAAAAGCCTAAGGAACCAGGCAGAGCTGCCATGACGGGACATCCTAGGGCAGGATACAAAGTAAAAAGTAAAGAAATGGGACTAACCTATGGAAATACCTAGACTAGCCCAGCCATTCAAACAGAGGTGTGTGAAGTGAGGGGTGGGTGGAGATGGACTCTTGGAGGATATGTAAATGATATGTAAGCTAAAGCCTCAATAGTGAGAGTGAAACCAGGCTGGCTCTGAATTGGGAACAAAGTTTTGTTAACGGAGTCGCCTGAGAAAGGACGCATGTGCAGATAAATGTGTCTGACAAGAACATTAAACTGGCGTACGTCTTAAACCACACCTGCTTCATCACAACTGCCCCTGAAGATGGGAAAGGGAAAACCCCTCTACAGCAGAGAAACATAGGCAGTCTGCCCTGGGCAGATGGTCAATGCCAAGGGTGGAGGCGGGGATGGGTGTCTTATCTTCCCTTCCACAGATGAAGAAATTGAGGCTGTGCAGTCTTTCCCCTGCCACTCAGCAAGTTTGTGATTAAAACAGGCTTGGAATCCAGGCCTATCAGACCCTAAAACCTGCATCCTCTCTGCTGCATACACTATGACTCCTAAGGAGGCTGTGACCAACCACTTTCTTACTTCTGAAAGGGGGAGGTGCTAGCATGTGCTTGGAAGGGTCACAGTGAGCTCCAAGGGCTCTCACCAAAAAAAAAAAAAAAAAGCCCTCTCTTCCTTGCCAGGAACAGAGCCCTGCGAAAACAGAGGTCAGATTCCAACCTATGAACCCGAGGGAAATTATGTATCACGAAAATATGGCCCGGGAGAGAGAAAAACAACACAAAAGCCTGTTATGGAAATGAGGCGGGAATCAGAGCAGGGCAAAGAAAGGCAGGGTTGGAGACAGAGCCGGGACTGGGGTGTGGGAGGATGGGAAGCGCCACCCGACTGAGGCTAGAGTTGTCCGACTCTGTGTTTATAGGATTCTGCTTCCTTGTTCCCCTCCTTTACCAACACAAAGCAACAAGTGCTACAAAAAGCAGCGGAAGCCGGTCAGACCTAGCTAGAATGCATCTAAAAAGTCACTGTGGGTGTCTTTCGGTGTGTGGCGCTGGAGTCGTGGTTGCTGGAGTAGGATAGGAGAAGGGGTCTCAGACGCCAAAGGCAAGTGTTGAGCTTAAGTGTTACAAGTCTGGAAATGCACAAGAGGTGATGAGAGGGCTCAGTGGTTAGAGCAGCCGTGGCTCTTCCAGAGTCCCCGACTTCCATTCCTAGCACCCATGTGGCGGACTCACAACTATCTGTAGCTCCAGTCACAGGGAACCTGACACCTCCTTCTGGCCTCAGGCACTGTACAAATGTGGTATACAGACATACATGTAGATAAAGCATTCATACACATAGAGTTATGTTGGGGACCTTTAATAGGTGGCACCTGGTTGGAATTGGTTAGGTGGGGAGGGGCCGCTGTCCTCAGGAGAAACAATGTGATCCCTGTTAGGTCTCATAGGACAGTTGATATAAAAGGGCAAGAATAAACCCTGACTGTCCCTGTCTGATCCTGGGACATCTCCCTTCCTCATGTACTCTATAAGGCTATTCCCCATTACATGATACAAACAAGGGATCCCGTCTCAGGGCAAGTGCCATGCCTTTTGGATATTTGACCTCCCTGCTTTGTGTATTTTGTTATAATAACAGAAGACAGGATGGAGCTGTTTCCTGTGGACACAAGAGGACCATAGTCACCACAAAGCAGTAACTATAATAACCTACCAAGGACCTTGCAGTCATAGCGATAACGTAGGTAGAACCTGGCAGTGCAGGCTAGGTCTGTAATGGTACTGAAGCTGTCAGCATTCCTTCCTTGAGGGAGCAGGGGAAGATCATGAGACCATCACCGGAGAGCCTAGTCACCCCTCCTTTCAGCCCCTCCAGCTGAACATAATCCTGCTTCAGTACCCCATGGCCTTGTGAGGTGTGTGTGGTGGCTGCGCTGGAGTATGAGTTGGAAGGTGGCTGGGGGTTGGATCCCTGACACAGCCGTTCATGAGTCATCTGTGCTTAGAGTAAGGCTTTGGTGATGCAGCTATCCAAAACTCCCATGGTTCTATAAGTAACCCCAATAAACTCACTGGTTCTCTAAGCTGGACCTGGATTGGATCGTTTCTTTGGTCTGTCAGTGCCCTTTCTGGCATGAATAGCTGTTTCTTTATGTCTTCCCAGGAAGAGTCACGTGATGTAGATTAATATAGATGACCGAAAATATTTGTTCAGACCACTCATACCAAAGCCAAAAAGTATTTGGAGCAGGCTGAGTGCTTGGCTGACTGATCACAGTGGATCATTAGGTCAGCTGCTTTTACACTGAAGGGCTGGGATATGTTTGCTAATAAAAAGGGTGGTAAAATAGGGTCCAGTGTGGTTGGCCAAAAGAATGTGCCGATTGGGAAAGAGAGCAAGAAAAACTGAGACTCTGCCCTTCAGCCCCTGTTCCTAGGTGGAGGCTGCGGCCATCAGCCTCTGCACTGTGGCATATTTGCACCCATTAAGCCATCCCAGGAAAGTCTGTCTTGGGTCCCACCCACCTAGAGAATGGCCTTTTGTGAGGTTGACCTGTTGTTTGTGTGGTCGTTTGGTAGATGGCCAGATTTTTCTCTAGGGTGAATTAGAGATCCAGGTCTGGGGCACGCCTCGAATCTTCTGATTATTCAGCTAGCAAACTCTCTACCACACAGATGGAGTCAGGCCTGTTGTTCTCTTTCCAAGCAAGTCTGAATCAAAGGGAGGTGTGGTGGAGATTCCGAACTTTGAAGCTGGAAGCAATTGACATTTGGATCCTGGGGGAGGAAGGGGAAGTATTTGTGGTTCGGTGTTTACATTGGCTCGGATAACAGGGCTCCTACAGTTGCAAGCCTCTGTCTTGGTTCTCATCACGCCCTTCTGCATCAGCCCCACTGAGCTGGCTGAGCAGGGTCCTGGGGACATTCCTCAGCAGCTGACCTTTGTCCTGACAGTTTCTAACACAAGCATCATTTGCTGTCCTGTAGCTCAGGATATTAAATGATGGGGGCACAAGGCGGGGTGAGAGTTCACCGGGTCAGCTTGCAGCTCTGACTCCAAGTGTAGCTTAGTGCCAACTGTTTGCCAAGAGGCTCTGAACAGAAGAGTGGGACCACTCTAGAGTTTTAATGCAGAATGGATCCACTTGGGGGAAATGTTGGAGATAAGATTATTAAGCATTGTGAACTTTAAAAGGAGAAGAACATAGGAAAAGAACCCGGGCTGTGGGTACTGTAGTTTTCCTGTGGAAGCTGTGTCCGGGTGCTGACTCGATGCTTGCTTGAAGCATCGTGTTAGTGATCCTGCTGGAAAGCATTCCTGGGAGACTTTGTGCTTTTTGTGCATACCTTCATCGTGAGACTCTGTTCTTGGATGATGTGTTTTATTTGACAAAGCGACTTCACCCTCAAATGGTAGGTGATTTGACAGAGTTATTGTTTTTAGTAAAAATATAGTTATAAAACCTTTTTTCTCTCTAATATCATCTTTCTGGCTGACATCATAGAGTAATATTTTGGGCTTTGGAAGGGTTAGGAGAGATTACATAAGGTGTTCCAACAGCACTTCCTGCTGAATGGTGTTTGGAGGGGCAACACTCAGCTCTGAATTGGGGGTATCAATATCGTCTATTTAGGGACTGTTGTAAAAGAATGCTATTTCAAGCCAGTAAAATTAGTAATGCCAACATTTGTGCAGTGTTTTTAACTTTTTGGAGAGCCTTAGGCACCTATGTTTAGTGGTTTCAAGTTTCAGAGAGTTAGTGTTTGATCACAGAGGTACAATTTAGCATCTCAGGTACAATTAAAGAAAGGGGAGGGAAATGAGCAGTGGACATGCTCTCCTGGTGTCCTATATGAGAAATTTGTCACACACACACACTCATGCGCACACGCACCTTATGGAAAGGTAGTTAACAGCTGGGGTTTAGGATCTAATATGCTGGGTCCAAGCCTTGCCTTTTAGTTGGCTTAGCTTAGGCAATGAACCTCAGCACTGTATCTTGTATTTTACGAGTCTTCCAGAACAGCCATGATGCTAGTGGAAGGTTAGTGGAGTCTTTAGGAGTGGAAGTTAAGTCAATGTGGGCATGCTCCTTCACTTTATTTCATCCTGAGGCTTAGCTGCCATGATGTGGACATCTTCCTCCGCCATGCGCTTCTCACCTCACACACTGCCTTGTCTCAGGTGCAAAGGCAGCCAAGCCAAGCAACAGTGGATTGAAGCTCTGAGCCCAGGAAACCTTTCCTCCCTGTAAGGAGTTAATTTCAGGTATTTGTTACAGTAACAGAAAGCTAGCTAACTATCACATTCAGCTTTTCTGTTTGTGAGTTGGGAATACAAAGAATAACACCATAACCTCTTAAGCCTTTGCTTCTGGGTACTAGATCAATTATATGTATATATGTCTTAAATTAGTATGTATATATACATATCAGCCATAGAAACCACTCAAAAATTATCCAATTATTAGTACAATTATTCCCCTAGTTTCTATAAAATAAGCAGGCCAGGTATTCTGAATCTCACTATTATTTAATTAGCATAATAAACTCAATGTGAGCTATGAAAATTTCCTAAGAGTCAACACTTAACATTTTCTAAAACTTCCTGTACCCAGTTAAATTATAACAGTGCCTCTTTTTCTTGTTGGTTATTCTAGTGAACAAAATATTCTGTATCTTTAGATACAATGATTAAATTGATATTTACAAATCTTTCTGTCATGTTTTTCCTCATCAGACCACACTGAGAAAACGAGAGCATTTGTAACACCTATTGTTATATTTTTATTTGTTTGTTTGTTTCAGTACTGAGTGTGTGGATTAGTATTAAGTGATACTGAGCAAATAGTCTACCACTAAACCATATCTCCAGACCTTTTGGCAAGGTCTGGATAAGTTGCCCAGACTGGCCTCCAACTTGCCCTCTTGCCTCATGCTGGACACTACCCATCCTTTGAGTGTTTTCCCGTAGTAAAGCAGGCCAGTATCACACAAATAGTATGAATGCAGTGCCCTAGACCCTTGGTGCTCCCGGCTGTCTAACGTATTCTAATGTAATTCCAAACTAGAGCAGCAGAGAATCTTCCAGAAAATGTCTGAAATTCAGTTGAGCAGGGAAGGAGAAATGCCTTCCTCAATTAATGCTGCTGATTTTGGATTGAGATGTAGCATTTAAATATCTGGCCCTAAATTATTACTCTCTCTTTTCAGTCTCAAGTACCATGAATCCTGTGTGTGCTGGATACTGGTTGCTGTCACCCTCAGCTCACAGCTTAAGATCTGCCATGGTGGGGAGGGTGTGGCAGAGTTCACAGAGGCAGGAGCCTGGGGCTGGGACTACTGGAATCTCCATGCCAGGTGTTCAGCTGAGTCCCTCTTTTGTGTTTAGCATGGGACCCCCAGCCTATGTGATGGTGCCACCTATACTGAGTGTGGGTTTCCTGCTCAGTTAAACCTCTCTGGAAATGTCCTTAAAGACACATTCCAAGGTGTTTCTCCTAGGTGACTCCAAATTCAGTCAAGGTGACAATGGAGATTAACCATCACATTATGCTAATACCTCCTGCTCAAGGGCAAAGTCATTTGAATTGTGTGGATAATCTGCCACCAAGTTATTCAATTACTTTGGCTCTAAATGTCCCCATTAGTAAAACAAGGTTAGCAAAAATAGTCATCATGAAACGGAAAAAGAGGATACATGTTGGATATGTGTCGCCAGAAGGACGCCATAGTCACTAGCATGGGTGTCACTGGTGATGAGCTGTTTTGAGAAATAAGAGCTAGTATGTTAAAAAAGTACTTAGCACCAGGCCCATCAGATTTAAACTTTCACTAAAGATGAGCTATTGATGTTGGCACTATTAACCATCACTGTGAAGGTGAGGACCACAGTCCTTTGTTCAGCCGAGAGTTCACTGCTCCTCTGAGCTACCATAGGTGTCTTGTGCTCTTATCCCACACACTATGCTTAATGTCAACTGTGTCACAACCCCAGAGCTTCAAAGTACACACAGGCAGCCCCAGAGTAGAAACATGAAGACCTGCTTTGGCTGAATGAGAGTAGAAAAGAAGGATGATAGCCATGACTCAGGTTTGGGGGACATGACTAAGTACTATTGGAGAGAAACAGAGAGTGCTTAGCACTGCATGTGGAATGGTTAAGACTAAGAGGCTTGAGCAGTGTGGTGGGAGATGGAAGCCTATGCCCTCTGTACATAGGCATGGTAACATTGTGTGCAAAGGAGATGAGAAGTCGCCCAGGGGGACTCCCACAGGTCCCTCTGTATTGTCAGTCACCTTGGCTGGACATATCATTAGGTCTCTTCCTTTGCAGACACAGGTATCACTGCACGCTGAAAACTGGGAAGAGAAGGGATTTGTTCCACACTCTTCCCAGGGCTATGATACTACAATACCTTCATACTCTGATGGTTCAGATGGCTAGAGAAGACTTCCTACCTACAAAGTCTCAGGATAGGAAACACAGAACACCCTGTATTGACACATACCCTATAAGAGTCCAGTCACACCTCTCTAAGGCTTCTTTCTTCCATACCTCACTCACCAGATGGCAGCAGGTACCCAGCTGGGATGTCAGAGGCCGGCTCTGTCTTGCTTGCCAGCTTTCTCAGTGCATACACTCAGTGCTCTTTACAATATTCTGATAGCATGCAAGAGAGGGGCGCCCCTCCTTGCCCTGTTGGAAAAGGAATGTTCCCTCCCACCAGACCATACCTGCCTGAGAGCTGACACTGTGCTTTCTCTCTCCACCACAAGTGAACTGTTCTGACATCTCTTGGTATCACACATAATGTTGTTGAATGGAGTAGTGTTTACTGGCACCTGCTGAAATCTCCTTGTGGGACTCTCTGGAGTCTGTGAGTCCCACCTAGGATATTTGGATGTTGGGGTTGAGTCCCCAATCCTGGGATGTCAGGAACATCTACTTTACGTGTTGCTGCTACACCACATTGGAATCATCTGCTTCACTCATCCATGTCGCCTCCATCTGAGACTTCTGAAGGATGGAGACTGCATCGCACTGTACTGTGGGCGCGTACTTTTCTTTCTTCCGGAAAGTCCTTTTCATCGGAGAACATTGCAATGATGTTGACCTTGTTTAAAGATCCCCCTCCCGATTTCCTCCTAATTGTAGAGCATGTTGTTTAAGAGTCCATGCACAACTAGAATATTACAGCAGCTTCACGCTGCTGCAGCAGCTTGTCTCGACTTAGCCTACACTGGGTTAATGTTGGCTCGCTATGTCTTTTAGAACTCTGGGTGTAACCAATAAATTGAGGTTATTACAGGTCTATACAAATTTAAATTTATCTAATAAAGATGAAATAGTTTAATCATGGTGAAATGCCCTTACTGTAAAATATGCTATCTTAACCATTTTCACATTCACCACTTAGTGGAACTAAGTAAATCTTTCGGCGGTTTATAGGCAGCCATCTTCAGACTCCCTTTGATCTTTCTTTACTGACAACAGTTCTACATCCCCCTCCCTCCACTATCCGGTCCATCAAGATCCTGCCTATATTGAGATATCTATGCTGACATGTCCATCGGGATGAACTAAAAGGGAAAGGCGCTGGGCCCCTTCTGCCTTGTGGACACCCCATCTCGGCCTGATTTCCCAAGAAGGGACCAGGAAGCAAAGGCAGCAGTAATAAGGCCTCTGCTGCAGAGCCTCGATCTCCAGGGCAGGGTTCCCAGGCAGACTCCGGAAGGCACGTGGTGACCTGTGTAAGACATGGTTAAGTCTGCAACTTGGTGCAAGTCATGGGGGCACAGTAGGCACACCCATGACAGGTGCCATCAGCATGAACCAGACAGTGCAGGATCTGGTCCTATAGGGTGTTTGGTAGATAGGCACTTGCCATGGCTTAAACTCACTTCCACAGCACTTGGTCCCCAGTGTAAGACTATTGAGATTGAAGCCTCTCAGAGGTCATCAGGTCACAAGGAACCGCCCTTCTCGAATGGGTTAATGCTGTTATTAAGGGAGCTTCTGGTGGGAAAAGGTTTCTCATAAAAGAGGGAGTATCCTCCCCCCTTTCTGCCTCCTGCTTTCTGCCATGTGATGACACAGCAGGAAGCCCCTGCCATATGTGTTCCCCTCGTCCTCAACTTCCCCATCTCCAGAACAGAGACACACACCTCCGCTGTTCACACGTTACCCACTCTTGGCTATTCTGTTATAGTGTCTTGAAACAGATAAAGACAGTATTGCATGCTGGATGTTTTTCAGTAACTGTGACCCTTCCAGAGAGCCCTACTTGAAAAAAGACAGAGAAACAAATTCTCAGCTACAACCACAGGAGACCAGAGGAGGATGTGAGTGTCAATAAGCCGTCCCTTCATTTCTCCCTCATTTTTATTCAACTGCCCAGGGACCTGCATTCTATAGGAAACAAACACGCCAAGTGACAGGCAACACCGGTCATCCTCTCCCCCCCCCCCTCCTTCAGAGCAGGTTAGCAGGTTCAAATAAACCATATTGAAGAGAATTACACAAAGCTGGAGCAGAAACTGTGAGGTGCAAGACGATATTTTTAGAAGTTTCTTTAATGACAGGTCACATTCCTGAGGGTTAGCCCAAGTGACAAAGCTAACAACACTTATTCCAAATGGAGCAAAAGATACAGCAGGCAATTACAGGTTAGCAGCAACTGTGAGGGGAAACTCTTCTTGAACTTCGTGAGGGAGCAGCTTGGAGCGTGTAATTTGAATATAGATAGCCAACCAGAAGGGAGTCTAGGAGGAGGGGAGGGAAGCTGGTGAAGGGGGAAGAAGAGGGAACGAAGGGGGCTTGCCAGAGGTTCATTATTTTCATATTTTAAAACCCTGAATAGTTTGAAAGGATGATTGCCAGAGGGGACCAGGAAAATTAGCGGTTGTTTGATTCAGGATCAATTTTCAAATCTGCCCAGCTTATAATTGTGCGACTCTTGCTGTCATCACTCCTGTGATCCAGGCTCCAGATGTTCGGGTTGAAATGTCCCGAGGGCTCACTACCTCCCTGGTGTGCCCTAAGCTTCTCTTTCTTTTTCCCACTAACCCCCCCCCCCCGACTTATTTATTAATTTCTGGAATACCTGTGCGAGAGATTGAAAATAGGGAACAAAAAGAAACACTTAAAAACACAGAGCAAGGTCACACTGCAAACTGCCCTTGGAGGAAGCAGTGAGGTGGTCTGACTTGAAGAGCCCAGACCCTGCTCTTTTCCAAGAGTAGATTTTGTGGAGACGGGGTTCAGGGCTAACAGGGGAGGAGGCCTGAGGAGGAGGGACAAGAGGAGTGTACACAACACACAGACCAATCAGCTCTTTTGAGGTGTACACTCGAATTGTCTTTGATGTTCATCATTACTGGTGTGTGTGTGTGTGTGTGTGTGTGTGTGTGTGTGTGTGTGTGTGTGTGTGTGTGTGTGTATGCAGTGTGTGCATATGGATCAGTGTACAACTTTGGGTGTTATCCCTCAGGCTCCTTCCATCTTTGGTTTGAGACAAGGCCTCTCATTGTCTTAGAGCCTTGCCTTGTAGGCTAGGTGAAACAGCCAGCAAATTCTCAGGGATCTGCTCATTTCCTCCTCCTCCTCTTCCTCCTCCTCCTCTTCCTCCTCCTCCTCCTCTTCCTCCTCCTCCTCCTCTTCCTCCTCCTCTTCCTCCTCCTCCTCCTCTTCCTCCTCCTCCTCCTCTTCCTCTTCCTCCTCCTCATCCATGTCAACATAGCTGGGGTTACAGGTGCATGAGTTCTGAGAATGGAACTCTCTTCCTCATATTTGTGAGGCAGATTCTATACTGACTGAGCCATTGCCCCAGCCCCATCACCAGTTTGCATTATAAGAGAGCTTAGAGGAGGAGAGGATTCTTGCTATAATCCGGCCCTCCTCAGAGTACATCCTGGGATGGCTAAATATCAAATAAGGCTCTACAAGTTCTTTCTGAAGTTTTACATTTACATTTTTTATTTTAATGCTGTTATAATCATTTTTCTAATAACATTATGATATTATATTATTCTAATAATTATCAGAATATTTGCAGCATTTAAATGAGCACATAGGGTCACATGATGCCAGGACTGTGTTTCTGCTGATGGAGGTGTAAACACAAGGAACCTGTGCTGGGCTCTTCTGTGAGTTAGAGGAGGAGTCCTTATGTGGCAATGACAGTATGACCCCCAGCCCTCTTTGTATCCATATTAAAATCAATAGCACTCATAAATACAATGATAACATTTTTCCAGTGATCGTTTATAACTGACAGTCATTGGCTATGGTGTTTATTTCTCATGTTTTTAAATAAATGAAGACTTTGATTTCACGTCATGAAAATGACGTACCCCAACAGATGGCTGGAAGAACAGAGTTGGTCTTAATAGATAAATTATGCATTTCATAAAGTTGACATTAAATACTGTCAGGCATGCTGTCTGAATTTAAGTTTCCAGTCATTTGAAAAGAAGAAAGTGATAGGAAAATTTAGTCATCACATCACATAGAAGCATAGGCATACCAAACTCCAAAGCAAGTGGGCAGTAGTCCTCAGCACCCTGCTCCTGCTGGGAACAGTGGTTCAATTACTGCCAAAAACCACTGTTGGTTATTTTCAATTGATGGGCTTTATTGCCTTTTGAGTTTCATTTCCATCTACTTAAATGAACTTGACTTTACAGATGCTTGGTACTCACAAAATGTCCTACCCAGTTTTATGTTTGTGCAAAACATAATAAAAATGTGTTAAGTCAACACTGTGGGCCTGCCAAGATATTTTTCCCATTAAAAGAAGTCTGTCCGCAGCTTACCCTGGAGCAAGGCTGAATCCAGTGAATCGCTGTCATTTAAGGAAGTGGTTCTTTGGTTTTTTATGGCTATGTCTTAGTGTCAGGTCCTCCATACTCTGTCCAAACAAAACTCAGCCATCTTGTCCACTTAGCTCTAGGTCCTTCTCTCTTCTGAGTGTGCACTGACTCTTTCCTTGTTCCTTTGTTTACTCCTCTCTCTCCCTACCATCACCATCCCTCGTCATCACAATGAAAGCTTTGCCCTAGTCTTCGGCCTTCAGCTTGTGAGATAGTCCTCTTTGCCTGTGAAGTCCCCGCTCTTTTTTTAGACATAGGAGGGAGTTGTCTTGCTGTCTTCTAGTGTGGCTTCCAACTCATGATCCTCCTCCCTCAACCTCTTGAGTGCTGGGATTACCACTGTGGGGTACCATTATGCTCAGCTTCCTTCCTTCCTTCCACCCCTTCCCCTTTCATCCCCCTTTTGATACGTACATGTGTAAGTATGTATAGGAGCACATATGTGCATGTTTTGTGTGGTTTCACATATGTGCACGTTCATGCAAGGTCCAGAGGTCAATCTTAGGTGTTAGTACTTAGGAGCTGTCCACCTTGCCTTTTTTGAAACAGGCTAGTGGCACTCACCATTGTCTTACCTTGGCTAACAGGAACTGGAGAGCCTCAGGGGTCTGTCTCTGTCTCCCCAGAGTTGGGTTTACAAGCACATGTCCCCATGCCTGTCTTTGAGTGTGGGTGCTGGGGATCGAACTCGGGTCCTCATGCTTGTACAAGAAATGCTTCCCTAACTGAGATGTTACCCCAGCCCTCTTCTTTTTTCTTTTTGAAGCAGCAAATTACTCTTCTCTTTCTCTCCTGTCCTTTGCAGTTTTTATGGCTCCCATAACACACTGAAAATATTGATTTACTCCACAAATATCTCCGCTTGATCTTCTCACAGGTGAGAGTCTAACTTTATTCATCCTCCACTGTAGCCCACAAACTGAATAAAAGTTGGTCAAATAAGTTTTAGCTTTCTACACTGAAATAACACACCCGCATAAAACTAGTCACCTGACCATGCTCTCTCTCAGACACAACCTCTAATGTTATTCTTCTGAGATATCTGAGAGACATTTATTAAGCTGCTAGATTTCTTTTCTTAACTAAATTAGAACACAAGAGGAATAAAACAAATTTAAAAAAAAAAAATCCCCAGCAGGAGGACTTCAAGATCGTCAGAATTTATATGCAGAAACAGACAGGCTGCTGTCTCCAGTGTCAGGTTTTGACCTTTCCGTTTATGTTCGAGGCAAAAAGGTTGGAAGTTAATTCTTGGTTGAAGTGAGCCTTGCAAATGGTCGTGAATGGGAAGAGTCTTCTCTGTAAGAAATTATGCCATCATATGGAGAAGTTGGGTTTTGGGGCTGGCAAGTGGAAAGCTTCTTAATGAAAACACAGAAGAATCCATCTGAGCATGGGGGAGAGAAAGGCACGGGAGGGAGAAGGAGAAAGAATCCATATTAAGTAGCCGTGCCTACCAGCATACTGATGAGGGCGGGGATTTAGAGGGCTTTGTGGGGGAAACTGGTTCAAGTTATTATCCTAGTGTTGCTCTGTAGCTTCAGAGTGAGGCTACGGAATGTGTCACAAGCGAAAGGAGACTGTCAGTCAGAGGTTCCTGCACCCGAGCTATGGGTGCCCCTTCTTGGACTCCTGGTAGAGCTGGCTATTCTGGGATGTCACTCAGCCCAACGCCTGAATTCACTTTTTGTTGTGTGAACTTTCACGTGGAGCATCATGTCACCGAGTAATCATGGTAACCGTGTGGCTTCCACTGAGCAAGCCATGACAGGATGTTCTGCATGTGTCACGTCTAGTGACTCGTGCGGCTTCCTCCATGCTGCTGTGAGAGTCAGGAGTTCCATCCTACCCAGGAAAATAGTCACCAGGTGTCCAGGTCCACACAGCACGTGTGTGTGGGAGGCTGGCTCCACTCCCAGAAGCCTCAGTCCAGACTCCCATTCCTTGGGACTGGGGACATGGCACAGGTGCTATGCTTTGTAAGCATGAGGACAAAACTTAATCACCTAGACCCACAGTAAAAACCCAGGCACCGTGGCAGGTGCCTGTAATTCCAGAGGCAGGCGGATTGCAGGGCCCAGTGACCAGGCCCCTAGATAACTGGTGAGTTTCTGAGGCCTGAGAGACGTTTGTCTCAAAAAGAAACCAAGGTAAGGATCAGGGAGAAGACCCAGCAGGCTTGCTGCCAAACTGGAAGGCCTGAGTTGGAGCCCTGAAACCCACATGCTAGAAGGGGAGAACTGACTCCTGAAAGTTGTCTCTGACCTCTAAACATGTGCCATCTTACACGTATGCACCTGTATGCACATGTGCACACACACATGTACAAGCACATGTAATAAACAAATAAAAGTGAAAAGAAAGTGGCTGCTGTTGAGATACAGTACCCGTGGCTTCTGTATGCATGCAAACATAGACACACAGATTTCCCCCCCACACACACAAGGGCACAGTCACACGAACAGCCTTCATACACACATAGTCTATTTCTCCAAGACAGAGAGTAAACTGTGTAAGCAGTAAACCCTGCATGTCTGCCCATGACATCGGAGGTTATTCAAAGTTTCTACGTTCCTGTTTAATCATCTACAAAATGTATTAATAAACATAATTAACTCCCAGAAGTTTTGTGTGGATCGCATGAGCAACGGTATAAGGAGATCCCGGGACAGAACACAAAATGAGGGCAGTGACCCTGTGGCTACATTATTTTTCCTTTAGGGTCATTCCAATGGGATAGGACACATGAGGCTTGAGTTGGGACTTGGCCCAGTGTCAGCTGAGTAGGTCACACTAAATCACAGAGTGGTGAATGAGGATACCAAGGATTAGGGACTTAGGAGGCTGTTCTCTGACCCTTAGATGCTCTCACCAATGGTGATATGGCCTAAGAAAATAAAATAATATGTTAAACTATACCCACTGCTGATCCTTTGTACATAATCATCATCATCAATCATATCATCTTCATCATCATCATGTCATCTTTATCATCATAATCATCATCTTCATCATCATAATCATCTCCATCATCTTCATCACCATCGTTCTTCTCGTTAGTGTGTGCATGTGCTCCCTCATGTGTGCACCATGGCATATATGTGGAGTTGGTTCTCTCCTTCCACCCTGGATCTGGGATCGAGCTCGGTTGCCAGCAAGCACTTTTGCCTGCTTAGACACCCTGCTTACCCTCTTCTACATGGATTCTTCAGAGTAAAGCACCTCACAGTTTGCACAAATGCAACCATACCAGAATGGGTCTGCTCATATCCTCTGTCCAGCCAACCATCTGAAATGGAAAGTGGAATTTTTACCTTCTTGGAAGAAGGCACAGATGAGATGAAGCAGGAGAGACCAGTATTATAAATAGCAAGAGACCCAGATCATGGTGGAGTGTGAATTCCCAGAATCCAGCATTCTTCCAACCAAAGTACTGGCGTTAGGTGACCAACCAACAGGATTCTTGGAATCATTTGCACGGCCCTGGAAACTTCAGAGCCTGCAGACCAAGAATATCTTATTCAATATTGTAGCTAGTGTAAATGAGTGAGTGTCCTAGATGACTCCAAACCATGGTCTGGGCTAAGATTTGGGTTCCCTAGGAGGATGTCACCAGGAGTCATACAAATAACATGCATGCAGAAGCTGCCTCTCATGCAGTTAGCCTCGGATAGATGGGCTACCTCTCATGCAATTAGCCTCGGATAGATGGGCTACCTCTCATGCAATTAGCCTCGGATAGATGGGGGGTTGCATTTAGTGGTTAGCTCTTACTATGTCATTGTGGACATTGTCAAATATGCCAGATGTCTATTTGGGGAAATTCAGAAACAAACCAATAAGCATAGTAATCCTACCTTCTAGGAGCGCATAGTTCTATAATGAGACAATCAGGTACGCCACAAATCACAATAGGGCATGACAAAAGCTTCCACAGAGGAAAGGAAGAAATGCTTTGGGACTGACTGTAGGGAGACGCAGGAGGGAACATGTGAGAGCCCCCTCTCCCCCTCTCAGAGGTCATGTCAGCTGAAGAAAGAAGTTGGTGTACAGTTCAGTGGGCAGAGTGCTTGGCTAGCATGCAGGGACCTCTGGCTTTGTTCCTATCACTGTTCTTGAGTGTAGTGATGGACAACAGTGACCCTTGCATTCAGGAAGTGGAGGCAGGAGGTTTGGGAGTTCAAGGCTATCCTCAGCTTTAGAGTGAGTTCAAAGCCAGCCTGGGTAACATGGAACCATAGATAGATAGATAGATAGATAGATAGATAGATAGATAGATAGATAGATAGATGATAGATAGATAGATAGATAGATAGGCAGATAGATGAAGCAGTGTATGGCCTGGCCCAGAGACTCAGAGTTTACTCTGGGCATGAAAGTTAAAGGTACATGTATGAGGCAGGAGACAAGGAAAGTCATAACCACAAGGCCCCCAGAAGAAGCTTGAGCTCTGTGCTGTTCATGGCCAACTCTCCTCCTCTGGCATGCAGCTCACAGGGGGGTGAATGCTCCTTTCGTCAGGGGAAGGATGTACTGAGACACATGTCCATAATAAGCTTTACATCCATCTTTAGGGAGAGTTGTCGATGCTCTGACACCTGTTATCTGTGTCCACACAGCAGGAAGTAAGTGGTGGGTTTTCACCTGAGTGACGTTGGGTCTATCAAATCTTGTCCGGACAAACCCAAGAAGCTGACCTCAAAACATGGCAGATGGACCTCCAAGCAGGAGTCTCCTGTAACAGCTCTCAGCACGCAATGCTTTGCTATTTCCAAACCTTTCATCTTCAGTACTTGTGTTAGGTGACGGACGAGATGTATGTCAGGTCTAAAGGAAACTCCACTCTCCCAAATTCTGGGGCCTGGATGCCTCTACCATAGGAGCCTTGCCTTATCTGTCAGAAGGGACACATGGCTGTCTGTGGTGCCTATTAGCATACCAAGTGCATGCTGGCCTCCTGACTCTTCTCACACCACCCCTACCCTGGACGTCTCCAGCCCATGGGCTTTCTTTCCTCCCCCAGCATCTCATTCCTGTACGACCTGCCATTTCAGCCACACGCTCACTATTGCTCCTCCCTCTTTTCTCTCCTCTCTGGGTCTCCTTAGCCCACACTCTTTTCTCTTCCTCCCTGGCTCACCGACTCTACCCACCCCTCACCCCCACCCTGCCTCTCTCCTCTCATTGCCCAGTTTAGTCTGTTGGGCCTGTTCAGTGTCCCACTTTCTCTCCCTGCTCTGGACTCTTCCAGATACCTCTGGATGGGCTCTTCACTTGGTATCTACAATAAAAATCTTCTCCTCAGCCATATCGTGGAGCAGCCATGTCCTCACTGTATATAATATAAAGCATATTTACTAGCTGGGCTCAAGACTGTGAACCCAGTACTGGAGAAGCAAGAAAAAATGAATTGAAGGCTAGCTTGGGCTGCAAAGCAGACCCTGTTTTTTTAAAAAATGCAAATCAAGGTTGGCACTGGTGACCAAGCCTTTCATCTCAGCGCTCCAGAGGCTGGCAGACCTCTGTGAGTTTCCAGGGCTATCTGGTCTACAGAGTGAGGTTCAGGACAGCCAGAGCTATACAGAGAAACCCTGTCTCTAAGAACAAAAAACAAGCAATCAAAACCAGCCTACCAAACAAAAGCCTCTTAAAGATTCAGAGCACTTTTTGCCTCTTCTTGGGAAGGTGCTCTGGCCTTAAAGCCAGCTGAAAGAGAAGGCAATATAGATGAATCGTGGAAGATACCAGGCATCATATACTGGTACCAATGGAATCACCAGTCTCAGGCCACAGGATGCTTACACTTACCTACAGACACTCACCTTTGACTGTGCTCCCCCAAGCACCTTGTGGGATCTCGCATGGAAGACGGGAATGACTGGGGTCATAGTCCCTGCTGGATCTTCTGTGTTTGGGAAGGGGAACGGGGTGGGGGTGGGGGTCGGGAAAGGAAGAGTGTGTTGTTTTAGCAATGGTTTAGGGATTTGGGCAATCTGAGTATAATCCAGACTCTTCCTGTGAGACCCTGGGAAAGCCTCTCTATGCCGGTCTTCCTTTGGCTCTTACATGGGAGTAACAATCAAAATGCTACCCTGCTGTGGAAGGAGGGCCAGGCAGGGGATTATAGAGCACTTTGTAAATACCGCTGGAAGGAGGCGCAGCCATGATGGATGGCTGCATTCACAGGAAGGGGCAGCAGAATTGCGGCCATTCTTGGCTTTCTGGCAGACTTTTAACTTCTCCCATAAGAAGAAGCCCTCCAAGAATCTTTGAGCAGGGAGGGAGCTCCACATCCGTTCTTGATGTTACATGACAGCCCTACTGTGGAAATCAGAGGGAACAGAGAATGAGAAGGAGCTAGCTAAGCTCACCACCACTTAGAAACAACTGCCTGTGGAAGCCAGAAGCTGGCAGTGTGTGTGTGTGTGTGTGTGTGTGTGTGTGTGTGTGTGTGTGTGTGTGTGTGTGTGTGTGTGTGTGAGAGAGAGAGAGAGAGAGAGAGAGAGAAAGAGAGAGAATGGTCAAATGTTCCTTAAGGCACCATCAACAGGGTCTCTCATTGGCTTAGGACTCCCAAGGCTCATCTGACTGTCCAGCAAGCCCCTAGGGATCTGATCCACCTATCCCCACCTCCCAAGTGCTGCAATTACAACTGTGTGCCACCATGTGTAGCTTTAAAAAAAAAAAAGGTTCTGGGGATCAAACTCAGGTTCTGAACTAACATGTCTAGCCCTGTCAATTTAAGGGAACATATTGTTTATTTGATTTTGTGGTCTGGGGATAGAACCCAGTGCCTTGCTATGGAAATGGTCTGTCACTGAGCTATGTATACTTTCAGTTTGCCTGATTTTTATTGAAGCCAAAACAATCAAGGGCGCCTGCTGTCCTTTCATAAGTGGGCACAAGCTGCTCAGAGCTGCAGAAGCTCCCGGAGAGAATGGACACGCTCACCCATGCATTTCCATGGCTGTTGCTTTGTCTTTGGGATCAGCCTTACACCAGGATCATAAAGAAGTGAGAGCCCCTTCAAAATGCAGACCAACCCCACATTCCCTTCGGACACCCAGTGCTTGCTCCATAGAGAAAGATGTCTTGTTGGGCTTGGCTGGTGGTTTTTTTTTTTCAATACTTTGGTTTGTCACCATCTCCATGGTTGCCCTGGAGTATAAGGAGAGGGTAGCCACAGGTAACAGATTATTTTTAATTCCTCCTTGTTATTTGGAACCAAGTTCCCATATGTTGTTGTTGTTCAATTCCTTGCATGAATTTTCTCAAATATTTGTAACATATGTCGTATCTATATGCAGATTTTAAATTATGGATGCCTTCATCCAATCATTTTCCGAGGGGGTTGGAAATCCAAGTCTAATACTCTCAAGCAGGACCATGGTCTCCTGGGCCTCGGATATCGTTCAGGTAGACACATCTGGTGGAAAGCATCATACCAAATTAGTATCAAGGGTATTCAGACCTGCAGACTACAGGCAGACAATCCCCCTCTAATGTACCGCTTTTTAGATTGTTGGGGAAACTTGAATCCCAATTCTCCCGTGAAATGGGCGATAGTAACATGCCTGTTCAAATGTTCAAAGTGAAGATCAAAGCTGCAGTGACCAAATTGGCTTTGCAAACAAAGCAGCCCCCTGCCCACCCCCTGGGGACACAGTGCTAATTTTATCAACTCCCCCTGGCTCTTCTGCTATTAAATAGCAATAAATAAATGTGAGAGTTTTTTTTTTCCTTCTTCTTCTGGATTTGCCAGTGGCTTGTTTTCCTGACAAACAAGCTCATTTCCTTTTAAGTGTGAGGTTTTAGTCCAACTAATAGAATTAATGTATTTTTAATGAAAATGCGAACAGCTTTTACTTAGAAATCTACCTACCCACCTCCCGCTTTCAGAGCCAGGCCCCACCCCCAGCATCTCTTCTGAACACATATATCCAGCCATGAATATTTCAATACATCTAGGGCTCTCAGATCAATATAGGCAACTCTCAAGCCCTATTGATTTTCAGGTTTCTCTTTGCAAGGATGATAAAATATTTCTCGACTTACGGAGCCCGAGTTAAAGAGGCTTTGCTGGCTCTTCAACTTTTACCAGATAGACACCTTTGTCTCTTTTTCTTCCTCCTCCCATGTTCTTCCTGGTCATCCTCTCTCCTCCCTCACACTGCCCACCCACTTGCACAGCTTGCAAATGGAGATTTATCCCTGAGCATTAAGTCCCAGAGATCAGACTCTGTCCCCACAGGTAAGAGGCAGGAGACTGGCTTAGAGCATGTGATCGGCCCCCATCATTGCCTGCAGGGACCCTGCCAGCTTCCCTCCTGTCTCTCTGATTCATTTATCAGCACTGCAGGCTCCTCCTCCCACACACCTCTGAAGATGTAATCCCAGAAGGCGACCCTAGCAACATATGAGGAATTCCCCACTGAGGTGCGGGAGCTGGGCTGCTCCATATGGGTAGGAAATAAGCTAATTATACAGTCAGCCATGTCCAGGGACAGGATGGATGTTGTTATAAGTTTATCCAGTCTGGTTGAAAAGCAGTGAGGCTGAGAGTCTTCGAAAAATCTGACCACATCTTCAACCATTGATCCCGTGTGATATGTACCAAATTAGGGGTTTGGAGACCTGGGTCAGATTTCCCAAGTTAGCTCTGCTTTGTTGGTCAAATAAATCACATTTCTTCCTCAGCCCCTGAGTCCTCCCTGGCAGTGTCTGTCCATTCATTTATCTACTTAGCAAACCTTTGAATTTATCCAGTGTGCTGGAGAGGAGCTGGAAGGCCAGCAAGGCAGACGCTTGTTGCTAAGGTTGTGGGCTTGTTACCTATCGAGGACCAGTCAGGATGCCGTGGATGTCCCCAAATCCCTCTGTGCTCCCTCACTTACCTCATGCCTCTGGGTACAACTCACATTTTATATGACAATGATGTCAGAATGTACTGGGGCACATGCTGGCTGGCTGGTGTCGGTAGTGCATCGGGTGTTGGAGGTTCTCGGTCACTGGTATTAGCTAATTATGTGGGTTCCTTTTGTTTTGAGCAAGACAAAACCACTCTTGAGGAGCCTGGGTTGAAACTGTAGTCATGGACCTTGCATTTCAATTATGGCCCAAACAATAACAAACAAACAAACCCAAACCTCAAGTTCTTGGGAAGGAAAAGATAGAAGAGGGAGTTACAAAGTTGGCAGTAAAATGTTATTGCTTTTACAATGGAAAATTGGAGATGACCCAGAGACCCCATCACCAAAGCAGATAGACACAAAGCGAAACCCCGATGCACCGTCTCGTGTGTAGTAAAAGTGTGCTGGCGTTTGAGGAGGCAGCCTCTCTCTCCCTCTTTCCCTCCCCTCCCCCTCTCTGCATCTCTCTCCCTCTCTCCCTGTGTATGTGCATGTCTCTGTATGTGTGTGCATGTCTTTCTCTCTGTGTGTGTGTTTACATGTCTCTCTGTGTGTGCAGTCTCTCTGTATGTGTACATTTCTCTCTCTCTCTCTTTCTCTGTGTGTGCATGTCTGTGTATGTATGTGTGTATATATGCATATCTCTATGTGTGCCTCTCTCTCTCTCTCTCTCTCTCTCTCTCTCTCTCTCCCCCCCTCTCTCCCCATGTGTGTGCATACATGTCTCTGCGTGTGCATGTCTGTGTATACATCTCTCTCTCTCTCTCTCTCTCCCTCCCTCTCTCCCCATCTGTGTGCATGTCTCTCTGTATGTGTACATTTCTCTTTCTCTCTTTCTCTGTGTGTACATGTCTGTGTGTGCCTCTCTCTCTCTCTCTCTCTCCCCCCCTCTCTCCCCATGTGTGTGCATACATGTCTCTGCGTGTGCATGTGCTCATGCACAGGTATACATGCGTGTGTCTGCGTCTGAGTCTGGAGGTTGGTGTCAGGTGTTCTCTTGGATTACTGTCTGCCTATTGATTTTTGAGACACAGTTTCACTGAATCTGGAGCTTGTGATTCCTATAGACTAGCTGGCCAGGGATCCTCAAGTCTTTGCCAACCTGAGCTGGGATAAGTGTGACTAGCACCCTGCTTGGCTTTTTTCATAAGTGCTAGGGATTTTTACTTAGGGTAGCATTTCTTATACCTTACTAGCACATGGTCAGCATAAAATGAATTCTAATAAATGCTTAATTTCAATAAGTGGATGGGCACTCTGCTTATAGTCCAGGTATAATTGTCCTGTAGATGTCTGGGCTAGTGTCATTCTTCCTTGTTCTCTATTTTATATTGGTCTTTAACTCATCATGCAAGTGAAGATAACCCCAAACTTCTAAGCCTCCCACCTCCATCTCCTTGGTGCCAGGATCACAGGTATGCGTTACCATGCCTGGTTTATGCCTATTTTTGTGTGGTACAGGAGACTGAACCCAGGGCTTCATGTGTGTGACCAGCTGAGCCATGTCTCCAGCCATTATTTCTTTCTCTCAACCCCTAAGCAGTGATGTTGCAAAGACACCCTAGCCAGCTACCTCCTGACACCGGTTCACTGGAAGCAGAAAGTTGCCATGAACAAGGCTCTCCTGTTCGTCTCAGAAGTGAAGCCTGCTCCTCCAGGAGAAAGCCAGATCTCCCTCTGTAGGGTATTAACTTGTGGACTGGTGGGTGTTTTCTGAGTGGTCCGCGGGGAGAGGAAGAGGTGGTGATGTGGGCCAGGAGCTGGTTCGTGGAGCAGAGGCCACTCTAGTCTCTGCTTTGCGAACAGACTTGGGGTTTCCTGGGAGAAGATCCAGGGCTGGCATGGGAGTCACTGTTTAGCTACTGCTCTCCAGCTCTGAAAGTCAGCATTCCCGAGGGGCTGACAGCTGTGGTATGTGTGGCAGGATAGACATGCGGCCATTACTCTCCCTGATCCTGGTGATTTGTTGGTGTTTTCTGATAGCTGACTCATTCTATAACACGCACACACTCACACACACACTCACACATACACACATACAGACACACATACAGACACACATATACACATGCACTAACACATACACACACATACATGTACACATATACATACACATGCTCACAACACACTCACACATACATATACACACACACTCACACACATAAACACTTATACACACAAACACACACACTTGCACACACACACACACACACACACACACACACACACACACACTGACCTTTCCACCAGTAAAGTCTTTAGTCCCCAGTATGCAGATCAGGAAGCCACTTCTGACAGGCATAATCTGACTTGTTCAATCCAAACTGTGTACCCAGTGAGATGCAAGAAGGACATGGTAAGTGAGCTGTCTTGACTTCATTCAGTCATTTCGTAGGGAAGAGTTTATTGTTTTAAACAGTCTGGATGCAAATTATACTTAACATTTCAGTCAGTAAACATCTGCAAAGAGACTATGCACCAGGGCAGGCTTTCAAGGTTGCGCTCCCAACTCCCGCCCCAATGCAGGGTTAGCAGGTTCTTTGGTGAAAATCTTTTTTCACAGGGTGGTTCTCAAAGGCTTGCAGTCTGACTGAGTGGAACCATGACTGTCTAAAGCATCCAAGTATGTGTGGGTCCTGGATTGTGATGCGCGGTCCTCTCCATTTCTAAAGAGAGAATAGGCAAATAGGATCGATCACTTGATTAGTTAAATATGCTAAAGCTATTGGTCCTCCAGAACAGTTGGGTGCTTCTGTCTTGTGACATAGCCTGTGCCACACCCCATCACTTGTTCCAAAGATACCCCTCTGGAAGCACAGTGGGCCCTCTGCAGCAGCATGCCCATGGATCTAGGCAAACATCAAAATGGAAATAACAAAAAAGAATCTCGCATTTCTACGGAAGACGTACGGACTCCATATAATCTATAGCACAGCGACAATTTACATAGCATTCACATTGTATTAGCCTTATAAAATAATGTTAGAATGGACTTCATGTAAGGCAATCTGATTTAAACACACACACACACACACACACACACACACACACACACGCACCAGGCATGTTTAATTAAATCTATTTATTTTTCTCCACCAAAGCAGAATCTCTTTCACATCTGCTGCTGTTGTATTGGTCTCTTCCATGACAAACGGTGCTTGCCAGCAGTCATTCCATACTGCAGATATCAGGGAGATGGGGAGATGGGGAGAGGACTCATTTGGTATAGTGCTTGCTTTGCACACACGAGGTCCTGGATTTCTGATCCCTAGGACCCATGGAATAAGCCCAACATCATTGTACTCTTAGAGATGAAGAGACGGGAGGAAGAGGCAGTCAGATCCCTAGAAGCTCACAACTCAGCTAACCTGACTTGGTGAAGTTCTAGGCCAGTGAGAGACTCTTAACAAAAGAAGGAGCCTAATGATTGACATCAGAGATTGACCTCTGATGCCCACACAGACACCACGCAAGTGTACACCTGAACCCTTACATGCACACATAGTCACTTGGTCAACTTGTCTTACTTTTAACGGTGAAGACACTGAAGACAAGGGTAGCAATGGTTCAGTTAAGGTCACATAATTAGCCAAGAGTAAAAGTGAAATGTCAGAGGTCTCCCACCTTCCAATATAGTGCTATTCCCATTGTTTCAGAAATTGCATCATCTTTCTTGGACTAAGGAATAGAAGTAATGAATAACAGCAATATC
This sequence comes from Uromys caudimaculatus, assembly GCA_028551405.1. NCBI lineage: Eukaryota > Metazoa > Chordata > Mammalia > Rodentia > Muridae > Uromys > Uromys caudimaculatus. The sequence continues at coordinate 51,309,280 of CM052708.1, forward strand.
AATAACAAACTATTTTTTACTAGTTTGGTCACTTTTCCCTGAAAACAGGGAATTTGGAACATATCTTACCAATGAAACTTTGAAAGTTATGTTATATTGAAACATTGTAGTGGGGACAAAAATCCCCATGCGGAAGGGGTAACTTCCCTGCATCGTGGGTGGGCTGAGCCATGTGACCTATCTGGCCAATGAAATGTGAGCAAACAGGAAAGTAGCACTCTGCCCTGGGTGGGCTGTTGTGATTGGCTCCTAGGCTCCTTCCTTCTGCCAGAGAAGAAGCTGCTTCCGCTTCTGGTCACTTGAGTCCAGTTTCTAAGACAGATGCTGTACTCCCAGAGCCCAGCCTGAGGCAGAGTTGTCAGAGTGTAGACCTACAGACCCAAGGGCAAGGATGAAGGCTTAGGGTTGCGCAGGACCCCGTGGGGATTTGTAGAGTTGCTTAGGCTGCAGGATGACTGAAACAACGTGAAGGCGTTCAAGTCACCCCCCACCCCTTGACAGCCATACACTGACCTCCTTTGTGTAAGTTCTGACTGCCAGTCTGTTTACCAGGTGAGAAGACTGTCCCAGTTAGATGAAATGATTATATATAAAACCATCTTGGGGGGGTGGGCGAAACGGGTGCACAGCCCAAGTTAAAATCCATTTATCCTTTATGACTCAGAATTCAGTTTCCTGTGATAATGGGAACTGAAAACAAAGCAGGGCAATTTGGGTTTGCCTACCTATGTCTTAACTATCACTTGTCTATTTTCTGTGTGTCTATCCATCTATTCTGTGTGTCTGTATGTGTGTATACCTATTTATCATCTATTGATGTTTATAGCTATCATCTATCTATCTATATCTACCATTTCTGTCTATCATAATTGGGTATCTGTTGTCTGTCTACCTACCTATCATCTATCTGCCTCCCTACCATCTGTCTACTTACCTACCTACCATCTATCTGTTTATCTGTCTGTCTGTCTTATATCTGTGTACTATCTCCCATATATTTGTGTATCTGTCTATTTATCTGTCCACCTCTGGTCTATCTTATTATATCCATTAAATTGTGTGTGTTGGAGCTGCAAAAAAGATGTCATGAAAGATCCATTATGTTCATGTTGTGAGGCTGACATTTCGGTGACTGACAAAATCAGCCAGGTTGATAGCATTTAGGCTGGTCTGCCTGCATCTCATTATGCTTGTTCCCAGATCCAAGCAGTTGTTAATGAAACAGTTGCTGTTTTGTTGACAGAACATTAATTACTTGATCTTAGGACTCAGTAATTGCACAAGCCCCTCTGTATACATTACTAATTACATTAGCAATTATATGGCATTTTAAAGACAAAGAAATGACTGGAGTGATTGTAGCGTCACAGGTAGCCTGCTGTTAGGTTTCAATCACATCCTTAATGCTTGCACGACACGCTAAGCGAGTCCATGTGGCTCTCGTGACGACATAGAATTGAAGAAATGGCCTAGAACTTCTTGCCTATGACCTCAGTGGCCAGCAGTAAGCCTTTCATGAAGGAAGGTACAAAGTGGGAGGTAAAGTCTCTTTGCCCTCTAAGTTTTATTCCTGAGGAAGAGACTTTATTTATTCAGTGACTGTTTATTGGACACTACTATGTCATTCTGGCCAAGGATGCTGTGATACTCACAGGCTTTTGGAGGAAACAGAAATTAAACCACAATAAGTCAAATAAATGTAACAGTCGGGGTAGTTGGTGCCTGTTAGCACCAACTTGGTTATAAGAAATCCATTTCTTGCTTGTATTCAGGAAAATTTCCAATTTTGGCATCTTTCCATTTAGCCTATAGATATGTCAGTCTACCACCATCTCTATGACTCTTATCTATGTTGTTCTGTCCATCTGTCTGTCCATCCACCCATCCATCCACCCACCCATCCATCCACCCATCCACATTTCACTTAGATTCCTGATGTTTCCACGTGAAAAGCCAAACAGGCTGTTCTGTGGCTCTGGACTTAGTCTTCAGCTGTGTGGCAAAAAGAACAAGGCACAGACCCTGTGGGAGACGTTAGTGATGGAGAGATGAAGGAACACCTGTCATTTTTCTGTATCCCATTGGCTAAAATGGATCCCATGACTCCTTTCTTGAAACAAGAGAGTCTGGAAGGGGAAAGGGAAAAGAAAAAATGGGCACTTGTTTATTGCCTGTCACACTGTGTGTTGCATATGACAGCTAGTGCTACAAAGGAAAGATGTGACACAATGCCATCTCACAATAGAAATGGCCACTGGTTCCACATCGAACTCCCTTTTCTCTTTCTTCTGCCCGAGCGCCTGCCCATCAAGTTATGGGATGGCCCTAGTTCAGTGGAAGCAGCATTCCTCCAAGGCTTCCTGCAGCTCACTCTTCTTATCACGTGGTCTGAGCCTGACCAATCAAACTCTCTCCCTGGACAATAACCTTGGAGCGAAATCAAAACAAAAGATTAATCCATCTGTCTGTCTGTCTACCATCTATGTGTTCATCCATGCACTTACCATCTACCTCTTATTTGTTTGTTTGTCTACCATCTGTGTTCATCCATCCATTTATCCATCTACCTAGTATCTGTCTGTCCATGCATCTTATTCTGTATATCCATACATCCATGGAGTTTCAGCCACATTCCTGTGTCCACATAAGCATCATCAGTTGCTGTCATTTGTACTCATGTATCCCCGCCTCTGACCTTCAGGAGCCTCTTTTTTAGCTTTCCTTGGGATCTGTGTATGATGTCACAGCACATCTCAAGCAATTCTCTTTCTTCCTGAGTCGACCAGCTCAGTTGTATGCTGGTAGCCCCAAACCTCCATGGTTACAGAGGCATGATTTAGATTATGAGATTTAAAGAATGCCTCTCTGAGGGTGTAGCATTTTTGCTGACAAATGAATCATATGTTGAAGTTGGCCAAAGACAGGAGGAAATTATATTTAAGGCCACATAATCACATGTGCAAAGGCCCCGAGGTAGGAAAAGCGCATAGTGTTTGGGAGCCATAAAGCTATAAACCGACTAATTGCAGTTGCTGGGTTGAAGAAGTAAACAGCGGAAGGGAAACGCTGCACACTGGAGAGTCAGTGGTTGCCAGGCCTGGGAAGCAGTAGGGAGAATTTTGGACTTGATCCCAAATGCAGTGGGATGTAAGAGAGGGAGGGACTAAGATCCCACCCAGTCCCCAGTGTTAGACGGCCATCCCCACTGATCTGGGGGGGGGGGGTGCATGGGAAGGAGAGAAGAACCAGGAAGATAGTGTAGACGTCCTCCAGAGTGGCTGAGATTGAGCCGAGGTGTGTCTTGATGACTGGCCAAGGAAATGAGGAGAGAATGACAGTCTTCAGATACGTGGGGGCGCAAACCTGACACACTTTGATGGTGAGGAGTTATGTGGAGACCAGGAAGAGGAACCATCAAGGATGACTTTCAATACTTGGATATTGCATTTGATACAACAACAACAACACAGGAGGAACAAATGAAGGAGAAGGTCAGTAGGTCAGTGAGTAAAGTGCTTGCTGTGCAAGCCCAAGGACCTGAGTTCAAATCCCCAGCATCCATGCAAAAGCTAGGTGTGGCTGTGCATATAACCTTGATGTTTGTGTGGTGGGGCATGCAAATACCAAGGGCTCACTGGCTAGCAACCTTATCTAAAACAGCAAGCTCCAGGTACGTTAAAAGACCCTGTCCCCCCAAAAGTAATTGAGAAAGGCATTGCAATGGCAATTTCTGGCCTCCACACGTACCTTCCTGGTTGAATCCACCTGCACACACAGTTGCACAACACACACACATTCATTTGAAGTACACTAAACTTGAGATCTCCTTGGCCATCCCGGACAGTGATGTCAAATGTCCTTATAGAAGCACTGTATCCAAGGGAGCATGGTTTAAGACTCCAAAGTCCTGGGCCTTAAAGGAATCATTTCTTTTCTACACTCACTTTTGGTAAGGTTTCCTTGATAAATTAGGCACAGTAAAAGAGAAACAAAAGCAAATAATAACATAGAACAGTTATAGGAGGTGCAGAGGTGCCTCAGCTGTTGATAATACTTGCTGTTCTTTCAGGGGACCTGGGCTTGCTTCCTAGCACCCATATGTGGCTCACGACAGCCTGTAACTCCAGTTCCGGAGGATCTGACTCTCTTCTAGCCTCTTCAGGCACAGCATGCATGAAGCATATATACATACGTGTGAACAAAATAGTCATGCACATAAAATACAAATAAATAGATCTTTAAAAATAGGACAATTATACTATAATAATATAGAAGAAATATACTATAATATATAATAAAATCTATGCATTCTCTCTCAATATATAGATACAGATGTGAACATAGATAGATACAGATACCAAGATATAGATAGATAGATAGATAGATAGATAGATAGATAGATAGATAGATAGATAAGCAGAATCCCATAAGGAGAGAGGACCTATCTTAGTCAGGGTTTCCATTCCTGCATAAAACATCACGACCAAGAAGCAAGTTGGGAAGAAAAGGGTTTATTCAGCTTACACTTCCACATTGCTGTTCATCACCAAAGGAAGTCAGGACAGGAACTCACACAAGGCAGGAACTTGGAGACAGGAACTGATGCAGAGGCCATGGAGGGGTATTGCTTACTGGCTTGCTTCCCCTGGCTTGCTGAGTTGGCTTTCTTATAGAACCCAGGGCTACCAGCCCAGGGATGGCACCACCCACAATGGGCCCTCCCCCCTTGATCACTAATTGAGAAAATGCCTTATAGCTGGATCTCATGGAGGCATTTCTTCAAGGGAGGCTCCTTTCGCTGTGATAACTTCAGCATGTGTCAACCTGACACACAAAACCAGCCAGTACAGGACCTTAGAGAAGTTTGCTGTTCAAAACAAAAGTCTTGGTGAGAGATGTCAACGGATGTCTTACTGTGTGCAGAAAGACAGGGTTTGAAGCTGTGATAACCCCTAAGTCTGAAGATTCGTCCGGTGAACAGACACCAGAGTTCTCCCAGCTACTACATGCCTACAGGGCTGCACCATGGATCCTACAAGCCTCTTGCCATGAAATATGTCACCTGTTTCTGCCTTGCTGACCCAAAGTGTAATTAGAACCTTTCCTATAACCCCTGAGCATGGCCAAAGCCCGACTCCCCGGTCTCTCCTGCACAAAACAGTCCCCTTTTGTCTAGTTTTTCCAAAGGAACTCACCCCTGGGCTTCCCCTGCACAACTGAGGTTGGCTGAATGCCTCAGGGGCAGCCCCTGGCTCTCTCCACTGCCCTTGGCTCTTACTAGGTCTGAACTGCAGGGAGCTTCTGCTTCCTTAGCTGAGCCACCTGTGTCAAAGCGCCTCACTTTCACTTTGACCCTCCATTAAGAGCGCGTAACATCACCATCCCAAACCCCTAGCTCCCACCCCCATTTTCCCACCCTCAACTCCCTTGCCCTTTCATATGCCCTGGTTACTGCTCTATTCACAGCTATCTGGAGCAGAGGGAACAAGTTAACCATAGGGAGTCCAGCCTGCTGACCTGAAACTGGAGACATTCCCCTGAGGTGTGAGAGGTTCCATTGACCTCTCCCCTCCTTCAGTCCTGGGTCATCTTCCTCTGTGTGCTGAGAACATGTGGATGAGGAGATCAGGACCTGGCTGGGCCAAGGAGCACCATTTGAGAGAATTTGAACTTGATTAATCCTGACATTTCTGCCTTGGTATGTACGGCTGTTGTTACACATATGGGTTGGATTAAATAAGGTAATTTATGCAAACGCTCTCTGAGATGATTAGAGGGCTATCCAGTGTATTGCTTGTTGTTGCCATTAGCCTTACATGGGGAAGTCTTTCCTCTTTAACGTAACCTACACACTTAATTAAAACTAGGTAGCAATTGGCAAGCATACAGAGAGCCTTCTTTCGAATCCTGTTCCCTGTACCTACAGTGACCTTGGCCTATCTCTTCCAAGGTGTCATGAATTTTACATAATTTCATTCATTACAGCCAAGATGCTTTGTTGCATTCCTAAGTAGAATTTAATTATAAAGCTTTTGTAAAAACATTTCTCAATGATAAAGTCACATGCCGAGGATGTAGCGATTGGTTGAATGCTTACCTACCGTGTGTGCAAGACCCCATATTCCTTCACCAGAACCCCAAGAAAGAAAGAAGTTTCAGCTGAATGTGATAATCCATGCTGGTAACCTTAGCACTCATGACACTGAGACAGGAGGATTGTCTCAAGTTTGAGGCCAGCCTGCTACATAGTAAGTTCAAGTCCAGCCTGATCTCTATAACAAGAACCCTGCCTAATAAACAAGCCAAAAAGTAAATAAAAATTAATTCCTAACCTGCATTAATATGCACAAACATGTCGAGTTTGATTCCCCCAGAACCCATATTTGAAAAACAAAACAACCGAAAACCCAGCTGGTCGAGACATTAACACCCAAGGCTGAGTCTCTACATGGATCTGCATACATTCATGCACACGCATGCACATGTGCACAGACAGACAGACAGACAGACACACACACACACACACACACAGAGAGAGAGAGAGAGAGAGAGAGAGAGAGAGAGAGAGAGAGAGATGAATTCCCACGTAGATGAAAGTTTCTGTCAGATAGACATTTTAATCTTTGCAGAGGCACAGGGCTCTGTTTGTTTTCATCCAGGTAGGATGGGAAGGGCTCAGTGACCACACAGCATCCATCTTCCTTCACGTGTTGTATGTAGTAGGAGTGGGAAAAGAGAGGATGCTCAGTTGTTCCAGTTTTAATACAGGAGTAAAAACAGATGAGTCAGAAAGATGTGGTGATGTCCGGAAGATGACCCCTAGGGTTTAGTTGGATTTCAGTGGAGGTAGAGGAAAAGAATGCTCAGGTCTCGTGGCCCTTGCCCTTGTCAGCTCTCCCGGATTTGTTGCTCTCCTGTGTCACCTAGCCCTTTGCAGGAAGGGTCTTCTGGGGCTGGCTGACTGGAGGTGACTGTCATACGACGTCCTTTCCAGATCCCAGCCTGAGGGGTTCTCATTCCCTGACAAGGCAATGGAAGGGCATAGGGAAGAGAGAGAGGGGAAGGGTGGGTGGGGAGGGCATGCCAGAGGAGGGGAAGGGAGAGGAGGGCGAGCCTTCTGGCCATAGCAAGGAGAATGGCCATGAAGGAGGGATAACTGCTTTTCTGCCTCTCTCTGTCGTGACATTCTCATCCCCACAGGTTTTATAAGTTGTGAGTGAAACTACAAGAGAAAGAGGGCTATGAGAGAGAAAAGTACTCTCAGCATAGGCTTCACCCAGCCTGGTGCTTGGTTGTGGTTCTAGGGGTCCATTCGTCTTCAGGGACAGGAAGGAGACTGCAGCTTTTCATGGGAGGGCATCCTTTCTTGGTCTGTTCTCAAGGAATTGCCTGTAGGGTCCTGAGACATGCGGTGCAAGTGGCAAAATCATTTTTGCTACAACCTCTCTTCCTTCTCCCTTCCAACGCATTTTTGAGGCAGTTCTCACCCAAAAACCTAGCTGGGGGGCGGGGGTGATGTTGGTCCTTAGTGCCAACCAGTAGGAAGACTGCTGTTTGTCTGTGAGGGAAGAGACCATCCCTGATTGAAAAGAGACCTCTTCCTAGAAGCCTGTTTGGCAGGATTTATATTGAACCGACTGTGACATCCAGGCCTGGCTGGACTGCTGACAGGCACGGTGAGTCAGGACTAGCCAGTGAAGTCACTGTGCCATGGTTTTCTCTCTTATTCTGGGCAGCAGTCAAAGCCCAGATCCCCTTTGCTGTGGTTCTCCACCAGCCCGGCGCCCACTATGTTAGTGGTTTTTGTTCTTTTCTCTACTCATAAGTATCAAAGGTTTCGTCATTCTTCAACAAACCCCTGCCAAGAGTTTGGTGTTGTACATACAGATTTTTAACCATGGAAACTCACCTTCCAAACAACCTTACGGGAGTGGAATGAAGTAATAAATACACATGTATCTGACAGAGAGGAAGAGCACCAGTCCTCATAGATGCCGTTCTAACTTGAGAGAAATGACCAAATTAAGCCTTTCGCCTGAATGTCATGGTTCCGAGCGCCTTGCTCTTCCCACTAGATCACAGCGGTCACACTCAGAAGTGATCAATTTTAGTGGAGTACGGGCTTCAAAAAAGAAAGACAGAAAAAAACCCCAAGAAAACAAAACCCCAAATCTTACTACCCAATGAACCCCACATCTTACCAAGTCAAGAGATTTAGGGAACAATGTGAGCCATTTGAAAAAGAAGACAACAGAAAAGTATCTGTGAGGAAACAACAAAGAACTGTCTGTCCCTGCTCTGGCTTGTTAGTGTTCCAAGCAATCTCACTTGGAATGGGCATCCGGTTTCTGCAGGGCCATACAAAATCTGCCATGAAGGACTTAAGGAGCTGAACAACTGGCAGGGCTCAGGAAGGCCTGAACATTGTCCGTGTTCCAACTGGGAACTGCCCATGTCCTAACCAGTCAAAGTAGAGTCCCATTGCTGAACATGACCAGTTCAGGAAACACACACACACACACACACACACACACACCACACCATACAACACATACACACACACACCACACACCATACAACACACACACAC
>CM052708.1:51329222-51351384 GCA_028551405.1 Uromys caudimaculatus
GGAAGGAAGGAAGGAAGGAAGGAAGGAAGGAAGGAAGGAAGGAAGGAAGGAAGGAAGAGGATAGTAAGATATTTTTCGAATGCATTCTGGAACTTTCCTTCTTGGTCTGAGAACACGGTGCATGAGTGACAGCTCAGAATGCAGTCTGTTCCCAGCTGGGAAGAAGAAAGGGAGAGGAGAAGGCACAGAGAGAAGTTATAAGTCTCCAGCTCTAGCCCCTGTGGAGCTTACCATGCATGCAGTGAACAAATTCCTTCCCCCTGGTGAGGGAGAGTTTTCTGTTGCTCTCCCAAGTTATTGCTCACGTTGGCCAGGTCCTTCCTCAATCTTTCCAAGTTCTCTCAATTCTTTCCCCGCTTCCAAGGCCCAACTTGAATCTAGAAAAACAATAATCTTATTTTAAGAGATGTTTTTGAGATTCAAAACCATATAATATCTCGCTTATATTATTTTTAGGTGCAAGTGGGAAATCAGGGGAATTTGCGGGAGGGTTAGGTTCTGGCTCTGTTACTACCTGGCTCTTGGCTTTGACTATGTCCCCAACCCGCCTCAGCCTAGGTTAAATCCATTTGTAAAGCACCAAGAGCAAAAGCTAATCATGGACTGGGTGTGAGCTTCAGAGAGCGATTACAGAAAATTCTGTGGGGCAGTGATACGACCCAGTGGATAAAGGCTGATGGCCTGAATTCAATCCCTGGGACCCACATAAAGGTAGGAGGAAAAAATGGAAGCCATGCAGTTGTCCTTTGGCCTCCACACATGCCCCATGACACATTCATGCACACATACACCAATCCAATAATGATGACAGTCAATTAACTAAAAATATCTCCGTATGCTGTTGTGTGTGTGTGCTATGCATACATGTACAGACATGTGGAGACCAGAGATTCATGTTGAGTATCTTCTTCAGTCCCTCTCCACATTTCTTGAGACAGTCCCTCACTGAACCCAGGACTCACCTATTGGGTTTCGTGGCCAGAGCCAGTAAACTCTGCAGATCTCCTAGTCTCTGCTCAACCCCTCCCCCAGTGCTGGGATTACAGATGTATAACACCACACCTGGCTGCGTATGTAGGTGCCATGACCCTAACCCAGGTCCTCATGTTGGCATGTCAAGCATTTTACTCATCGAGCTGTCTCCTTAGCCCTAATTTCTTTTAATAATAATAATAATAATAATAATAATAATAATAATATCCTCCAAGTTCCATTGTCATTTTGCAAAATTACAACAAGCACAAATACAGCACAGTACCCACCATACCTTGTCTGTGACACCTTTGACAGACAGGAGTCACCTTTCCAGCTTCTACAGTCTTGGTATTCAAGCCCTTCTGCCCATGGGCCATGTCATGGCTGCATATTTGGAAAGCTGCCCTTCATGAGGGGCTTCCTTGGCAATGCCAAGCATCCTGCACCTGTGTGCAGCTCAGGCATATCTGTCTCTGGTCTCAGCTCTCAAAGCTTTCTTAGAGGTTTTATTATACCGTGTACTTGCAGCCCCATCATTGTCCCATGAATTGGCAACCCACACCCATTTTATGGTCCATAGAAAGTACTCACAAAAAGCAGGTAATAATCCCACAATCAAAATACCCACCAGAAAACTCACTTGAGCATTACCTTATAGCTATCTTTTTTTAGTTCTTTGAGATGGGGGTCTTTCTGTGTAGCCCAGACTGATGTTGAGCTCCCAATCCCACTGTCTCAGACTCCTGAGTGCTGGGGTTACAGGTACATGCCATGATGACCCACACATCCCCGAGATCTTTGAAAGTTCAGTGGTTTTGCTGGCTGTCATCTAGGGTTCTCTGCTTCCTGTTTGCAGAGCTCTTCCTTTTACAGGTACAACTTTAACATTTGCTTCTACATCCAAAGTATCAGTCATATATAGGTGAGCCAGGGACAAGATCAGAAGGATCACTCTATGAAGTGAGTGGGCAGCCACCAGCAAGTCAAGGAGAGAAGCCTTGGAGAAAACTAACCTGGCCAACCCCTTGATGCTGAATGCCCAGCCTCTCTGTCCCCTACGTAGACTGGAAGCTCCAGGTACCCTGCTTTCTATAGTTCAGAACTCTGTTTAAGCTGCTGTGATGGAGGAATGTGTATCCTCAGGGGAATGATAAGCTATCCCTAGGAGGTTCTCAGACACACTTAGTTGCTTACTCTGGGCACCAGATTCTTACCTGAAATGTGGGACTGTGAAAGGCAGTCTGGTTTCTGATTGAGCTAAGGTTTAAAACCCCAGTGGACCCAGTAGGAAATAACCCTATAAGGGACGTCAGGCATTTGGCCATACTTCTGGAAACCAGGCTCCTGATATGAGGCCACAGCACTTCATAGGTCTGCAACTACCGATCATGTAGCCTGAAGCTCCTCCATAGGTAGAGGCATGGTCACGTAGCCTCAAGACATCCCCACGCTGAGGCACCTAGAGTCTTAGCCACGCCCCCTCCCTGCAAAGGTATTTCAATATCGCCCCTCCCTGAGGTTGTGGGAGTATGGGTTCACTCATACCACTCTCTGCCATGACAATAAACACCCTGAAACCCTCGACTGTCTCTTTTCATCGGGATCCACAGTGGGAACAATGGAACAGGCCTTTGTCTAAAGAGCCTCATGTAGTCTCCCACAGAAGGCTTCCCAGCGCTCCCAACCACAACTGCCACCAAACCAAACCAAGTGAGCTAGCCAGGGACAAGCCACGAACACCAGTCCCCAGTGCTCCTCCCTGCTTTTCCCCTTCAGCCCGGGCTAGATCCACTTATTTCTCAGCTCTTCTGTGGCATTCTAGGCGCCGCTGGATGCCCAAGAGCTTGGGAACCAGATGGAGATGGCTTCCACGCGGTCCCCGGGACCCCAGGTGGTGTCTCCATGTGGCTTCTCATAGCCTGACACCCATCCGGCGGTGCTGTGGGATGAGCATGGTCAAACTTCCTGAGTCCTGACTCTCCGAGCCAAGCCTGGGGCGACGCAGGACTCTCACCACACACCACCCTTTAATCCAACATTGAAATACCCCTGTAGTGGTTCGAAATCCCAAGACATGTCATGTAGATGAGAAAAGCTAATAATGGCTGAAGCCACTCAGCAGAGAGCGGTTACAGTGACCATCTGTACCAGCTGGCTGTTTGTGATGCCACAATATGCTCCGTCCTCCTGCTCTCAGCAAGTACAAATGGAAGGTTCCTCTCTCTGCTCCTCCTGGGCTCTGCTGCTCCCTCCCCACACATCTGCCTTTCATGCATCCCAGGATGCACCTGATGCAGTTCTCTGGCATGACATCACTGCTAACATCCTTGCTCAAAGATCCGCTGGAGCAGCAGCTGAGTCTACCATGCCTACTGAACAATGGTCTTTGCTTCTCAGCTCAATAAGAGGGAAACAACTTTCTGTGTTCACTCTCTTTACTTATTTTAGTTTTTGTGTATTGGTGTTTTTTTCATGTATGTCTATGCACCACGTGAGTGCCTGTGTGTCTGCTGAGGCCAGAAGAGGGTGTTGGGGACCTGGGACTGACTGGAGTTACAGACAGTTGGGAGCCACCATATGGATACTGGGAATCAAACCTGGATCCTCTGGAAGAGCACACAGTGCTCTCAACCAGTGAGCCATCTTTCCAGCCCTGATTTCTGTCCTCTTAAATCCTGCTATTTGATAGCTTTAAAAAGAAATTTTCCCCAGTGTGTGTGTGTGTGTGTGTGTGTGTGTGTGTGTGTGTGTGTGTGTGTGTGTGTGTGTGAAGGATGCAGGTGTCTATGGATGCCAGAAGAGGGCACTGGATCCCCCTGACACTGGTGTTTCAGACAGTTGTGAGCTACCTGATGCAGGTGCTGAGAACCCGACTCTGGTCTTATGCAAGAGCAGTAAGCGCTCTTAACCATTAGGTCATCGTTCCAGCCCCTTCTTCTACGTCTTAAACAGTTCTGGAAGCTGGTGCTCTCTGACCAGCTGTGCCTGTATTGTAATGAGAAGATAAACACTCTGTGTTCCATTCTTTAGCAGGAAACATTGGTTCCAGGTGAAAATTGACTTGGTGGTGCACATAAGCCACCAAGGATATCCTGACAGTCTCTGAACCTGCTCTGTTGACAACAGGCTGGACTTTCCCTGACTTCCTAGGTCATCTCCAATAAGTCCCCAATTGACTGTAGGTCCAAGGACAGATCCTCACTGTCATCTTATCTGTCTGAAAGTGATAAAGGGGACCAGAATTCTTGACATGCTTTGGAGCGTGGTACCCTTACTCACTGTTAGACCTCAGGACTTCAAGGAATGGGACAGAGGGGAACCAAAGGGGCCACCTAGATCCCGTCCACTTGGAGCTTTAGATATTTTTCTACTTTGGTTTTTGTGTTCCTTTTGCCTCATACACACACACCACTGTGGTGAGTCCCTTCACTGAAAATATATACACACATACATGCATATATTTGTATTTATATGACTTTACTAAGGGATATATATTTTACACACACACACACACACACACACACACACACACACACACACACACACACACATCTTTGTTAGGGGATTACTGACATACAATCAACTTCACGTTTTCAGTGTGCATGTGGGCAAGTATGTAAATGCCCATGAAACTAGGACCACCCCCGAGGAGGCAAGCACATTCATCTCCCTTGAGCGTTCCCCCAAGTCTCTGTCACCTTGCCCAGGCCCCTGGCAACCACTGATGTGCTTTCTGTCACCACAGATTAGTTCACAGTTTCTTGAATGTTATTCAAATGGAATTATTCAACCTGGGGTTTCATTTTTTGAATTTATTCAGATACAATTTTCATACAATCAGATCCACTTGTTAGGGGTAAGGGAGATAGCTTGGTCAGCAAAGTGTCTGTTTTACAAGCACTTTGATCCCAGAGTCCACATTAACAAACAAACGCCAGTGTGCGTGTACAATCCCAACCCTGGGGAGGCACAGACAAGAGGATATATGGGGCTGGCTAGTTAGCTGAGCCTAACCATCAAGTTTCAAGCCAATAAGAGACTGCATCACAGATTAGGAAGGTGGACAGCCATAAGAATGACACTTGAGGTTGTCACCTGGTCTCCACACACAGGTATGTACTCACCAACATGAACAGATGAACAGACACATACATATGAACAGACTCACAAATGAACAGGTATACACCCCCAACATCAACACACACACACACACACACACACACACACACACACACACACACACACATCCCACTGGAGTGAGTTCCTTCACTGAAAATCATCTGATTGCAGATATTACAAGTACCTTCAGGGAATCACTCAGGCCAATGTTGACACTGCACCCTGGTTGCCATTTAAGATCCAACATATTTGCTTGATTGGTGCCACTATCACAGTGTAGTTTGGAAGACGTCCTGTCACTTCAAGCCTGAAACTACACCTTCATTTGGACTGATTTTGCTAAGTCTCCTTCTTGCTGTTATTGCCATCAGAAGAAAAAAATAGAAGGTAAGCTGCCTCTAGTACTTTGACTCTAACCTAACCTGTTTCAAATCTTGCCACAGATTCCTACTGGTTGTCTGATACTCAGCAGGAAGTGAGAACTGAGAACAGTCCCTGTCTAATGAGGTCCGGAGCCTTGATTCACCCTCAAGAACACAGAGCTCCATAAGTACACATCACGTCTTAGTTTCATGGGACTCATCTCATTTTGTTCTTACAACATTCTTGTGGAGGTACTGGTCCATTTTATGCACCCAAAATAAATACATACATAATCTCAAGAGTGGCCAAGAACTGACAGAAACCATCAGTTGATAATCTGGGGTTTGAAAGAGTTTGGAAGTGGTTTGAGTACAGTCCTGGAGTGCTGGGAGCTCCGTCCTCAGTGAGTGCGATGCTGCTGGGAATGATGGAATCTATAAACAGTAGAGTCTAGTGTGAGGCAATTAGCTCATTGGGTAGCTGTCCTCTGAAAGGGATTGATGTAGTCCTCACAAGACACAGATTGATTTCCACAAGACTTAGTCATGATGAAAAGCGCAAACCCAGGTCCCACTTCTCTCTGTCTTCCTGTCTCATCATGTAGCTCTTCAAAATGGGTTTCTGTCACTGTGATGTCATGTCCACTCCAAAACTGTGAGTAAATCCCTGTTCTCTACAAAGAACCTTGCCTCTTGGAATAGCATCAGAAATGGACCAATGCATGATTCTAAGTCCATCCACTGCAGTCCAGTTGCTGACTTTAGACATCACCTGCCCAGCACGCCCTAGTACAGTATTGTATGCACATGATAAGCTTTGCGAAGGAGAGCACACAGGACCTCAGCCAGGAAGCAAGAAACATAAAGGAGCTCACCTGGGGTCTCCGCTCCTGCTTGACAAAGGACAGCACAGACAGCAATAGGTGTATGCAGTTTTCTTTGTTACTAATGCTGAAGTCCTTGATTTTTAGAGTCAAGTTAGAACACATTGGGGAAAGCATCCTTCACTAACTTATTCCCCCAAGTATTCATCTTGCCAACACAGTCCTCCAATAGGCAGAAAGCAGCCCGGTGCTTCCATGAGAGACCTGAAGCATTTGCCCGAGGCTCCATGTCTCCTTCTCCCTTCTCTGCCTCCTCCAGCTGCTCCCTCTGCCAAGGGCTCTTCTCCTCTGCCATTCTGATGGATGTCAAGGTGAGGGTCCACGTTCAGCTGTCACTTCCCCAGTCGGTCCCATCAATCATGTTTCCTGTGTTCCCACCAAGGAACGGCCCCCTCCACACTTCCTACATCAAAATGTATCTTGTGGGATGGAATCTCAGTGCTGTTTCCTGTTTCTTTTTAACTTCATCCCGTGCCCAAGTCCTCTGACAGTTTACTTAACTGAATTTATCTTCAGCTTGGTACCCAGCTCTAAGCCAATACAGATGGCCCAGCTAGGACATCCTCTGTGTTTAGTTTAAAGAATATGTGTGTGTGTGTGTGTGTGTGTGTGTGTGTGTGTGTGTGTGTGTGTGTGTGTTTATATATATGTATATGCAAGTATGTATGTATGTATATGTATATATTCCCATTCCCCCTTTTCACTTTATCTTTTATTTTGTTTTCTCATAGCAAAAACAGTCACACAATTGAGAATAAAAGAGAGTGTCACTGAATATGAGAATTGTCTGTGCTAATTAGCATAGGCTCTTGAACTTGGAAGCCAGTAAAACATGAATCAAAGTAGAAAATAGCTTAGCCTGGTATATGCACGTACCCCTTAGGCACAACTATCAGGATGCCAATGTCATAGTCCTGAGGAGAGGACCAGTTTTGTGAGATACTTATTACACATGAAGCAGTACCTTTCAGGTTTTACAGCGTTAGGTTCCTCGGAAGAGCTGGTTACTTTCTGTGCCTATCTCTTTTCACTCAGTGATTCAGGGAAGAGATAGATTCTTGGGCCCCAGCCATACACAGATATAAAGACAGCAAGATACCAACCAGTTGCTCTATGTTTTCAAATGCAAGAGGAGCAAAGGCAGCAGGGCAGCAGGAAGCAAATGACTCTGGTCACGTGTGACACGGACATCTACGGCATGGCCAGCTTCCGACCTGAAGCTTGTCAAGTCCCAAATTCTGCTTGTTGGCCTACAAAATACGATCACCTTGGTTACAGGTGACCTGGTGCAATGTGAGGTCATTGTAAGAGTCCCATTTCTTAGATGGTGTCAAACATGACTGAGCTCTACCCAACAGTCCATTCAATGAGTCATCGAACTGAGAGTGACACAGTGCAGTTACCAGATGGTTCTGCTAATAATTAGAAACACATTTCTATATTTCACAGGACGAAGGCAAGGAAAACATCACTAGGGAAATGTTACATGTGGGAGCAATTATTCAATAGGCCCTTGGCTGGGATTTGTGGGTATGAACATAATTCAGAGGCAAGAATGAAATGCTTGGACTAAAGACATGGAGAGTTCCTTTATTGAAACAGAACTCCAGATCGCAGGCGCTCACATCCAGCCAAGTCCTGATTACTCAAGCAGTGACCGATTCGTCGGCTACCAAACTTTCCCTTCCCGTTCACAGCACCATAGTCTGGCACTTCTCAAATCTGTGAAATTGATTTGGAAATTAAGAATTTTGTATTAATAATAATAATATTAAAAAGCTGAGAAATTTCTTGAAAGGCCATTGGAGTGCTCCTTAGATTTTAATTGGCTGGATCCTGCACAAAGCTAAACTAAAGATCACATTCTCATGTCTTTCCGTGGGCTTGTTTTAATCGAAGAAATTCACAAAGTCCGAAGAGTCAAAAATCAATACGGTCAATATTAAAAGCATTAATTTACAGTGATGGATGGTGTTGTTCTTTTGGAAAAAAAAAAAACAAAAAACAAAAAAACAACACAGAGGAACAGCACCTTCCAGGGAGACCAGAAAAGAACCACCATTGGGGTTCAGGGCTGGAGGTCCTCAGCCCTAGGGCCTCCACAGGACATCGGCTTCTTGCTAGAGGGTTTATGACCTTTCCAGCTCCAAAGGTGCTACTTTTGTCTGAGTAAAGTTGATTTTCTAATCTTTCTGTGCCCCGGGATTATTAGTGACTTTTCTCATTGCTATGACCAAAATACCTGACAGGAAGCAACCTGTGTAGAGACTTGTATTTGACTTTGAGTTCTAGAGGGTATTGTCCAAACTGCTGGGGAGGGAGAGGCTTGGCAACAGGAGCAACAGACATCCGATCACATGGTATCTCAGCAATCAGGAACCGGAAGTGGGACAGGAATATAAGCCCTCAAGGCCCCAACCTACTTCCTCTATTGAGACGCTACTTCCCAAAGGTTCTACCATCTACCCAAACAGTGCCACCATCTGGTGACCAAGTGTTCAGACATGTATTTGGTGTGGGGCAGTTCACAATCAAACTACAAAACTCACAGTGTGAAATGAAAAAGATGAGGGGATTTAGAATGAATTGTAGATTTCAAAGAGATAAACTTTGGACTTTCTACTGGTGTGTGTCACACACACACACACACACACACACACACACACACCCCAGACATTAACCAGTTTCCTATGCAGCTACTCTCAAGAGGGGTGCCTACTGTACAGGACTAGCTGTCCATGCCAAGCGGGCCACACCTCTTCCAAAACTCACGCTGACTTTCAGGAGACAGGAGCACAGGTATAGGAGCCCTGTCCTGTCAGCGGATCCAGTTGACAGAGCTGCCAGCTCATGGCTTGTGATGTAAATGGAGTGTTTGCACAGTCTGATCTCGTAGCCTCCAAACCCATTTGTTCTACAGACACTGGCTAATTAATAATCTTCTTTTCTGTGCAGCCAAGGATGAGTTGTAGGAAAAGAGTAATGTGTGGCTTTTCAGATAAACGCGTGTGAATGGTTATCACAGGCTAAGGGAAGAGAAACAAAAACATACCGAGCTAAACAGTTGTTGGGTCTGACTTTCCGCGTTCGTGGTTTTTATTCAAACCTCACCACAATCTCAACAGGACAAGGATCTTGGCGTAAAGGTCTCCCCTCCACTTTTACAGACAAGGAAACTAAAATTCATAAGTATAATTTTCTGATAATCAGTGACCATGAGGGGCAGAACTAGGATTGGAGTTTGGGTCAGCTGGCTTTCAAACTTCGCTCTTCTGTTCTTCCACAGAATAGAAGGCAGAACATTAGCGTTCCTGTTGGCCTGGTTATTACCCTCGCTATTTTCAATAGGGCTATTGATAGCTTTTGCGTTTTATTATGTGTTTGTGTATGTGAATGTGTGTGGGTACTCATGAAGTCAGACACAGCACTGGATCCCCTGGAGTTGGAGTTTTAGGTGGTTGTGAACTGTCCTGTGTGGATACTGGGTACCAGATCTGAGTTCTTTGTAGAGCAGCAAGCCCATGAGCCCAGGGCCTACCTCCCCAGTGGTGCTATTAAGGTTCAACAGTCATAGACTTCTGAGGCCTCACTCCTTGCAGCCCTTATGGTTCTATGCGACCACTGTGTTCTTTCTCAGTTCAGAAATGGTAAATAGTTGGATTTGATGCTAGAAGTCATTTTGGTCTCATTCTGTCTTAAAAGAGATTTTTTCATGGGTTCAAACTCTTGGATTTGAAAAAAGTCTGGAATTGAAAACAATGTGAGCTTTGTCCTCAAAAGTCAAACCCATAACACAGCAGATGTTTCAGCCTATGACAAAAAGCATTTTTATTAACTTTTTTTTTTTTTTTTTTTGAGACAGGGTTTCTCTGTGTAGCCCTGGCTGTCCTGGAACTCACTCTGTAGACCAGGCTGACCTCAAACTCAGAATTTGCCTGCCTCTGCCTCCCAAGTGTTGGGATTAAAGGCGTGCACCACCACTGCTCGGCTTCTTATTAACTTTTAATGGGCGAAAATATAGGCTGATGTTAGAGTTTATCATCCCTGACAATTGCAACCATGGCACCCCCTGAATGGGCCACTTTCCACCAAGCTCATGGGTGCCAGAACAGCATCTCTCAGCTCTGCTGTCCATTGCTGTACCCCAGTTTTCCCTGGACCAAAGGGCACAAGGCTAAACAATGGCACCATTGCTATTCATTCTTTTATCCACAAACAGAATAAATCCTGTACCGTGCCTGCTTCTCCTCTCAGCACTTGAGAGGAACAACTATGGTTCTTGAGATGCAGATATTAACTGACCTCAAGGAGCAGCCAAGCACTGAGATTCCTCCTCTTTGAAGAAGAACCTGAGGATGCTGGGTTTCTTTGCTCCTTCCTTCCATTGGCAGGTAGCAAAACTAGGATTCACATGCTAACGTCAGTGAACGCTATTGCTGGCTTACAGAACCTCTGGAAGGTGCAGCCCTTCTGTCTTCCTGTTACGGCTATCCTCTGACTGTTTCCTTCCAGGGAAGTGTGTCTTGTTCCGTTCCTATGATTTAAGGGTAGGCCTTGTGTTTTTGTGCCTCCAACTCTTCATCTAGTGTCTAATGTATCAACTTACATTTGTTCAGTAGATGATTTCAACCCACAATAGATGATTTCAACCCAACCTCAAGACTTCCATGTATCCAACACCAGCAGAACAAACAGAATCCTGTGAGTCTGGGGAGGATTATGAAAGAATTTGGTCTATGGACATATGGCAGATACATGCAGAAAACTGCTAGTACCATATCTCTTCCTTAATTAATCATCTTGATATCACACTTCCATTTGAGCAAAGGTTTTGAAAAGTTTTCCTTAACCAGAGGGAAAGGTGAGTGCTTAGAAGTCACCAGGAACCACCCCCAACAACTCCCAAAGTAAATTTCTTACACACACACACACACACACACACACACACACACACACACACACACACACACACAAAAGCAAAGATGGTTTTTACAGTACAAAAATTTTATTTTTTTGTTAGGATAATTTAAAGTTTAAAACTGAAGTAGACATATTCATTTTACAAACAAGATATTCTTTCATAAGGAAGACCATTAAAAACAGTAAACAAAAAAAGCTGTCTTTACAAAAAGCTCTGTGCATAGCGACTTTATACTGTATGTAACCGACGAAGCAAAAAAACAACAAAACTATACAGTTTGGAAATGGGACCTTACTGTACAAAAGGTAAAGATAATGGTTTTTAAACCATGCATGTTGAAATGTGCAAAGAAAAACTGGGAAGAATTTCGATGCTGCAAGAAAAGAAATGAGATAAATAATGCAGTAAGTTGTCCCTTTAAATGAAAACTCTTACATGGCTCCTCTTGAAAATAGAACAGAATTTTGTCATTACCTATAGAGATACTTGTCTGCCAAGTGGCACCAAAATAACCTGGGACCAGAATCATTTAATAGCAATGACTAAAGAGGACAGAGTGGCTTTGTTTTTAATTTATTAGTACACTAAAAATAACCCTTACACATTTGTACAATTAAATAGATCTGTGGTTGCCGATGTCCTAGTGAACGGTCAAAGATGTCCAGTATTTAGTTACACACAGTCTTCGGTGTAAAGCTACTGACAGATTCTACGATCATTCTGGAGACGGTACTGCACTAATCCTCATGCAAGAGAAAGACTCACAGGTTCTAAAAGCTATGCTACTTTAAAAAAAAAAAAAAAGGAAGAAAGAAAGAAAGAAAGTTCTTAGGTCGGATTGGCTCAAAGCCAGGTCTAAACATGCTTAATTGTATTCTGCCTTCATTTTGGGATGGTAATGTTCGTATTCCACATATTCTTTCCCTGTACCAGGTTGTTAGCCAGGGAACTTTTTCTCATGCATTTCCGTATATTTTGGCGCTGTGAGCCCTGACTATGAAGGACTGTCAGCAGTGGTTATGAGCATGCCAGGGTTCTAAAATTGTGGATTCTCATGTACATAGAAAAAAAAGTCATATTGGGTAATTCCAGGGCAAACTGAAGGCAAATAATTCAGTCGGGCAATGAGAGGGTCATCTAAAATTGGCTCAGAAGTACTAATGGTGGGTTTTTCCATGAAAGCTGCATCAATTTCCAACGCTAGAAGCCTAACCAAGAACCCCAAGCTAAGTCGGTAGAATCAAAGAGAAGACACCTGACCTGGAAAATCATGACATCCCATTGGCAAGCCAAGCAAGTCTAGATGCATCTCCAGGACCACACACATTTTCAAGAGTCTACCACTGTTAGAAACTACTGCAAGGATTTCCCTGCTAAGAACTAGGTAGGTAGCACAAGGCTCCCAGGGCAGGCTGGGTAACTGCACCGCTTGGAACACAGCTGCCACGAATCTCCCAGAAGGAGAACTGCTTAGGGATTTTTGAGTTCTTTCTTCTTCACCCCACCCCACTCATCTCAGAAACAGTGTCAGGTGAGATACATGCTTTTCCAGGGGAGTTTAGTAACATAAAAGGAAAACTCTGCATAGAAAGGAAACAGTCAAAGACTGAGTCTTAAGGTTCCAAGAAACACAACCAACCTCCCCATGCTCTTTCTGCAAAGTTCTATGGAGCTTCCTGACTCCGTGCCTGAATCAGATACCCAAAGAGGAAGGACTGTAGGGCTCTGTCAGAGAAAAATTCTGAAGAGTCCTTGGTCAGTGTAGTCACGTGGCTTTGGCCCTTCTTAAGGGTGAGATACTTCTTGCCTGAGGATGTTCAAAGCTGAGATGGTAACATGGGGACTCCCTGTATTGCTCAGGGAAGAATGTAGTTTTCAAATGCTTCACCAAGAGTGGACACCACAAGTGATCTGTGAACTAGAAAGCAGATCTGGGAATGAAGTGGTGGTGGATTGAAGTGTTGGTGTGCTACCATTTATCTGAGTCTGGTTTCTGTGGTGGATTGTTCTGTGGGAATCTGCACAAGTTACATGTTCTTGTGCCTGGGTTGATAAAATGATGGAAAAATAGGGGGTGTAGGATGTAGGATAAGAATCTAATAAGCAACTGTAATAACAACACACCTTTAAAACTGGTCACTAAGTGTTGTCAATTTCATTTTACATCAGGAAGAGAAATTCTTCTCTTCTTAAAAAAGGTCTTAATTCCTACTTCTACTTACAATAAGTTACACGTTTATTTATTTAAATAACTGTAAAACATTTTAAATTTTTTTCCCTTTTTTTTTAAAGAGCTTAAAGTATAAGCAAACACACATACAACATTTCCTCATTCAATTCAGGTTTCACTTTAAGAAAGTCTTCCATGCTGGTACCCTGTTTTGTTCAATTTTTTTTCTGCATAAACTAAATTGGTATCTGAAAGGATTCATAGAAAATAGAAACTTTCAACTTTTTTTCCTACAAAGAAAAACAAATAGTATCCAAAATATTAAGCATGAATGTTTGCCAATGTTTTTCTTAAATATTTTACAAACATAGGAAGGTGGTTTTCATAATGTTCATAACAAAGAATTGTGTTTCTGCTCTTAGCACTGACCACGTCAATGACATCTCTCTGTTCTTGTCTCCAAAAGGGTCAGTTTGTGTAGTGACTGTCAATGCTTCATGAGGAACATGAGACCAAGATGGCGGCTCTTTGCCTTTCCAAATCTGTCCAACATGGCCGTTTGGGGGCACAACTTCCCCCAACAAGCTCAGAGTGCTTCCTTCATAATTGGTCCATTGGAATAAGTAGTTTTGTGCTATGAGAAAGCAGTTCTTCCTCTCCTTTACATCGGGGGTACAACAAGTCCCGTCATGGCTGCAAGAAAAGAATGGCACAGAATTGAAACATCAAGAAATATCCGGTGAGGCTGGTCACAGAGATGGGAGGCAGGAGTGGGGATGACAGACCCTAATACAGCCTGAGGAGACGGTTCATATTGTGAGTGGGTTTTCTCCAGAAGCTTCGGTGCTAGCAACCTATATTAGGTCCCCATGCTTGTTTGGCAGGCACTTTACCATTTCTGTATGTTAATGGGTCATCTTGGAACAACAGAAGTAAACATGTAAACCAAATTGTGATAGACATGTCCCACGTCACTAGGTGGAACCAGTAGGAACCAGCTGCTGAGCCTGTTGGCTTCCTAGGCATCAGTTATAACAAACCAGGCCTTTTCTCTCCATCCTGAGGGTCTTCATGAACAGTGTACCCTCAACTGGATTAGTGCTTTTTTTTTTTTTAAGTAGTTCATCCGTGTCCAGTGTTCACTGAATGGTACATGGAGCTATTTCCTTAGAAATACTGGTCTCCTGGGAAAGCATTCGCTTAGTTACAATTTTGGGAATCAACCTAGACCCCATTCCCTACGCCTTATCCAAATATACCCCCACTGCCTTCTCTACCTAGTCAAGAGGATGTGGATGGCACTTTATCTGGGTAGAATGAAGCCCAATGTTTTCCCTCTATGTGGGCATGAACAAAGGGGGTGGATCACATAGCAAAACACATCCCTCTGTCTTTGGCTGGACTGTAATGAGCCTAGAGAATTTTACTTAGGAAATTACCAAAGTCCCCTTGTATCCAAACTTCCAACCATCTCTACAATTTGATTCCTGGATTTCTCTTGTCTATCTACATTGCATGGAGAGGAGTAACAAATCCTATACAAACATCTTTCTAAGTGATGCTTACCAAGATGCCTCTAAGTAAATGGCCAAAATCTGACCATCCATGCTCTCTCCCCAAGCCCATCTCTTTCTCTTCCCTTCCTGTCTTTCCCTCCCCTCCCTTGCTCCCTTTCTCTACCCCAGCTAGTTCTCCCGGGCAAAATTGTCAGCTGTCTGTTTCCCTGCCCATACAGCCTTTATTGAATGTTTGTGAGATCTGGATTAAGGTCTTACACAGCTAGCAAAGCCTTAATTATTTTTGCCTGTATTACTATATATTGAATCGATGTAAGTTTTCAATAAAGGCAGTTCAATTCTGGACACTCCCTGATGACTTGGAGATATAAAAACTGCTGTAATTATCCAGGAGTGTAGGAAGCTTGTGTGTGTGTGTGTGTGTGTGTGTGTGTGTGTGTGTGTGTGTGTGTGTATGTGTGTTTCTGGAGAGAGCTAGAGAATGAATCAGACACACAGCATATAAGATCACCTTGACAATCTATATTCATCAACTATAAATGCCAGAGAAGTAAAGCAGAGAGTGGGACAGAAAATGCTGGAACCATAGCGTTTAGACGGCAGACTACTGACTATTCCTACACTGTTACACTCAGTGCTCTTTGGCCCTTCCTCTTTCCAGGCTCAAGGTTTTACCAAATTGTACACAGAAGGTCAAAGATGCTTAAAAGACTCAAATCCACACATTTAATCCATGCCCCTTTTCCCAATACTAGATGGCCTGGAACTTTGCCAGATGATGGCCTTAACTTTGCCCTTAGAGCAACCATAGCCAACAAACAGAAAGATGGAAATCTTGGGAGAGCATTTTCATTGGTGACTTTCATGGTTGAGAGATGCTTAACTGTACATTGTCTGGTTCATTTTCACCTTGAGCTTCTTACAGAAAAGTGATACCCTCCCTCTGTCCTAGTGGCAAAGTAGATATGAGTGAAGGGCAAAGAGAGGAAGTCCACCAGCACTGTCCCTGGAGAGAGTGGGCTGTCAGAGCACACTCTAGAGTCTGAGTGTCTAAATTCAAGTCATTAGACCCTTGCTGTGTGGCCTCAGATAAAACCATTCAGCTAAATGGGCACAGCCCACAGGAGGAGGTGCCTGTGGGGCACTCAGTGTGGTGCCCTGCATTCAGGGCAAGTTTTAGGGAATGGTGTCTACACTGTGGGCCTTGAGGCTGGAGCCTCCACTTCCTCACACCATTCTCCTTTCAGCTGAAAGTTGATGAATGAAGACAGGGAACTTAGAGAGCAGAGACATTCTCACCAAGGGGTGGTGAGGAGAAGGACACAGCAGCCATGTCCCCTGTGGTGTTTATTTCCCAGGATGTAAACATGATCCTCATGGAGAAAGTTCTAATTCCTCTCTGAGTGACAGGAGGGAGCCTGCTGGTGTTTGATGAGAGACAGGGAAGGTGGAGACTCTTAGATACAAGCTGTGTTGTTTCTCTATGGCTTAGACATCTGGATTTAAAAAAAAATGTTTCATCTACTATACAGATGTTTCCAACTACCCACACGTTGGGTGGCATGGAGTCCCAGCAGCCTAGTCCTGCTGAGAGGGATTCTAAGTAGCTGTTTCAAGATGGGTTTCCAGTAATGGACTTACCATTTTCTCTCTTATCTCTGTCAAAATGTCACAGTCCCCCTCTTGGTGAAGGACACAAAAATGTAACATGCCTTTCAAGTTCTTTCTGCTATCTTCACAGGTTAAACCTCCCCCCCCCCCCAAAAAAAAAAATCTGGAACACACAGGTTTCAGCAAGCCACCAAGATCTGGGGTCCCCAGGATGATACAGCTTATCCCAGGTCCCCACAAAGCTCTGCTGACCAACACTGCCTGTCATGAATGTTTTCATGTCAAGCCTCAAGAAACAGCCTAAAATAATGTGGGTCACGAGTGAACCATGGTGCTCAGCAGTTTCCAATTTGCTCCCTTGCCATCAGCTGCCTCCCATTCTCAGAGGGATGATTAGATTCTCATGTACTCGTCACATTTGTGTTACGTCATGTCATATTACATTTTAGGACGTTGCTCAAAAGTGGGTTTGACAGGTGATATTAATTTCTTGTTCTTCGAAACAGTATGGCTCTTCCCTCTTCCTTCCCTACCTAACCCCTTGATCAGGCACCTGCTATCAATTTGGCTAGCACATAACCCGAGGTTTTGCTCCTGATGGATCCTTCCACATGTGCCATGGGACTGAACATGAACTGCAGATGGTAAGCCAGCTAGATAAGAAATAACCACAGGCGGCATTTGAGGGGGTGGACAGGCAGCTTCCAGAAACGGTGGATGGTCCTATCTATGGAAAGCACAATCTCAAGCTGCCCAGATGTTCTTGGTTGAACATAGACCTCTCCCACCGTTAATTCCATACCCTGCAGATGCTTGGCTTCCCCTCATTCGCCCTGTACTAACCCAGCACTAGGTGTAGCATCGGGCCAGCACATCTGCCATTCATGACCCACCATGAACCACAGGAGCTCTGTAGGCAAGTGCTCAGAGCTATTGTGTCAAGCTGGGGTGCTTGCTCTTCCTTTGTAGACCTCTGGGCAAATGGATCACATGCAGCCGCCAAGTGGCAAAGTGATCTCTTCACTTACCTCTGAATCCGTTCCCATTACCGCTGGAGCAGGCGGGTGAAGGGGAGCCTTGGGGCCTGATGACAGGGGCAAAGGCACTCTTCTGTTTGACAGCAGGAAAAACTGAAGAGGAGAACGGGAGGATGGAGGACGTGCTGGAGGATCCCACGGTGGGGCTTGAAGACATGACTGCAAGCAGAGGTGGACACTCTTTAAGGGGGGGTCATCAAGAAGCCATTGTTTCTTAACATGCACATTGCCCTCAATTTGCTTGAAAAATTATTAGCTCCCAGGTAGTGGTCCAGGTTCCAGTGATTAAAAACAAAAGCAAACTTGAGGGATCTTCATACCAATTTTCATTGTGGCTGGGTCCATTTTCATCCCTACCTGCCATGTGTAAGAGTTCCTCCCCCCACCCCACATCCTTGTCAGCATCTGCTATTGTTTTCTTTGTGGTCACCATTCTGACTGGGGTGAGAACAAATCACCATATTGTTTTACTTTGCATTTCCCTTACAGCTAAGGCAGTGGAAAACTTTTCTTTCGAGAATCACCATGTGTCACGTGAGCCCATTTACTGATTGGGCTATCAGGAGATCATCGGGTTGTCTCTGAGTCCCTACAGTCCTTTACAGCTATGTAAAGCCATTGTGTGTCTGCACGTACATGTATGAAACCATACACGTGACATGAAAGTGGAAGGAGAGTGAATATGGGTGATTAAAGGACTTGAAAGAAGGCATCTGTCTGAACCCCAAAACTGTATACAATTACTATATTCTAATAAAACGGAGGAATCAGATAAAAATGTTGAATGTCACAATCTTATTCCTCTGCTCAGGAGGAATGGGCACATATAACAAGCACTGTGGCACAACTACATTAGAGGACGGGAAGGCCCTGGGAGAAGCCAGGATGCTCTAACTGGGGTCCAGGGAGGCAGCAGTCAAGGGAGGGGCGGGATGTGATATCTTCATTCATGATAGAAATAGCAAGAAAAAAAATCTACGGGAAACGTCTTTTCACCCTAAAAGAAGCCCTACGTGGAGCTCGCAGCCACCTGGCATCTCCCACGCCTGGAGGTTTGACGTCCAGGGCTAAGATCACCGTGACTACCCTCTCTATGGACTACTTCTTCACTCCGTGTGGGAGTTTATTAATATTCAGAAGATGACCTCCCTCTCTGGACTTTCAGTGCACTTGGGAAATAAAGCTGAAATTCAGTCTCCCCTGACATAATGCTCAGAGAGAAACCACCAATATTAACAATATTAACATTAAAAATGACTCAAGGGGAGCCAAAGGCGAAGTGTGGTAATTTCCAAGAAAAATAAAGGCAGTTTAAACAGAGATGGGCCCCACCCCTCCATGGCACACACTCCATCAAGTTACATCAGACAAGAAGATCTTATTATTTGTTACTAAGCTTGCTCAGAAGGAGCAGATGAGATGGGAAAAACAGCATCAACAGCTAAGCACAAGGTGACTTGAAGGTCAGAAGCTTTGGTACCCGAAGCAGACACTGCCCACTCTTCCTCTGCATCTCAACTGCACCACTAGCAATCACAGGCAGCATGCACAATATGATTGATGTCTTTTTTCTTAGTGATTTCTTTTATTATTTTTAATTGTGTGCATCTGTGTGTGGGCATGTGCACATGAGTGCAGGTGTCCAAGGAGTCCCGAAGAGGGCATGGGATCTCCTGGAGCTGGAGCTACGGGTATTTGTGAGCTGCTCCATATGGGTGCTGGGAACTGAACAAGAGCCCTAAGAGCTCTGACCCACTGAGACATCCCTCTGGCTCTGACCCACTGAGACATCCCTCCGGCCCCCAGAGTGAAATCGTTACAACAGAAATAGAAGCCTAAGACAGCAAAAAGAAGAGCTTCTCCACAGAACACTTTTGCGTAGGTAGTACTGATTTAAAAGTTGTGAAGAAAGACACACTTGAGTACATCTCTTCTGTTTTTGCAAATATAAGTAGAAAAATCATTGGAAAGGAGGGCAGAACTTCATGTCGGGCTTGAGCATGGAAATGTGTGAGAAACTGGACCAATTCACTGTGCTACACAAGATACAGGGCTCAGCACTGGGTGTGGACCTTGTCCATGGTTCCAAGCCTAATATCATCTTCTAAAGCTTTTGCTTTAGCATCAATAAAACATAACACAATGATATAAAAATGCTTTTACCTTCCCTTAATATCAGATTTAGAGGCCAAAGAAAGGCCGAGAGTCAGGAGCCTCTGGTCCTGACCATGGTCTAACCTCTGCAACATCAAAATCTCAATGTAGACACCAAAATGACACCTTAGTTTCAGCTGTTGTAATATTCTCACTCAAGCATAGTAATAGCGAAGGTTCTTTTTTAAAAATATGAGATTATTATTAACTCTTTGAGAATTTCATATGTGCATATAGTATATTTTGGTCATTTAAATATGTGTGCATATTTACACATGTGCACACGTGGACACACACATAAACATATAACACATGAACACATACATAAAGCACATATACATATATAACACACGTGTACACACAAAACACATGTGCACACATACACATAAACACATGTACATACAATACATACATGCACAAACACATGTATACACACATAAAATACATTTACATGCATATACACATGTATACACATATATCACATATACATATATACACATGTATATACACATAAACACTTGTACATACAATGCATGCATATACACACATACATGTATACATATATAACACTATACAGACATGTACACACATATATATCACATTCACACACATGTACATACACATAACACATGTACACACATAAACACATGTATACTCAAATATATGCATATATACACAACAAAACATGTACAAACACATATAGCACACATAGCAACACATACACAAATGTACACACAAGTGCACACGTGTCAACATATCAATGTACAGTATGGCTAGAAACACACCAGCTTCTCAAGAGACGCTTTACCAAGTGACTCAAACAAGTTGTGGCAGACTTGACAAGTACAAACCCTTGTAAAGACATTTCTCAAACATTCTGTGAAAATGGCAAATGGCGCCCAACATAAATTATAGCTTAAAACACTTGAAGCAGAAGTCTTAAAGTTCTATGTATTTCGGCCAATGCAACTTCTAGCTTTATACCTCAATAACCATACTATGACAAAGTTCTGCTGACAAGGTAAGCACTGGTGTTAGATATTAAAAGATGTGTTAAATATACTATACTAACAAACAGGTTGCAAAAAGTTGGTGGAAAACAAGGACCAGAAATGGCCATGGTTAGATGAGACCTGATGGTCACTAAAGGTGCTAGTATGTGCCATGTTGTGGGGAGCAGATGCATGAAGCTAGTTCACTAACCAGGGGGAGATTAAATAGATAAAAGTTAGAGTCCTTCCTCGTGTTCAGCATGAAAGCAAATCTGTGTAGAATATGGAGTTACTTGCAAAAAATCTGTGAAGTGGGCACCTCAAAAAGTGACGTGCTGTGTGCGATTCTTTGAGCTACAAAGTCACAGTAGATAGTGAAAAGATAGAGTGCACATGCAGAGGAAACGCTTCTGTAATGCACGTACACACAAGAAGCAAATGACACATCAAGAGAATATTTGCAACATGCATTTCCTGTGCTTATGCCCTTAATGGCTAATGTGCTGCTGTCAGCTAAGTAGAAGGAAAAGAGAGAAAGATAGGCAGAGAATACCAATGAAAATGGCAGAGAGGCCTGGACAGAAGCATTCCAACCAGAGAATTCTCAAACAGTAATGACAATGGTAACAAAATGCTATTTTTCGTTTATTAGATGGATAGAAGCTACGAAACGGCTAAGGAGAGGGGAGCCACATGCTGGCTCTTTCCAGAGGAAGAGTTCAACCCCTCTAGAGGGGCGTTGGCAATCCATAGCAGAGTATGTTCAAATGTTCCTATCATCTGACCCACTAGTTTCATCTCTAGAAATTAATCTCAAAGGGATGATCACAAATGTGCCAAAAAAAGGAGAAAAGATTCAAGGACTTTTGCCAAAAAAAGGAGAAAAGATTCAAGGACTTTTTTTACAACAATAAGAAGTTGAGAAATACAGGGCCCACAGTACAGCAAACTGTACTAAGCCCCTGCGACGGGGTGCCATCCGACGGGGTGCCATCCGACGGGGTGCCATCCGACGGGGTGTCATCAAAACAGTTAAACTAACATTTGAGAAGAAAGGCCATGCCTTGGGTGATCAAAGAGGACTACACAAGAAGATATACATCAACTTCTACTTAGGAAACAAACACACAAAGCAAAGCGCAGAAGGATATGACAGACATTTGATTTGTGATATCTCTGGCTGACAAAATTGCGAGTATTTTCTAATGTATCTCTCTCACTTGTCCATATTTTCAGTCCTTTTTATGATGAGCATATATTACTTGTAATATAGGAGAAAATAAAGGGACTAAAATTGAAAAAATGGAAGAAATATCTTTTTTTTTTTTTTTTTTAATGGTAAGAACTAACAGGATCATGACCCAAAAACCCAAGCTTTCCTGAGTGTTCTCTGTCCTCTTTACTGCCCGGAAAGAAACAT
>CM052708.1:51351884-51458330 GCA_028551405.1 Uromys caudimaculatus
TGGTGGGATTGCAAGATGGTACAACCACTCTGGAAATCAGTTTGGCGGACCCTCAGAAAAATGGACATAATGCTACCTGAGGACCCAGCTATACCTCTCCTGGGCATATACCCAGAAGATGCTCCAACATGTAATAAAGACACATGCTCCACTATGTTCATAGCAGCCATATTTATAATAGCCAGAAGCTGGAAACAACCCAGATGTCCCTCAGCAGAGGAATGGATGCAGAAAATGTGGTACATTTACACAATGGAGTACTACTCAGCTATTAAAAACAGTGACTTAATGAAATTTGCAGGCAAATGGATGGAACTTGAAAATATCATCCTGAGCGAGGTAACTCAGTCACAAAAGAAGGAACATGGTATGTACTCACTGATAAGTGGATATTAGCCCAAAAGCTCAGAATGCCCAAGTTTCACTTTACAGTAACAGCTGGACTGAGAGTGAGGTCCCAGATCGAGGAGGTGGAGAAGGGACTGAAGGAGCTGAAGGAGTTTGCAGCCCCATGGAGGGAGCAACAGTGTCAACGGGCCTGACCTCCGCCCCCCCCCCCCAGGTCGTCCTAGAGTTTGGACTACCAACCAAAGAATATACATCGAGGGACGCATGGTTTGGACCACGTATGTGGCAGAGGAGGGCCTCGTTGGCCATCAGGGAGAGGAGAGGCCCTTGGGCCTGAGGGTGTTAGAGGCCCCAGTAAAGGGGAATGTCAAGGTGGGAATATGGGAATGGGTGGGCGGGTGGGTGAGAGGTGGAATTCCCCCATAGAGGTGGGGTGTGGGAGGGGATAGGGGGTTTTCAAAGAGGAGACCTAGAAAAGGGGAAACATTGAAAATGTAAATAAAGTATAAAAAAAAAAAAGAAAAAAGAAACATCACTCATAACTCCTCTGACAAAGAAAAAAAAAGACTAATTGTTCTGGTTAGGATTTTGTTTGTTTGTTTATCAGTTGAACGCTAGTTAGAGTCAACTGGGAAGAGAGAACTTCAGTTGAGAAACGGCTCCCATCAGGTCAGCCTGTGGACATGCTGGTGGGTCATTTTCTTGATTAATGATTGATGTGGGAGGGCCCAGCTAATTGTAGGCTATGGTGACACTGGGCTGATATCTTGAGTTGTAAGTCGTGAAGAGCAAGTCAGTAAGCAGCACTCCTCCGTAGCCTCTGCTTCAGTTCCTGCCTCCAGGATCCTACCTCAAGTTCCTGGCCTGACTTCCCTCAGAAATGGAGTGTGACCTGAGAGCTGTGAACTGAAATCAAAACTTTCTTCCCCAAGTTGCCTTTGGCTACCAGTGTTTTATCACAGCAAAGGAAACACTAAGACATTAATAAATCCTCAAATTCCTAGAAAAAGCAGTATGGCAATAATTGATTGATTGGTGTGTGTGTGTGTGTGTGTGTGTGTGTGTGTGTGTGTGTGTGTGTGTGACAGAAAGACAGAGAGAGAAAGAAAGAGAGAGAGAGAGAGAGAGAGAGAGAGAGAGAGAAAGAGAGAGAGATTGTGTGATGCACTGTTCATGTGTGTGAAGAGGTGCATGTCTGTGCACACATGGGACCTGATGATGACATCATGTGTCCTGCTCTTTGTTTTCCTAACTCAATCCCTTGAGACAAGTCTTTCACCGAAATTGGAGCTAAGTGGGTATCGAGCAAGCCTCACTGATCCGCCTGTCTCTGCCTGACCCTCCACGTCCACCCTGCCAACATTTGGGTTATAGGCACACTATCATAGCCAGCTTTTTACTAGGCTCTGGGATTTGAACTTGGGTCTTCATGCTTGCATACCAAGCACACTTAGCTGCTAAGCCAGGTCCCCAGGCCCAGGAATTGGCTTTTTAAGGCAAATGTTACTCCTAGTTCCTCTTCTCCTGTCTCAGGACTTAATGTTTGTACCACTGAAGGGCTTCTTAGAGCCTGGTGCATCTACAGCATTGGTCGTTTGCTTACCTTCTGTGTACCTCTGCACACTCCATAGTTTTCAAAGTGTGTCTAGCATGACCACAAAGCTGTATTATTAATGTATTGTTAATGGTTGTTGGGTTGAGGACATCATTCAGTGGTAGAGCACTTGCCTAGCATGCACAAGGCCCTGGGTTCAACCCTAGTACTGCCAAACCAACCAACCAACCAATGGTCACACCTGTGCAGTTGCGGCATGTCGGTCACACCTGCGCAGTTGCGGCATGTCGGTCACACCTGCGCAGTTGCGGCATGTCGGTCACACCTGCGCAGTTGCGGCATGTCATTTCTACCTTTCTTTTGAGCCTATACATGCTTTTCAGAATGTCTAGAGTTAGAATTCTATTATCATAGAATTTGTTTTTTTCTTTACTTAAGAAATGCACCTGAGGGGCTGAAGAGATGGTTCAGCGCATAAGAACACTGGCTGCTCTCCCAGAGGACTTAGGTTCAAGTCCCAGCACCCATATGGCAGCTTACAACTGTCTATAAACCAGTTCTGGGGAGCCACACAGACATACATGCACGCAAAGTACCAATGCACATAAAGGTAAAAATTTTTTAAATTTTAAAAATTAAAAAATGCAAATGAGATACATCAAAATCTTGAGCTTATGTTTTGCGGGGGGGGGAGTCCTCTCTCTTTTAAAAACTATTTCTCTGTGCTTGGCATGTTCTATAATAGTCATTTAATGTTTTATAATGGAAAACTTCTTAATACTTATTTCTGAAAATATAAAAATACTGAAGCCCAGGGCACAGTCTAAGACTATAAGTGAAATACGTTGGATGGCTGCCTGAATGGATTCTATCCCAAACTTTGGGTTGGCTCGGTGGTTATTCTGCTTGGAAGACATAGTCCCCATGGGTGTTGCAGGCTTGTTGAGTAGACCATGTTTGGGGACAGCAGAGCGCACCATTTTGGGAAAGTTGATCACACAGACTTCCAATTGAGAATGTCTCTGGACATCCATCTGTGGACAGAGGCCAAGCAAAGACAAGCACGTCTGGCCCAGAAATCTATGCGAACCTGGGAGTTGAAGAAAAATTACTCTCCTTCTTACAAGGATTGATTGGCCAGCTCAGCCTCTGCTGGAACTCCCAGACCCTCCTTTGCATCTGCATCCAGCCAGCGTGGTTGCTGGCACTCAGGGGTCTGTCAGCATCTCATTAGAACCCCCTATTGTCAGGGGCTTAGAATCCAGGCATAAAAACTTGCACGGAGCTGGAACTTGGCACACACAGCTACCGCCAGGAAGTGAAGTTCGTATGTAAGATTGAAAAAACATCTGTTCGGCCATTTTTGAAGGAGTGTGACAGCAAAAGCAGAGAAGATTCAGGGCTTTTGATCGTCTGCGTTGGCTGTAATGCAAGGCAAACTTCACTGAGAAAGTGAGTTTTGGCTCTATTGGTTTTTTAATGTCTCTGGCAAGTGATTGCCCCATGGCATGGTCTAGTCACGTCAGGCTCATTAGAGAAGAAGAAGAAAAAAAAAAACCGGGGGGGGGGGGACACCACATAGGACTGTGTTTTCAGACATAAGCAACTGAACTGATGAAATCTTCCCCCCTGGGCTTTAAAAAAATATTTCCCAGAGAAGTGAAGACCTCGCTGGTTAGAAATACAGGTCAGGTGTTATCGTAATGAACTCCACTGGGCATTTGGGATTTTACAACAGGCTGATTTGATCATAACGAATGCACCATTAGGAATGCCATTCAGTCTTCAACTCCCTCAGACCCTCCCTCCAAAACCGGGGTACAATGGTCACTTTCAGGGCAGCAGGGGTGATAAGGGGTCCTCTGAAGTCTCCTCACACCCTGTGGGAGAGACACCATCTTGTCTTTCATATCAACAGGTGACTTAAAGATTTAGGGTATACTGTTTTTCTGAATCTATTGGTGAAGTGAGCAGAATGTCTCTCTCCTGGAGAGAGAAAGATCAAGTAAGAAACATTAGGTGAATACAAGAGGGAATCTTCACCACAACATACACCAGTAACGCCACAGGATACACCCCAGGGTGCACCACAGAGTGCATATTAATAATGAAGAAACTATTTAAAATCTACAAAGCAACTATTTAATATGTTCAACCTTGTATATACACAGGCCTATCTATGATTGAACCATGAGAAATTGCCATTTCTGGATATCAAAAATGGCCGCATGAGGGCTGTTAAGATGGCTCAGTGGGTAAAGGGGCCTGCTGACTTGAGACTAACCTGGGAGGGGACTCAACTCCTGAAAGAAGCTGTCCTCTGTTTTCTCTATATGTAGCATGGCATCCATGTGTGCTTGTGTGTGTGTGTGTGTGTGTGTGTGTGTGTGTGTGTGTGTGTGTGTGTGTGTAGACATGCACACACAGATATGTAAAATAAACAAAATAATTTAAGGAGTGGTCAGAAGAAAGTCCCATTGGCTTTAGCCTAGAATACAGTGTAAATAGTCTCCATCCTTTGTGTTACTGAATAATTTGAAAACGCAGCATCCCACTCCGAGCCTGGTGACAGGTGTTCTGGCCCCATTTGAGCCGGTTACCTACTCTGACTCTTTGAGCAGGTCATTAATCAACTCCTCATCTCTTCTAGGGGAAAGTGGTGATCGTCATTATTGTTATACGTGTGCCACAAAGTGGTTGAGGGATCTGACTGAGCTCTAGATTGTTCCTTAACCTGAAGAAAGGAAGACGTGAATTGCTGTCAGAATCATGGTGAATCAATCAGGGTTGCTCTCTCTCATGCCACCATGCTCCTTGTGGGGTCTGTTAGAGGCACAGCCTCATTGTCACACAAGGTACTTCATTCTTGACCAAATGTGTGACAAACCTGCCCTGGTCTGAGCAGCTAAACTGTCTATATTTCTTCTGCATTCCCTAACAAGGTCATTCACAGATAGACACACAGCACAGGAGACAGCCTTTGCAATAGCATTTTGCGAGCTGGGAAACCAGAGCTCGTCACATGGAATGGCCTTGATGCCCAGACTTAGTTTATCCAGTTATTCTAAATACATTTTCCTCTGGCCTCACTTTCCTATTGGTTTGTATATTACACATTCATACAGTCCATTTCATTAGTATCTTTCTACCACATACTTTTGGAAAAAGAAGGTTTTTTTTTGTTGTTCTTTTGGTTTTTTTTTTAAATAGAGTAAAAACAAACCAATTGACAATAATGTATTTCCATAAGCTACTCTGCTCCAGTGAGTCTAGGCCATGTCACACACACACACACACACACACACACACACACACACACACACACACACACACACACACGACACATGGTAGCTGTACTGAAAGAAAGGGTTTGTGCTACATTCAGCTCCTTGATCCTGAATCCCCATCACACTGGGTAAGATTGACTTAAAAACAGCTCAGAAATATTTTGGGATTGTGTGGGCCCAGCAGCCAAAGGTTTGAAGACAGTGAGAAATAGCCTCTAAGGCCTGTTGCGTGGGCCTTGGCTGACAGGGCTATGTGCTGTCCTTGACATGTCCTTGTTTCTGGCACGAGGGAGCCACTCTGGGTGAAGAGAAGGTCAGGCATGGGCCTTGTGACAACAGCCAACATTTCAAGAGTTCTCTACTCCATCACTTGGCTCTCCATGTCAGCACGGCCCCTGGCCTCAAGTATTCCCCGAGTAGGTTTGAAAAACACACTTTCAGGCTCCAGGGACCATTGTGCAAGCTCCCAGCTTAGCTCCCAGAGCAACCCAAATGGGTTTTCACAACTTCTCAAGCCATTGACATTGCTGCTTAGGCTATAGATTAATGCTAAGAGGCTCTGTCTCAATCCAGCAAACTGCTACACACAGTCAACTTCCATCTCTCTGGAGGTGCTTAATAGTGAACAGAGCCATGTCAGAAAGTCGAGCAGAGAGTGATACAGATGACCTGTTTAGGGTCCCACCTCTCCCCGAGGGACTGTAGGCTGGTAATGGTTGCCAGGGAAAGGGCAGTAATATTCCTCAGGGGTGTAACCACTGACGAGTCACCCTTGGTCAACTAAATCACCCTCTCTCAAGCAATCTACCCAAAGTAATCGCAATGGTCCACAAGCAAACACAACAACGGGAGACTCGTAAGGAAGAAAGGCTTTAGCGGGAGGGAGAGGGGATGAGAGAAGACAGTGGGGTAGGGTATGATCAAAGTGGATTATATGTAAGAAACCATGAAAGAAAATAACAGATTAAGACATGACAGAGGAGTAGGAGGCCACCAGTTCTGTGCCCACTATCACCTGATAAACTCTAGCTGTGTAATAGCAGGTAGGTAGGGTAGCTACGGCACCAAACTTTTTTTGCCCATAATCTGAAACTGAAATGATATAGTGCATATGAAAACGCCCAGTGAAACAGGTGCTCACTGTTAGCTGAAATGAAATGTCCACTCCTCCCTCCACATACAGAAGCCACGTATACCTTATACAGGGGGATGGGTTTGC
Organism: Uromys caudimaculatus; assembly: GCA_028551405.1. NCBI lineage: Eukaryota > Metazoa > Chordata > Mammalia > Rodentia > Muridae > Uromys > Uromys caudimaculatus. The sequence continues at coordinate 51,358,294 of CM052708.1, forward strand.
TCTCTCTCCTCCCCCAGGAGGACATGAACATGAAGTCCAACTTCAGCCGCAAGAAAAGAACAAAAGGCAGAGAGGACCTTTCATCGGGAAGCGAGACTGTCTCCCATGTGTTCATACCATTTGGGAACACAGATCTCCCCTAAGAGGCTGAGGGCTGAAACCTTTGTAGGGGGTTTACAGTGCCAGATGGATGGCAAAGGTCACTTACTTCCATATGGGGAGCCTGTGGGGGAGCCATTCAGAAATCCTGGTGATCCTGGCACGCCCAGGTTGGCCATGGGAACGTTGCTGTAGCCGTTCATGCTGTTACTGGAGGTACTGTAATTAGATTGCTGAGGCGTGGAGCTGGAGGAGTAACCCCGTGGGGAGATGCTGCTTGTGTTGCGGATGTATCCTTGACAACAGAAGAAATAGGCCAGGTAAACAAAGCAGTACCCACCACCGTCCAAATGTGGATGGTGCTTGCCCACCTCCACTCCAGACTGTCGGGTTACCACTGCCATGCACCAGTGGGACGTGGAGCTCGCTTATGGCGCTTGATTTTTAATTATGTAGTCACTGCCCACCCCTGGTTTGCTTGTTGGTTGGTTTGTTTGGTTTTAATGCATGCAATGGGCAATGATCACACTGGGGTGACTGGCACATCTATCCCCTCAAATATCTAATCACTTCCTGGTATCGGGAGCATTCACAAATTTCTGCTACCTATTTGGAATTTATGACAAACTATTGTCAACTACTGTCACCTGACCATGCTACCGAACATGAGAGCTTAACTAATCCTCCTATAATGTTACATTCTGGTCCTGGATAACAAGGCTGTAAGCTTTTCGTGACTTCTTTTCTCTACACAGGTCATGCCTCTGACACTCTCTGCCTCTTCTATTTATTTTGCTTTATATTGTTTTGTTTTACTTCATTTCATAATTTGGTTTTCAGACAGGATCTCACTATGTTTCTGTGACTGGCTTAGAACTTGCTAAACATTCCAGACGGGCGCAGAAGTGATGCGCTTCCTGCCCCCACTTCCAGAGGGCACAGCTGTGCACTGTCACATCTAGCTTTCTCCCATTGGCATCGCTAGTTCTCTCTCTCTCTCTCTCTCTCTCTCTCTCTCTCTCTCTCTCTCTCTCTCTCTCTCCACGGAGCTGGTAAGGGAACCTGCCAACGGTACCTCACTGGACACAGACATTGGAGTTCTACAAGGCTCTAATGGCTATCACTGAGAAAACCATTCAGCATGCGAACAAAGCTGGGCGGACGCTATGCACTGAAGCAAGTTTTTGAAGATTGTCAAACAAAGGGTCTAAGGTTTAAATATCCTGCTCAAAACTTGCCAATCTAGTATTTTGTTAATTTAGTGCACCATAAAATCTTTTCTGGGGGTGGAGGAAGGTGTCCTAGCAACATTCTGGGGCCATTTGCGTTCTGCAGAGCAGTTTGGAAATGGTACTTCAGAGTCACTACCATTGACTCTATGGGCCTGGAAATCACTTGAAGTCAGGACGCACTGAGGGTCACGGTGAACTATGGTGATCCAGGGCTCTGGGGTGTGAGCACCAAGTACGAACATCCAGGCCATGAATGACATGAAGGATGAAGAGTCTCCTTACAGTTCTCAAGCCTGGCACAAAGCCAGCATCACTTTGTTCTGAACATCTGGGGATGACTATGTCGAAGTGTGATTGGCTGCGGAGATGTAGCTCAGTGCTAGAGTACCTGCCTAACATGGGCAGGGCTCCAGGTTCAATTCCCAGGATTGAAATATAGATAGATATCTTTTATATCTATAGACTATATATTATATGTGTGTGAGTGTGTCATGTGCATATATATGTGTCACATATATTACACACATATATTTTTATATATGTACATATAAAGATACATTTATAAGAATGCTGAGCATTATGTTCACATTTACAGTCACAGCACTTGAGAATCTAAGACAAAAGGCTTGTCATAAATTTAAGGTAAACCTGGACCACATAGTGAGTTTAAGGCCAGCCTGGTCTATATAGTGAACTTAAGTCCAGCCTGGACCACATAGTGAGTTTAAGGCCAGCCTGCACTATATAGTGAACTTAAGGCCAGCCTTGACTGCATAGCTTGTCTGAGTCTCAAAAAAATGTAAATCAATCAACCAATCAACAAATACAAAACATATTATAAAGCAGTCTAAAAGATATCATCAAATGAAAAATAATTTACCATATAGACCATAGTGAGTGAAAAAAAGAAATAAATAAATTAAGGACAGTATTGGAAACATTATTCTTTTCAAAGAACTATGTATAACAAATTTAGATGGGCCTCTTTATAAAATCAACTTCATTGCAACACATAAACATAAGATTCATGTACAAAGTTGAGTTCACTAAACACCTTGCCATGCATTGCCATACAAGATCGTGCATGGTGGGAATAACCAAGAAAAACTAAGCCACCGCTCTGGGTTACCACGCGTTGCATGGCGGGAACAGTAATGGTGCCATCTGCTCTCTCTGCCATTCTGCCAGATCACCACAGAACATCAGTAAAAAATGAATTCCACGAAGCCTCATTTCCATATGTCTAAACTCTTTGAAGTTTATGATACTCAACTTTACCCATTAATATTTCCAGTCAAAAGAATTCTATCTAGTTCCCAGAGAGCTCAGAATCTAACCACAAACTACCTGCAATGGTGAAATAGCCCATCTGTAATGGTGGGGTTCATGTGCCCCATTGGATAGTCCATGATGGGCTCTCAACTCCGCACACCTCAGCAGAGCTGGCCTGTTGAGGGAGAAGACCCATTTGGAGGCTGGCTTTCAGAAGGGTGGTACCTTGGTTATTTCCTTGTGTGGACTCTGAAATGCTGACCCCGAGCTGGCTGCCATAAGAGTTGATACCCATCATGCCGCTATGAGCTGGGGAACTGGAGAGAGCTGGAATCTGGCTGGGGTTCCTGGGGACACTGTACAGGGCTTCCGCAATGTCTGCAGCACGCTTTAAAATGATGTCCTATGGAAAGGCACTGGGGTAAGCATGGTATCCAGAACTAAGGGTCAAATGCAACAGAGTGCAAGATGCATGGATCTAACCTGGTTATTATGGGGTGTGCCGTAGAGGGCTTCCACCAGGTCCGCAGCTCTTTTCAATAGCATTTCCTGAAAGAAAACACAGGGAGGATGCAATCAGAGATACAGCCCCAAATGGCAAGCAAAAAATTATAAATGAAAACAAGTTCACACTTCGCCTCCAAATATAATAAGCCAAGAAGTCAGACATTAAGTTTGAGGAATAGATTATAATCACATTTACAAATCTTACAAATGGGTGGCTGTAGAAATTCACCACTATAATGGTTCCTTAATGGTTTCTGGTACAAAAAATAAAAACAAAACAAAACCCCCCAAAAACAAAAACAAAAAACCCCACCAAATTGAGGGCAAAGTTGGTTAAAATTAATAATGTCTTGGATATTTTATTGAAAGCTACTTTAAGACCATTGTATTTTAAAATCCTGGTACTTTTAATTAATCAGATACTCTTCAGGTGATTGGTGGGTCTTCAGCTGCTCGCCAGGGAGTTAACAGAGCCCTGAAACTCTCTTGACAATACCTACTCAAACCTTTATTCTAGTAAAGATGAATTCTTTCAATAATATTTCTCCCTGGTTCATTTTAGGCAGAAAAAATTAGCGAGTCCAATCCCTCTCCTCTCCTTTTGCTGTTCCACCCCTTGAGTTTCTGTGGGAATTTTTGTAGTTGTCATTGTTTTGCTTATAGCCTTTTAAATTGTTATTAAGCTGCTGTTCAGGTATTGTCTGATTTAATGGTGCTGAGTATTTTACCAGGAGAAAAAGAAAGAGTGTGTTGTTGAAGCCACTACTATTTGGGTTTTTATTCAAATACAGAATAAAGAACATGCTATTTCATAATCTGCATGCTTGAAGCACAAATATGAATGTAAAAAATCATTTCCCTGTGGTCAAAAGGCAACAGATAGATGGACCTATTTTTAAATAAAGAAGGGTGAGGCCTTGAGTTAGACTTAAGGTGATATTTTCTGGGCAAATTCATTCACAAATGACCTCTTTCATAAAAGTTTTGTATGGAGATGTTTTATCATCATTAAATTCTTAGGTACACAATAGGTTCTCCATGAATGCCTGCCTATGTATTGATGAGCTTCAGCAGTTGAGGCTAAGTAAAATTCCTATTGAAATACAAAGGAGTGAACCCTGCACTGTTAAGCAATGCTGCAAATATTTATATTTACACAATTAGCAATGTTTTATAAGTATGGTGGTGCACGTCTTTAATCTCAGCACTCAGGAGGCAAAGGCATGCAGATTACTGTGAGTTCAAGGCCAGCCTGGTCTACAGAGTGAGTTCTAGGACAGCTAGGACTACACAGAGAAACCCTGTCTCAACTCCTTCTCCCCCAAATTCTTGTAGTGTATCTGTTTTATGAGACCAAACTTTCAGATTTCACAGTCCCTCAGATATTAAACATAATATATTTCAAAATGAGCACGAGCCTTATGTTCATATTCTTATCTAAAGCATAGCCAATTTCAAGGCTTAATTAATTTTAATGAGACTCAAATGAGTAAATTTGTCTAAATTTGCTGAGTGTCTACAAAAAGATATTTGCTTATCAATTTCCCAGTGCATCGTACCTTAGCTAGCCTCTCAGGGTCACCTGGGTGCCTTGGGATGACTTTCTGCAGTCTTTGGAAGCCATAGTCTATGGTGGGCTCATTTAAGGCTGAAAGACAAAACGTTTTCTTTGAGTACACACCTGGACTATAAAAGAATTCTTCTAAGAAGCCTTTCACGGGTATTGGAAGAGTTTTGATATTTTCTGAGATTTAATACATGGTATTACATTCAGTTAGGGGATTATGCTGTTGACATTGGTTAATTCACACATAAATTTGGAATTTGTGGTAAGTCTCCACCTATCATTAAAATAACAAGTCAATGTTTCATCATCTCAGCCTTCAGCACACGTCCTGCAATCCTCTGCTCACACTAAGGTCAGCAGTGTTACGCAGCCAGTCAAGTTCCAAGTCACCAGAGCACTACACAGCCAGTCACACACCAGCTACTTCTGTCTTCTCTCCCTCCTCTACTTCCTTCCTTTTCCCCTCCCCCTCTCATTTATTCTTCTCTCCTTTCCTTCCTTTCCTTCTCTCCTCCCTCTCTTTCCTTTCCCTCCTTCCCTTCCTTCCCCCCCCATCTAGCTTTTTCAATGCTAGAGTTGAACCCAGAGCCTGTGTGTGCCAGGCAAGCACTCTACCACTTAACCATACCCCCCAACCCAACTGTTCTCCGGGTTTTTAGAAAGACAATCAACTACTTTTATATCGTTTTTCTTTCCCTCGTTCCTCTCTTCTTTCCCAAGTATATCTTCTCAACTATCTTTCTAATGTCCCCCATTTCTTAATCGTTCTCTTAAATATTTCCACTCATATGGAATCTCACTCTCATGAATGTTGTTCTAAGACAAACTACACTGTCTTCATTTGCAATTGATATGTAACTACTCATGCTTTCTCAGAGGGTCAGGCACTCCCCACAAGCTGGAAAGGCTCAGGGAAGCAGAATTCATTCTGTCTCACCTCTGTGTCTCACGGCTAACGATAGAGCCTGACGCACATTAGACATTTAACTTGGTAACTATAAAACAAGCTGGTAAGTAGGGAACAGTATACTGTGGTGTTTCTTCTAGTTTAAAGAGTTCTTCAGAGTTCATTCCTTTTCTTCCTTCCTCATTTCCGTTCCTTTTGTTTAAACTTTATGGGTTTAAAAATAATATATGACCAAAGCAAGGACAAAATTATAAAACATAAAACAACTTTCTGCATACTTGTTAGGCAAAGCAAACCCAGGGAAGTATATTTTTAAAATTTCCTGTTTCCATACATATTTTATAAACACCTGTTGCCAGTATGCTATCAAATGATACATTTTCTTTTAACAAATAATAAGCCACTTTAATTACATAGAAAAGAATAAAATCACACATAAACCCACCACTTAAGAGATGACCAGAGTTAGATACCTCAAACAATACAGGCGACTGCCTTTGCTCTTGGTGGCCCATCAGAACTTGAAGGTATGACCCGATTGCTCAAGATGCCACATACTTTGGTTATAGGTCAGGAAGAAATCAAATTCAGATGCTTCTTCCCTGCTGACTAGCTTTCGTAGTATTAGAAGATGCTGTATAGTCTGCTTGGGTTTTGGAGAGGAAGTAATCAATGGTCTTGTCCAACTGTGAACCCTGTGACCTATAATAATGACCAGAGTGCCAACGCATGCCACTAGGTGCAGTAGAGGCTGGAACACCATGAGGGTAACCCAGCACTTTATGATTGGATTTAAGGCCAACTCCACTGGAGGAAATACATGCTTGCTACTGTAGTCTGGCCAACAACCTATGGTGGGGGAGCTCTTGGTCTTAGGGTAAATTCGCTACTACATTATACTACAGTTCTGCTAAATTGACATTCTACCAAACTGCTCTCCAAATTCTTATCTCTCTATACACAGATCAGTACAACTCTCAGCCCTTATCGGAGATGCTTCTTTGTATCCTAGGTGGTGGTTGAAGCCCTAGTCAAAGTATAGAAGGTCGGTGTTCATCCACAAATGGGAGATGTTCTTTACAAATCTTCCCTTCGAAGCTCAGGAACCACGGAGGAAGAAGTAGCAGAAAGATTTTAAGAGCCAGTGTTTTCTGGGCATGACAGGGCCATTGTACTCATAACCTCTCTGCAGCTGTGCTTTCCTACACAAGACCTGCACAGTATTAAGTTAGTCAACATTCCAGCACAAAGGAGGAAAGGGCCTCACAAGCCCCCACACCTAGCCGAGGGGCTAGAGAGCTGATGGCTCCTTTAAGAGTATGATTCCTGAGAAGTCAACCATACTCCAGTGGACAGCCCCACACCTATGAGGATACAGACAGCACAGATTTGATACAGTCAGTCATTTTAAAGAGAAAAGGACAGGAAGTTGAGAGGTGGAGGGGGTATCTAGAAGAAGTTAGAGGGAGCAATGGGGAGAGAGGAATATAATCCAAATACATGATAATAAATTATAAAATATTTAGTCAAAGTATATTTTTTAAAAGTTACATTGATGGAATTTTCGGTATGCAGTATTTTCACTTTTTACTTCTCTGTACCAACTGACTACTTGTACAGTGAAATGGTACTCCTACTGTAATAGGGAAAATAATGAAAGTATTTCCATTCAGGTGACAGAGAATGGGATGCCCAGGGTTATCACCTCTGCTTATATCCTTCCAGATTAAATACACATACTTAAAATTACTCCAAGAAGTATGACTTATTCTGCTGCATCGCCCACTTTAACCCACCTAGAAATGGGGTATGCTATAAGCTTCCCGTCTGGTGCTTAAATATTCTTTTACAATATTATTTTAAATTCCTGCATATTTTCCATGACATGCTCTATAATTTATTTAAATGGCTTCCTAATTTGGGCATTTAATGTGATCCTAATTTCTCACTATTATAAAAGTGAAAGCAATAATTATCATTTGTGCATAACTTTAATTACTTCAGTCTGGAAATGCCAAAAATTAGAATTACTGGACCAAAAATTATGATTTATATTTAAGGCTTTTCACACATACTGGCAAATCATTCCTTGGAAGAATATGTAAATTTATACTCCTTCCCACTATGCATATAATTATTTCAACTTAAAATTATTTTTTTTGAATTTTCAACTGATAATTCTTTACTCATCAATGAGGTTGATGATTTTTTCCTTATGCTTCTATAATTTAAATTTCTATTTTTATGAGGTACCTACTTGGTAATTTCTATTTTCTTTTCTAATAAAAATTGATCTCTTTTTTCTGCTCAAGAATACTTTATGATGGCTTGAATCTGAAACGTCCTCCAAAGATGTCGAATGCCTACTCCCTGGCTGCCCCACTGTTTGGAGAGGCTGTGGGACTTGTGGCACTATGGCCTAGGACGCTGGTCCCTGGGAAGAGTCTTGAAGGTAACATCCATCTCTACTTCTTGCCCTCTGTCCCCGACTCCTGCCAACATGGGACGAGCTGTCCTTCCCTGCCATGGTGGACTCACAGCCCCTCAGTGCATGAACAAAATAAATCCCTTCTCTTCCAAGTAGTTTCTTTTATGCGTTTTGTCAAAGTGACAAGGTAATTAATATGACTACATATCTAGATTTGTGTACATGATATGAATGTGTGTGTGTGTGTGTGTGTGTGTGTGTGTGTGTGTGTGTGTGTGTGTGATGTGTGTGTGTGGTGGTGTGTGTACACATGTATGTGTGTGGTAGTGAGAGAATGTGTGCAGGTGGAGGCCAGAGCTCAATTGTGAGCATCTTCTACTATGCTCCTTTATTATTTTTTAGACAAGATGTCTCACTAAACCCAGAGCTCGCTGATTAGTGAGACCAGCTTGCCAGCAAGCCCCAGGGATCATTCTGTCCCTACCTCCCCAGCACTGACTGGGCTTGCAGGCAGACACCACCAAGCCAAACTTTTTCCAAGGACATCTGAACTCACATCCCCATGTTTGCACAACGAACACTCTCTCATCCAGATAGTGTCTCTTGAATAAATTTTTTTTTAAAAACCCTAATAAAATTGTCTGGGTTGAGGTTACAATAACATTAACACAAAACCAAAGAAATTCTTTTTTCCAGTATTGTAATTTTTTCTTTAAGAAAGGGAGGGGCCACTTCCTCAAGAGCTTAAATGTCTTACCATAGATTTGATATGATTTATTTAAAACTTCTAACATCCCACCCTGCATTACACTACCTTCTCTTTTAGTTTTCATATTCTAAGTAGGCTCTTCAAGTTTCTAGGTAGTACAATATTAAATTCCTGCTAATTAATTCTAGTTGGCTTCAAAACAGTGGCTTTTTTTTTTTTTTTTTAGTTCTTTGCAGATTAATACATATTGGTCTTATCTGTGTTCTGTGGATAATTCTTTGATGTCTCGTTTAATAAAACATGTGAGCCGGGCAGTGGTGGCACACGCCTTTAATCCCAGCACTTGGGAGGCAGAGGCAGGTGGATTTCTGAGTTCAAGGCTAGCCTGGTCTACAGAGTGAGTTCCAGGACAGCCAGGGCTACACAGAGAAACCCTGTCTCGAAGAAAAAAATAAAGTGTATTCCAGTGTGTGCACTTGTGCATGTATATATGTATGTGTGAGCATGCACATGTCTGTACATGTGTGCGCATTCCTTTATCATTATTATTATTGTAGGTGTGTGTGTTTGTATATGTGCGGCATATGGACATATATGTATGCAAGTGTGTGCACTAAGTGCAGGTACCCACAGAGCTCAGCACTGGCAGATCCTCTTAGAGCTTTAGTAACAGGTGGTTGTGACCCACCTGCTATGGGTACGAGGACTCAAATTCAAGTCCTCTGGAAGAGCAGTGCATGCCCTTAACCGCCAAACCCCCTCTCCAGCCCTTCTATTCCTCAGCCTATTCTTTTCCAAGAGAAGAATCTCAAGCACAGTTTCCATAGTTCATGACATACATTTCCTATCCTGTCAGCAGCACTAACCTGGCCCCAAGCAGTAACAGCATGTGCAACCATTGATCTTGATTGCCAACTGGAATCACCTACAGGACACACTTCTGGATATGTCTACGAAGGTATTTCCTGAAAGGTTTAACTGAAGAGAGAAAACCTACCCTGAACATGGGTAGCATCATCCCAGAGGCTGCAGGCCTAGGCTGAATTAAAAGGAGAAAGTCAGCTGGGTTCTGGTGTCTCTGTCTCTGTCTCTCTCTCTCTCTCTCTGTCTCTCTCTCTCTCTCCCTCCCTCCCTCCCTCCTCTCTCTCCCTCCCCCTCTCTCCCCACCCCCACTGCCTCCTGACTGCAGATGCAAGGCCTCGAATCCCCACCTCTAGACCTTCCCTGCTTTGATAGGCTACACCCTCACACTAGGAGCCTAAATAAACTCTTCCTTCCTTAAGTTGCTTTTGCCCAGGATTTTGCCCTGGCAATGAAGAAAAGAACTGACATACTATTTTTTTTTCTTTTCTTTTTCCTAAAAGTGTCCCCCAACATATTTCGGGGTAGGACGTATATGATACACATACGCTCAGAGCCCCCTCTTACCCAGAATGCATGTAAGCATCGCTATTCGCATGGCTGGAATCACTCTGTAAACTTTCATCACTTAACCTTTATAATGTCAACAGTTACAGAAGCCTAGTTCACAGATGGTGGCCAGTGGCTGTAGTTTGTGATGATGACAGTTGCTGCTGCCATTAGGATATTATTAGAATACACTGAAAGGTCACTACAAGGTGGGCATTTGACAAAGCACTTTTCCCCCATTGGCTCCCCGACTCTCACTCCCACACTAAATGCTGTGGTAGTTGGCATCTGATTTCTGGCTTCTCTAGCCCTCAAACATGTGCTCTTAGCCTTTTCTTTAGGCAGAGTACAGCGTCCCCCCACCCCCCACCCCCACCCCCACTCCCCACCCCTGCACTCTGTGCTTCATTCCCAGCTTCAAGGATAAGACAAAGATGACTGTGGAGCCTGCCTGGGCCACCTGACTCTGCAGCCACCGACAGTGGGAAGGCACCATGTGGCACCAACCAGCAAACACAACAGCTGCCTGATGCTGCAGGGCAAACAGACTCACACCGAGATCGCCCTCCGAATTAACCACTGCTTCATCTCACATGAGCTCTGCACTGCTTGTTATCCAACACACAGATTGTCTTGGTTTAAAAAAAAAAAAACTGAAAAATGGTAGACATGGGTACACTCTGAATGTGCAGGAGGCACATGAGTGGGGGGAGTGAGAAGGCTGATTTAAGGTCTTTCCTCCTGTCTGCTCCCCGTCCCACCTTCTGTAGCAGGTATATTCACTCCCTGCTGGCAAGCTCATACATCCTAGGCAGAGCAGTGTGGGGTCCCACCCCCACAGCCCCAACACTAATCTTCTTGCTCAGTCTTCCCAGGACTTACAGGAGCAGGCCTCTTTGGCCGGCACACACTACAGCTTCTCTTGAATAGAATGTATTACACTTTTGTTCCCACTGTCTTCCCCTAGCAGGCTGGAAACCACCAGACACAGGCGGTCCTGTTGAATCCAGTGCACACTTGAAATAGAAATCATGAAATCAAACCCATTCTGGCTACTTACAGACACCAAAACATTACCAAAAACATCAGACCACCTCAGATTTCCATGCTGTGAAGCATAGTCTGACAGCATCTACTTTGGTCCCAAACTAACTTCCCAGGCTCTACCTTGAATCCTAACCCCCAACCCCCAATACACACACTCCCATTTCCCATCACCCTGGGTGTTCTCTGGCTTTGGGGACCCGAGGTGAGCCAAGCAAACCTCAATTAGCTAATGAGGTGTCCAAGACCAGCACCAAGACTGTCTCGAAGGACCTAGCAGGTCATTAACTGCCATCATCCCTGTAAATTTACAACCTCCTGTACCACATGGAGTGTGGGATGCTGTGAGGTTCTGCCAATGCTCTGGCTGACAGGGACACAGAGATACGCTGGCAAGACGGAAATAGAGTAAATTAAAAATACGCTTCAACCTATAGGTTCTGTTTATCTATGTCTTTCTTTAGAACATAACATTAAGGTAAAAGGTCATATCCCTCCTGAAGTATAATTTATATTTACCTTTTATTAAATAATTATAGCATGGCATGAAGTTAAATATTACAGAAGCTAATCAAGGGGGAATTCAATAGAGAAGACTCTGACATGAGAATTCCGTCTTTGCTATACATAGAATGTCTTAATCCTCCACTGGGAATCATTCGGGTTTGCTTAAGGAGTTTAATAACACACAATTCAACTGCCACAGAGTCTAAATCCCATCTGGATCAGCCATGAAAACTTTCATCAATACCTTGAGATTTCATAACATATCTCCTGAGAGCCTAGATCTTTAGTGTCATTTCTCATTTTGACTGTGGGAATAATATATGAATTTCCTTACATATCTTGGGCCCAGCATAGAGATAGAAACTTTAAGAAATGCATGAAAAGGTTACTTTTAAAGTAAATAATATTTAACTAAAAATATCTATGTGGGAACTACCCATAAACAGACAGCTGGCTAGTGCTCAGTACTAATTCTCCCAAAGGATTGATGAGATACATATATTCTATATGATTTTTATATTTTCTTATCTTCAAAAAAGCTACAAGTATCAAACTAGACTCTCTACAGCTTCTGTTCTCCCAAAATCCAACAGCATTGACAAACGTTTGTAAAGAGCTGTTTGTTGGTGCTCTGGACTGATCTCATTACCAAAACACTGGCATTACAGGAAAACACTCCTAGGGCTGGAGAGATGGCTCCACATTAAAAACTTCCTGCTCTTTCAGAGGACCAGAGTTTGGTTCCCAGCATCCACACAAGGTAGCGCGCACACACACACACACACACACACACACACACACCCTGTAATTCTAGCTCCAGGGAATCTGGCATCCCTCTACCCCTTCTCCCAACCCCCCCCCCCCAATCTTGGTGTGTCATATGCTCAGAGGGACATCACATACACACAATTAAAATTAAAAACAAGTCTTTTAATAAGAGAAGTCACTCATGCCCTGACTACTAAGAGCACAAACCACAAACAGGCATGATGGGAGTTACTGGGGGGGTTGTTGTAAGAATTTGAAAAATGAAACGTGATGGGTGAGGGAGGATCTGAGTGGTCAGTTTGCCTGCCACTCTGAGCTGCTGGCAAATCACAGCACTGGGGTGGGGTTCACCCAGCAGTTGAACCCCTAGAATCCTGTGCAGCTGATGAATTTCTATCAAAAGGCCAAGAAGGGTAACAACTCTACTCAGCTGCATGTCTGCATCTACATCTGCAGAGAATGGTCTTGCCTTGGAGACGATGTTTACAAAGCCCGTGGTCCACAGACGGGGACAGTTCCCCGAATCAGAGGACCCCACAGTCCCAGTTCCAAATCCCAACTCCCTTCAAGAATAAGAAAACACACGAAAGGAATCTCACTCTTTGTTCCAAAAGCACAAAGCCAAAGAGCTAGAATCTACATAATGTGATTGCAGAGAAAGGAAGAAGGGCATCTCTGGCCTTTCGTTTCAGTCCCAGAGAGTGACTATTAACGCAGCAACCTGTCACAAATCCTAATACATTCAACAGTTAAACTTATACAGGTTGAGAATCCCTTATCGGAAATGCCTGGGGCTGGGAGTTATTTCAGAGTTTGAATTTTTATTTTGAAATCTTTGCATATTCTAAATGAGATAGCATGGAGGTGAGATCTATAGGTACCACAAACTTCATTTGAATTTAATGTATATTGTATACATGCAGTGCAAAGGCAATGTTTCATGGGACATTTTTACCACACCGGTATGTCACCTGGAATCAGTATAATGAGATGTCAGGTGTGGAGATCCCCACTTACAGTATCATGTTCATACTAAAACATTTTTGGCACACTTTCAACTTCAAATTTTTGGGTCAGGGATGCTCAACCTATATAATTCAGCATGCGAATGGTCCCAAGATAAGGATTTTGCACCATCTGACCCTACCACAGAATCTGTCTTAGGTATCAGCAGTGTCCAGTAACGCCACCTTCACCCTGCTGCTTGACCAGAAGAGGCTTTGGGAGATTTTTCTGAAGATACATGGGCAGACTCGTTGTCCTCAAAGCCTCCTGACAGCTTATGATTCTGAGGATCTCACTTATTTGCATTAGTGACATTCTCTGAGAAGTACAGATGGGACCACGGGAGTCCTAAGATGTTGAGTTGTGCCACCCTTAGTTTGGGGGACACACTGAAACTTCCCCTCATGTCCATTTGCGTCAATGGAGCAAGCATGTAGCAGCAGCAATTTAAAAATAAATAAATAACAGGAATAAAGACACAACCAGAGCGAATTCCTCAGAGGTGGGTCCCGCCTTTGTGGACAGAGGAGCGAGAACACAAGGGAGCCAAAGGTGCATGAGAGAAAGATTAGACAGAAGTCTTTGATATTTAATTTCAAATGAAATATTAATTTAATATTTAATTATGCTTTGGTTTCAGGAGAAACTGCAGTCACAAGACAGATTGTTTGAAGAAGGGAGTAATATACACGGTTAAGGAGACAACTGTAAAAATTAAAAATAAATTTCAGGCATACACCTAAATGCCACCAGGCAGCAGTTATGAATGCACACGTGCTCTTCAGCTTGTGCTTGGAATATTATAGTGGTGAGCACCCGGCCATTAAGGAGCTCGTGAAGCAACAGCTTCCTACTCTGGGTCTGGCAGGGGGGGCATAATTCTTAGACTGAGCTGAAGAAGCAACTGCCTTTCACGAGAGCTAGGGATATGGGCAACTTTATAAAAGTACAGGCCACCAAGGGAGCTGTTGCTCCAACTGGTTTCCAGTTTGAACAGAGATTAATTATACTCGGGCCAGTTTTTGATGTCTGAACTGGATATTTTAAACTGAAAATCAGATTCATTTCTTTAATGGGACTTTTTCCCCCAAGATAATGCTTTGAGGGGAAAAAAATGAAATATAAAATGGGTGAGCTATTAACATTGGAAATCAAGTTTTCACTTCTGCATGGTGCATCGTTATTGAGGGGGGACCCTACACCTCCAGCAGAGCCTTGGGGAGCAGGCTGTCTAGGATATGATTGGAGGGGACTGGAGATTTATGTAGAGCTGCCCACCTCTCCTCCTGACTGTAGCCTCTTCCTGTTGATGGATGCTTTCTCACCAATAATGAACAGTGCTATTTAATCAACACTTGGGCCTCCGCTAAAATAAAAGATAAGAAGTCTTGGGGGACGGAGGGTTAGCTAACACAGATTCCTCAACTTTCCACGGTGTCTTCAGTAGCCAGGCCATCCTGTCGCTTTTAAATTTAATTGCACACCTTGCAAAGCAGCTGCACACACCCAGACCAGCTGGGACCTTCGGTTTCTTCCGCTCTTCAGTCCACCTGTGACCCCCACCTGCTTCCCACCACCCTCCCACCTGCCAAGGCTATCCTCTCAGACCGTCCCTTTCCCATTTCCTGAACCACTGTGATCTTGAATAATCCAAACAGAGAGTAAAGGCATAGCGTGGCAAATTTTTCAGAAATAATTCAGATTTTTACAGACAAGAAGATTCACAAAAGACCACTGCTGGCCAAAGAGCAATGAGGGAGGAAAGCATCTGGAACCACACAGACACAGTGTATCAGTCCCCCTGCCAGATGCTTGGCATAGCGATTATGTCCAGGATTTCATAGCTCTGAGCATAATTACCCTTGTGGACATAAATGCCTCCATGCTCCCTTTAAAGTAGGCAGCTCTTACTTGTGTGTGTGTACACGATTTTGTACATGCAGGTACACGGGTGTGTATGTGCACATGAAGGCCAGAGGTTGACATCAGTGACTTCTTCAATTGCTCCTCCATTTAATTAAGTGATTAGTTGATTTTTGAGATAGAGTCTCCCACTGAACCCTGTTCTCACTGATTCAACTAGCTTGACTGTCCAATAAACTCTAGGGATCCCTTTTCCTCCACCTCTCCAGCACTGGAATTACACACACACACACACACACACACACACACACACACACGGTGGGGGGGGATAATAAATACTATTTTTAAAGTTTGGATGAGTATCCCTGCCTCTTATCTTGGTCACTTTGCTTACCCGACAGCCCGACAGCAACCTTCTGGCTGCCTTCTGCCCCAGGTCCAGCTTGCATAGTACTGGAGTGATTAAGGGCTGAGCTTTGGAATTAGACAACTTAGACAGAACCTATTTGGCAACCATGGGCAGGTGACATAATTTGTCTGCGCTAAGGGTTTCTCACCTATGAAGCTGAGGTACTAATAAAACTGTCATCACGGGGGAAAGGTGGCAGTTATTAGAGGTCATAAGAAGAGTCAGGTCCTGTGAGCTCAACAGACGACAGACGTAATTACTAAATTACAATCACTGCTTTTTTTTTTCTTCCTAGTTCTCTCACAATAGAATTTATCAGAGACTTAACTTGCAATCACATAGACAGCTTGGGGCTAAGGCGATGAGGCAGTGGGGTACAAGCATGAGGGTCTGAGTGTAGGTCCCCAGGACCCACCCCCATGGAAGAGCAGGAACAGAGGTGGACGCTTGTAACCCCAGCACTGGGAAAAAGGTAGAAATAGGTGGATCTCAGGTGCTCCTATGCCAGCCAGCCCAACTGAGTCAGTAAGCCCTGGGTCCAATCAAAGAGCCTGTCTGGGAAAGGAAATTGGAGAAGTGATTGAAAAAGGCATCCAGAGTCAAGTAATGACCTCCACACATATCTTCATGGGCAAGCATACCCATGCACATATGCCTAACACAAACACACACATACACACACACACACACACACACACACACACACGCACTCACGCACGCACACACTTACACCATGCTCGGCACAGCCCTTCCTCGTAAACGTGCTGCCACATCAAGTAGACAGTTGAGAACTCTGCCCAGCCAAACACTAAGGTCCCACTGGCACCAGGATGACCTTCTTCATTACTAGTTGTCTGCAGAAAAGTCTTCCAGGAGAGCGGAGGAGGGGCTTCCTCCCTCCTCAGCCTCAGCTGGCATATCACCTCTGGGTTTCAAACCAGACACAAGCAATTGGACTCTTCTGATGAGCTGAGTCTCATGTGACTCTCAACTCCGAAGCAGCAAGCTGCAGGTTAGCAAACCGTGGCTGAAGGATAAAAACCAAAGCTGCAGAGTCGAATGTGTGAAGAAACTTGTTTATCGGAGCCCTGATGTAACTTGTGCCATCCTTGACAACAGAAGCTGTGGAGAACGGATCACTGTGGTCTACTTAACGCTAGCAGGTATTTCTGATAGGTTAAGCTCCATCATGGCGGTGCTTCCTTGAATCATCTGCAGCTAGACTATGGACCACGGAATTGTTTGGGTGGAAGGGAGTGTGGCAAAGGGGGAGATATTTACTGAAGTTTCCCCTCGTGCCTCCTTTTCACATCTCCATTTCAGAAGTTCCACCTAAGAGTAAACACTACTGTTATGTCCATGATGACATGCCCTTGGTCCCCTAAGAATCCTTCCAATTCTCCAAGTCGTGAAATCTCTGAGACATGTCTCCTAAATTCATTTCTTTGTGAGATACAGTTGCTGAAATCCTCAAAAAGCATGAACTGGTGACTGTTATGATCATTTCAATTAGGGAACTATCCATGAATAATCATACAACTGGCACCCACGCTTCATAGATAAAGATATTGAGGCTCAGAAAGGGCAGGGGCTTAACAGAATAATGCGGAAAGATGGATGCCGAAGCAGTCCCGGGAAGCAGTTTTCCTGGCTGACCCGGCATATCTTCCTTTAGATTAACTTCTACCCTGACCAGCACAGCTTTCCAGGTGCAGTTGGTCTGTTGGTACCATCCCACAAGCCCCAGATACGGAACTGAAAGGGGGAGGCGCTTAGAGAACACAGCTTACGGTCTTTTAAAACCCCAGCAGTGGGAGACCAAACCAGTTAGAAGCCAAAGACGCTGTTGTCTATCTCTCCATAGAAAAAGCAGCCAGCTGGTTGGCTGGAGTGAGGACCCGGGTTTGGGTGGAAACCTGTTTTCTTCAGTCTTCAGTAGAGGCTGTTGCCTTTCCAGTGGTCACACCAAAACTAAGTCGGCTTTCACGATGCTGCTTTCTTTCAGCAAGGAATACAAGAACCCATTCCCTGGGGACCTGGACCACTCCGTGGATGAGTGGATGATACCGGTTTCTTTTGGCCACTAATAAGAGTTGCACTTGGCCCAGTGGCCTCAAGGTGGAAGAACTGGCTCAGTTCCGAGCTCTCTGACTCAGAGTTTGTATTTTTAGTTTCTTCTCTACTGCAAAAGAACCAGCTAAAGAGTTCTGACCCTTCTCACTCTGCCTGCCTCTCACGGGCCCCTTCCTCTCAAAGGCAAGGAGAGTCCCTGACCTCCATCCACAAAGAACACCGTTGTACAAGAGTCACTTTAAGAGCACATGCTTTCCATATTTAAACATACATGATATGGAGTTTTCATCTTGTAATTTTTTAATCAAAACCCCAAATAGACACATTTGTAATTAATTGTGATTAATAATCACAATTAACATGAAAAAAGTAAAAATACCAATACCGAAAAACCACAGTTGCTTACTTGTGTATTGGTACAATTACTCCTTTTTTTATATTTGTCGAGTTTATCATGTTGTGCAAACTGAGCAGGTAGGCTATGTAGCTTCAGCTGACCCACACTTGTCATGCCCCTGCCTCCACTTCCTAAGTGCTGGGATGAAAGGTGTGTGCTGCCATGCTCAGTTTAAGATTTTTAAATGATTACTTTTTAAAAAATGTATCCAAGGCTGGCCTCAATGTTACTACTTTACCTGAGGATGCTCTTGAACTCCTGATCCTTCTGCTTCCACCTCCCAGTGTTCGGATTACAGGCATGCACCACCATGCATGGCAGGCTATACACAAGCTTTTTAAAAACTTAAATCACGGTACCTTTCATGTAAACAAGATTATCTACACTATTATTTTTTATGTTAAAACAGTATAAACACATCCTCATTTTGACTTAATGAATCCCCCACTGGACATCGATGCGGTTTTTAATATTTTACTACTATAAATATAACTTCAATGAAGAGCAAAGTCGGTTATTTTCTGAATGGACATCCCTGAGAGTAGAAACATTAGATCGTGAGGCACACATGTTCTTTAGGGCTAGGACTATCCAGGGACACTTCTCTAACCATCTACCTCCCTGCTGCACTGGAGGAGAGACAGCCTCACCTCTTCTAGTTCTACCATCCTGCGTGTTTTCCTTCACTTAAAAAATTAAAAAAACTTTACCACCTTTCTATATCACTCTTTTTGCTTCTTGCTCTTATTGCCATTTACAGAATAAGTAGATTGAAATAAATCAATCCCCTCTCCCTCAATCCTTCCTCCCTCCCTTCCTCCCTTCCTTCCTTCCTTCCTTCCTTCCTTCCTTCCTTCCTTCCTTCCTTCCTTCCTTCCTTCCTTCCTTCCTTCCAGATAATGTCTCCTAGAGCTGAGGCTGGCCATAAACTCATTATGTAACCAAGGAAAACTTTGAAATCAATCCTGCTGCCTCTCCCTTCCAAGAGCGTGGCAATGTGTGCATTGTCACATCCACGGTCACTTCTGATCACATTTGCTGCCTCCTTCCTCGGTCTTTGCCTTTATCTCCTAATATGTAAGATGTCTAATGTTCACTTCTTTATCCACAGTGACATAGAAGGGCAGTGGCCAATAGGAGGCTGAGGATGCTCTGGGTGTTGCTCTTAATGCTTGACATTTTGGGTGTGCCAAATTTTACTTTTCATGTAGTCCCGTCTTCTTTTTATTTCGACTCAGTGGTCTCTTCTTAGGGCCCAGATAAGCAAGGTTCATGGTAATGATTATGTTTTAGTTGTATACTCTTTTGAAATATGTATATTTTAATGGACAATAATTAATTTTAAAATAGTCCTGGTTAACAATGTCCAACTAGAAATCTGAGGCTTTCTTCCTGATACTTTCTAACTAGTTGGCCCAGCAGATTATATAAACCTTCTGCCTTTTCCTCACTGACATGAGAAAGAACCCCAGCACGCTGGTACCTAAGTACTGACACACTTGGTGTGTGCAGAAAGAGTTTATTTTGATATTTTTCTCTTCTGCTACTTGACATTTCCATACAATCCCACGCAACCCCATATTCTTTTAATTATTAAACTTTAAAATAGGTTTTAATGTCTGGAGAGGCAAGGCCCCATTCATTTTTCAAACTTAGGGTTTCTAGTTTAACACCTTTTCAGATGAACTTTTGTATCGTTTCCCCCAAACATTTTGTTGGTATTTTGATTGGCATTGTGCTAAATGCATCATTAATCGACATCTTTACAGTATTAAATCTTCCCACTTCCCCGCAGCTGGAAGCATTGTGCCCTCCCTCTGAACTCCCCTAGCTCTTTATACCTTAAAACACATCACTTTCCAACTCTACCCACCCAATTTTTCAAACTTGAAACCTGAGCATTGTCTCCACCCCTCCCCCGCCAACCATCACCCATCCAATCAATCATCAAAGTCCTGTCGGTGCTACTTCCTACATTCCATTCACTTCTGCCTGTCCCCACCACCGGCACTGTGGTCCAAGCTTCTGTCATTGTCGGTCTGGGCCACCACACTGGCCTCCACTTGACCCTCTGCATCCACACTGCCTTCTGAGCCATTCTCTGCACCACAGCCAGAAAGACCCATGTGTGTTTGTGTGTGTGTGTGTGTGTGTGTGTGTGTGTGTGTGTGTGTGTGTGTGTTCACATGTATGAGAGCATGCATATTTATCCGTGTGCATGTATGGAGGCCAGAGGTCTACACTGGTGTCTTCTTCAATTGCTTCCTTTTGGGGACAAAGTCTTTTGAGTTTATCAGTTCGGCTGGACTGGCTGACCAATGATTTCCCATACCTCTATGCCTGGATTTTTAAATATGTATTCTATGCTTCAGTGTCAGGGCCTTGTGTTTATATGGCAAGCACTGTGCTGACTGAGCCATCCCCTAACCCCAATATTGTCTTTGAAGAGTCAAATCTGATCATGACACTATTCCCCAGTAGTTGATGAGCTGAGAGAATATTCCTGGGAGACCTAGTCTCTACCCCTTCAGCTTGTGCCAAAGCTGCCTTACACTCAGGCCTTCTGTCTCATTCATGGTGTTGGCCAAATATTAAGTTACCCTTCCCACCCAAGAGCCCTTCATGTCCTAGGCCCTCTACTTGGCTTCTTCTAAGTTCTCCTTAATACTTAAGTTTGAGAACACTCAGTTTATCTCAACACTTGAAGACCTCAAGTTCAAGGTCACTTTCAGCTACATAGCTAAACCTTGTTTCAAAAACAAATAAATAAATAAATAAATAAATAAATAAATAAACAAACAACAAAAAATCATTGAAATCCAGTTGCTACAACACCTCACATAAGTATTTAGTATTCATCATATCTGCCATTCCTTGTTCAAACCAGAGGCTACAACGACACCAATGTGAGAATTAAAGAAACATTGACACACATTCCAAGCATGGATCTAACATACTGCTCACTGTCTACCCACTCCATTGCAAATGCTTTCAAAGCCCTGGCTTTCCAGCTTGTGAGAGTAAGTGGTTGAAATCCCAGGAACCTGTGGTGTCACACAGTAGCTTGAAATCATGGTAGAAAGTACCTGTACTGTGAAAATTGGGAAATTCTGCAAACCAACCTTTGCTTTGAATCACCTGGAGAGTGGGCTGTTTGAACGTTACCATCCTGCCCTAGCCACCATGTTACAGTATCCCCTCCTCGGTCCTGTGGCATACATATCCTACTTTATAAAATGGGCAAGAGAACACTTGACTGTGGCCACTCAAGCTGTGGGTCCAGGCCTGCTGACTCTACAACATGTTTAGCTTACCTTTACATTTTAATGTCTTGGAAGATGAGAGTCTGAAGGCCTGATGTGTCCCAAGTGTCAGTGTTGAGCCTGGTGTGCATACGTGAGGTTCAGCATCATGCACACTCAGTGCATACAAACATAGTGATGTCAGTAATGTGACAATATGAGGGAAATCACACCTTTTTAAGCCAAGAGGAGAATTGCTTGCTGACACTGACACTTAGGCATGCCACACAGCAGCTATGACATCATGGGTCTGTCTTCCACTAGGCATTATGTTTGTTTCCAAGAAATATAGATCCTCAGATGGAAAACTACTGCTTTCAATGTCCTTGTATATTTCCCTCCTCCAAGGAGCCGTTCTAGATTTTCCCCATGTTAGTCCCTCCCTGATAGACTTTCCAACAATCCCTTTGGCTTTTTTGAGACTTAACCTAATATTTGGGATCTAGAGTATCTGTCTTCTCTTCTGGAACAGTAGGATGCTGAGGTGTTCTGATGTTACTTGTCTTGTATCTTGAACATAATTTTAACCACATATTTAATCAGTGACTATACTATACTATACTATACTATACTATACTATACTATAGAGTCAGAGGTTAAGAGATTTGACATCATTTGTCTGAGAGCCAAGGTAGGTTTTGGCAATTAAATGCAGCTAGAAGTAAGATCCTCATCCTCTGAGGAAGTGTGCAAACACACACACACACACACACACACACACACACACACACACACACACACACACACACCATCTGTCTCTAAGTGTCTATAGTCCCTCGAGAACTGAGATCTGAGATCATTCCCAACCACAGTAGAGAGCTGGAGGCTGGCTGCAAAGTACTTGTTAGAATACTCACCTGTATCTTCCAAGGCTAAACCCACCATCAACCCCCAAGGGAACTTGAAAACTTGAACTAAACTTAAACACTGAAGATAACAAGAATTGTGTTAAGTGTCCTAGAGAAAGGGCCTTCTTCACCAGACATCAGGGACAGTCCATTCTCCCAGGCTCCTCCTCCCTCAGTTGCTCCTTCTCAGCTCTTCCACACTATCCTCAGCCCTCCTTTCTGGGATTCCCAAAAGGCCTTCTCAAGCTTCCTTCCAATATAGAGCTGCCTTCCCATCCACGGCAACACCCATTCTTGCATTGCTTACTCTTGTCTGGATCCTCCCTGGCTCAACATCTCCCCTCTTCCCCTCATCCTGCCTGCCTTCTTCATTTCTCATTTCCCTACCCCAGGGACTTCATTCTAATGCCCTAGCATTCTTGTTCCTATCCACTGGCACTGGGCTCCTTTAAATTTCTGGCTCATCATCTTTCTGTGTTCTTTGCCAGGCACACCCCATCACTCCAGCAGAGTCGTGGACTTCCAGGTACAGTTTCAGGAAACACCACTGACCCACCAGCTCTCTGGGGCCATAGGGTAATAGGAAGCCTATATGAATGGCTGGCAGAGGATGTGGTGTGTTTCTGTGGGCTGTCCCTTCCTGTGATACTGTTTTAAGCTCAACGTCCTTTTTTTGGAGGGGTCTCCTGATGACCCACCTGAGGCCTCTCATTCTCCTACTCATATTTTCACCTGAATGACATTACACCATTCATTGACTTTGCCATCTGCCTTGAGCCCAAGAATGTTCACTTCACTAGGGTTATTCTACTTCCCTCCCTTCAATATTTCGTAAGCTAGAGTTATGTCATTTTACAAAAGGCATAGATGAGCGGGTGAGCTGTGCCCCACGGGGAGCTATAGCAATAACTTTTCTTTCCTGTCACTTGCTGTCCACACTGAGACCAGGTGGGTGTCCTGAATCCCATGATTCAGTCCACGCTGAGCTCTCTTCCTGAAACCCACACTTCTTACGATGGATGCTTTGCATTTTGGATTTAGAAAACCTCCACCTGCACTTGGCAGTCAACCAACTACATCCTCCAAACGTTCCCAAACGTCCAGACAGGGAAGAAATCCTGTCTTGTGTGTCATCTGCACTTCTCACTGAGAGACAGCAGTCATTCAACTGATTTGGAGTAGACACTGTGAAAAAGACATTCAGTGAAAATGGAATGGTTGGGTGGGTTTTACTTTTATACGATTTTAAAATACTTTGTACCACTCTACTGGACCACATGCTCGAATTGCTGTCAAGAAAACTCACAGCCAACAACTTTGATTATGTGTATCCAATTGCTCATACAAAAGTCCCTAGCGTGGTTACAACAGAGATGCATTTCTCAGAGTGTGTTCCCGAAGTGAGCTGTTATAGCCATCAACAGACCATGCAGAAGTTTCTCGGGTCAAGTTCGAAGTTAGAATTGAATCTTCACTTCCCATTTAATACCCCTCACTCAGTCCATTCTTCCCACAGTACCAGAAAGACCTAGAATAAGTAGGCTGATTACAGAAGAGAGATACTGATAACTAGAGCAAAGATGAGCTAGGAACCAACTACCTTAGAAAACATTTTCTTTCTTACCTGTGTAGATGAACCTGCCTGGGGCTCCTTTGCAGAACTGTTTGGACTTATAAGATAGTGTCACTTCCACAACTCCAGGGATATGCCGGGGAGGGGTCTGTACTCTGATGGCATGAGGGGTTATAAGCTGAGAAGTGAAGAGGCAGAGGAAGACAGTCACTAGACAAGCCACCAAAGAAAGAGGTCATTGCTTTTGGCCTCACATATTTGTTTGGCAATTGCCAAGCCCAACTCAGCACCCATACTTCTTGTAATGCACTTAGTTGGTTTTGCTGATTATAAATTGTAAGTCAAACATATCCAATTTAGAAAATTGGGGATTTACAGAACTATGCAAAGAAATCTAAAATTATATAATGCAGAGACAACCAATATTAGGATCTGGTGTGTTGCCCAGACATTTCAATGGCTGTGTGTCACAGAATTAGATTATGCATATCCACTGTTATTCTGACTTTCCCCCCAAACAGCATCATAGCACAAACATGTTCTTCGCTGGTATCATTAGAATTTTTCCAAAACATAACTTTCGATGATGGAAAGATACCCTAACTTTTCCCCTCTCCTATGCTCTAATATTTAGACTCTAATTTTTCTCAATCTTATATAATACTGCAATGAATATCATTTTAAGGAATTCATTCCCCAAATGTTATGACTTTGCATGTCTTTATACCCTGGTATCTTGCTCATAGTAGGTACACAGGACTGAATATTTATGGTGTTACTTCATCAGGAATTGTTAGTTCCCCCAACCCAAAAGAACTATGGAGCCAAAGGATGTCATGGGAGCAAATGGCTTTGACCTACCTCACTCCATACAAGCATGGTACCAAACACGACTTGGAGACCATCAAAAAAGTTGTCACCAATGATGATGACCATGGCCCCTCCTGTGGTCCAGCCTTCACTTGGGCTGATGGCTTTGATGCAGGGTGTAGCTGGGAAGACGAGAAAGAACAAGTCAGCTCTGTGTCCTTTGTGGGTGATGTCTGGGGCTTGGGAAAGGTGCTATCCTGGAAAGCTGTTGGTCATTCCAAGAACCTGTGTTGATTTCCCATCCTTCCCTAATTGGCTGTTGGTTTTTACCAGGTCATTAAAGCCTAATGAGTTGGCCATTATGTATGAAAGACTGAAACACTTAGCTAATTGTGTAAAGGGTGTTTTTAAAACTCTGTTGTTTTTGCCCATATTTTTATAAGTTGATCACTCTAGAAAAGTGTAAATCCCTTTTCTCTCCCCACCTCCTCTGCCCCACAATGTTAAGATTTACAAGGCTTGTTAACATGCTGAGGAGAGAAAGAGGAAACCAGGATCTATCGTAGTTGAAGGGTTTGCTCAACCCCACCTAGAGACAACCTCTAATCGCTCACCCAACCCTGTAGAACAGTCTCCTCCCTTCGTGCATATGTTCGAGGCCTCTGGACTTTGCATCCCAACAGGAACCCAATACTGTGTTCAGGCCATAACTAAACTCAATCCATCACTCCATTTCCAAAGTTGACAGGGTCAAAGGTGGAGGAGAACTTTGGCAGGACTCCAAAAACATGAGCCCCCTTTGAACGGCCAGTCAATCACATCCAATCAGTCAAAAGAAACTCGAAAGGGCTCAGAGCTCTGAACTCTGGGATTTTCTTCTTCCCTTTCAGTGCCCACTGTGGGAGAATTAACACCGCTCCAAATTCTTTACTGATTCAATCATTTTCTTTCAGTTCATTAATTCCTATTTGAAATGATATAAGATACATTTTAAGGGTTGAGTTGGGAAGAGGGCTGGTGGGAGCATGTAGCAAAGCATCAAAAGTAAACTCATAGATGGATTTAATTCTTGTTGATAGCGTGAGGTCTTCCAACACCAGCGGGTTTGGGTTGAAAAAAGCAGGGAAAGCAAGTGAGATGGAATTCACTTAGGTTTGTCAGTTTGTCCATTGGTATACTTTAATTTTTTGGACAACTTGAAATTTAACAGTTACCAGTATTTCTAATTAGTTTAATGCACTTGGAAAACGACCCAGAGCAGTCCATGATTTCTTCTTGTCCAAGCAAACAAAAATCAATTAGTGTCAGCTTCACTCTGCACACTGTTTTGTTTTGCCCACAATCTGTTTAAAGGCACATCTGACACTTATTCATGCACGTCTGGAACTGTACTGCTCCTGTTTAACTAAGATGTCATAGGCTCGCGATTGCCTGAAATACCATTCTCGCTGAAAGAAAAACACGGATTGGAATAGAGACACTGAGAGCTGCGTGTTGGCCGGGAGCTGAGTGGGGCAGAGTACAGTCCGCATGTATAACAGCACTTAGAACTGCCAATGGCTCGGGATGTGTTCAGGTGGTAGAGTGCTTGCTTAGCATACAAGACGTCCCAAGTTCAATCCCCGGGGCCCCATATACTGAGTGTGATGGTGGATACCTGCAATCCAGCACTGAGGAGGCAGAGGTAGGAAAATCATAATTTCTAGATAGTAAGTTCTAGACCAGTCTGGGCTAGAGACTTTGTCTATAAACAAACACATGATGCAAACAAGGTCTGGGTCAGGTCCCAGCCCTACCTTCTGATGGGTCAAGCCTTCTTGCTCTCCTTCCATGCTTAGAGTTGTTATGAACAAACATGTTGTCAGAAACAGCCAGCACGTGTCCATCCACATTTACTGTTGTGGACAATACGACCTACATTTAAAGTGAAAAGGGGAGAATTTGGTCAGTTTCACACCAGGCTGTCAGTGTACCAGGATTCCTTGTAAAATACTTCTGCAAGGCGAGTGAGAGACAGGGCAAAATTTTGGAGTAGAACAAGAGTCAGCCTTTGGCCCACGGGTCATTATGCTCTGAGTTCAGACTCTGTCAATGTCATGACAGGGGAAATTGGCCTTCTGTCTGCTGTTTCCAGAAACCTTATCACCAGCAGGATGGTCCTCCAGCCATAGCCACAGCTGCAGACAGTGCAATGCAGGAACCGAGACAGAACCTTCACTGGGAAGCTACTTCTCCAAGCTTGGAAATGGATCCTATCCCTTGGATTGTGGTCATTGGAACACTAGCTGATCAGTTGTGTCCAGTGTCCCTCTGCATGCGTGAACAGTGGTAAAGATTCGGCGAGAAGATGAGGCTCCCCAAATGCAGCATGGGAGATACGGAATGTTTAATGTCTAACTGGAGGAAAGGGCAGAAATGGGTGTGGAGCGATGAAGAGTAAGAACTTGGAGTGAAAACAGAATTTAAATCCCAGGCCACTGCATCCTAACATAAACTCACAGGCAAATCACTGAGCCTTTTAAAATCTCAGTTTTTCTTATCTAGGAAACATAAATAATGCTGTCTCTTTTGCAGGCCTGAACAAGATAGAGTGAGAAGGTACAGGAAAGCATTTCGCACGATGCGAAATACAGGCTGAAGTATGACGATTTGGGTCCCATTTGCCACACTCCTGCCTCCTTTGTCCAGCTAGTAAGACAGAAGACATTATCCAGTGAATTCTAGCATAGTCTGAACTCTGGAGAAGGTTCTAGAGAGAGAGATTGGCACTAGTAATCACAGCAACTGAAAGGCATCACCACAGCACTGCTCTCAGAGGTCTTACGAGCAGACTGCAGAATGGTAGCTAGCCTATATAGAGAGAATCCAATTCTGTTATATATGCTGCCAGTCAGGTCATGAAAGAAGCTCAAAGGCAGAGCTGAGCCAAGAGAGGCAGAAAAGAGCATGGCTGGCCACACCTACCACCCTTGGACTTGACCCAGGAAAAAGAGTGTCCCAGAAGAAATGCTACGACTCAGTTCATGCAGCTATGTACAGCAGGTTTTCCCTGGCTCTTTGGAGAAAGAAACTTATTATATACATGCTCATAAATATGCACAGACCTTTCCAGGAAGGACATTGGATAATCTAATGAGCCGTGCTGCAGAGTGACTCTTTCTGCCTATGGCCCCAGTGCAAACTCTTGCTAGCCTCCTCCCTGTAATTGTTCTGCCACGCCTTTCTAACTTATTAAATGAAAGAGGAGGGTGGAGAGACTTGACCTTGTTCAGATCTCAATAGGAAAGAAGTCATCGCTCCCAAGAAACACCTTTTTATTACGGATGATTTAAGGCAAATAAAATGACAGAACAGCATAACGAATTTGAGAACCCATCATATTCAACTTCAAAACCCGGTCAGACATTGCCATTCTCATCCCATCAATTCCGTGGTCCCCTCCCTTCTCCCACAGTATGGAAGACTGTGACAAGCACGGGTTCAAGAGTGTTATGGTAAGCCTTCATGGCATAATCCATTCTCCCCTCAAGAGATGGAATGCTTTATCTCTTCAGAAAATAATTTCATATCCCTTCCCAGTCACGTACGATGCCAAGGAATATTCTTCCCTCCTTTTGTTCTCTTTTGCTCTGAAGAGAATTTCAGGTATGTGAGTGTGTGTGTGTGTGTGTGTGTGTGTGTAGGTGAGTACATGACTGAGTGTGTGTGTGTGTGAGTGTGAGAGTGTGTGCACATGTGTGTGAATGTGTGTGTATTTGACTGTATATATGTGAGTGTGAGTATGTGAGTGTGTATGTGTGAGTGTGAGTGTGTGTATATGTGTGTTTGTGTGTGTGAATGTGTGTGTATTTGACTGTGTATGTGTGAGTGTATGTGAGTATGTGAGTGTGTGTGTGTGTGTGTAGGTGAGTACATGACTGAGTGTGTGTGTGAGTGTGAGAGTGTGTGTACATGTGTGTGAATGTGTGTTTATTTGAGTGTGTATTGTGTGAGTATGTGAGTGTGTATGTGTGAATGTGAGTATGTGTATATGTGTGTTTGTGTGTGTGAATGTGTGTGTATATGTGAGTATGTATGTGTATGTATATATGTGTGTGAGTATGTGTATGTGTGTGTATGTGTCCCTTTGCATGTGAATGCATATGTAAGGTCAACTACTTTGGGTGGCATTTCTCAAGTGATAGACCTTGTCTTGTGTCTTTCACGGTCTGGAGCTTGCCAATTAGTCTAGGCTGTTTGACAGTGGCCCTAGGGATACACCTTGACACCACCTTTCCAATATCGAGACTATGAGCCCATGCCATTATATATAGCTTTTTAAAGTGGAGATCCAAACTCAGGTTCTGTGCCTTTGTGGTGAGCATTTTACTGACTGAGCTATTAGCCACCAGGATGGCATCTTTTAACATTTTATAAGACTCGTAATTTAATAGATTTAAAAGAATCCCCAGGACCCATGGCTCCACAAATCACTTCATGTTGCCTCACTCTGTGGGCTTGATGTAGCTTATATGAAAATTTTACATGGATGTAACTGAGTTTCAATCATTCGACTCAATAGATAATCATTGAGCTCCAACTAGACATCAGGAGTCATGACAGGCCCTGGGGACTCAGAGGGCAAACTTAAAGGAAGCTCAGTTGTCATTCAGAAAATTATCACCCATATAATTGCTCACAATTCAGGGATGTAGTCCGTCTAACTTTAGGTCTGTTTCCAACTGTGTGACTCCAACATGTGAACGTCTGAGAAAAGTCCTTCTAGATAATTCCTACCCAGTGGTGGCAAAACAGACATTCATCACTCTTGGCAAGTACACCAGGCCCGAGTGCTTATCGGAGTGATTTCAGAGAGCACAAGACAAACGCCTAGAGTCAGAGGAAGAAACAGACCTCATTTTGACAGGATTAGAGACTGTGTGGTAAACAACATCACCTATGTTTATGCTACTCTGAAAATAGTAGAACGGGGAGGAGGCGAGCATCAGGCTGTGTGTGCAAAATAGATCTTCCATCACAAAACAAAAATGAGAGAGACTTTCAAGTATTACACCTTAACAAGCTAGCCTGGGAACACCAAGGGGAACCCCAGCTCCATCTGACGATGACGAGGCTGTGAGGAGCACTCACTCAGGAACTGTCTGATACATTGTACAAGTTGTCACATGTCCATTGACATTTCTTATGCATCCTGGCCACAAAATGAAGAGCTTCCTCAAGCCAGCAGATTTCATCACAGTCCGCTTTGGGTGGAGAGAGAGTCGGTTCCAAAGTGAACATTTCCCGAACGATACACCCTGGTGGTTCACATGCACTTCATTATTTTCTATTAACAATGGAAATAAATTTTAATCTTTTGCTGGCTAGTGCTGGCCTCTCGTGACAGCAAGGGAATTAACCTGAATTATTTCAGTGTCTGCAAAATTTATTACAAGATTTTAAATTATGTCCAAATGTATGTGCATGCATGTGTGTCCGTACATGTGTGTGTGTGTTCGTGTGTGTGTGTGTGTGTGTGTGTGTGTGTGTGAAATTCTATTTTTCATATTCTAAATATCTTAGGCTGTGAAGTACCTAGGAAAGCCTGCCAATTAAGCTAACTTGGCGAAAAATTAATGGATTTGATTCACAGATTCCAGCACATGAAATCAGACATGAGTTTTTCCTATTTGTGCTTGAACACTGGATTTTACATACATTTTCTCTACTTCTAGAAGAATAAGCTACATTACGCATGGGAAGATCCATTTGGCTCAGTCAAGGCTTCAGGTTTAACTTCCTTCTCTGTTCTCTGATGGATGATGACAGCGCTGATATTATTCTATCCCAAGGAGTAAGGACTTCTCCATGTTTTAAGGCTAAAGGAAGTAGAATGTGCATTCCAACATCATCCCACTCCCAGGCCTTCCCCTTCCCCAAGCCAACTTCTTTCCCCTAGTGAGTATTTCCTGGGTCATGAAGGCTGACCCCTTCCATCTGGAATCAATCAGTCAACCCCTGACAACTTCCTGAAACACCTCACTCCATTTCCTGTTCTCTCCCCCTCCTCGCTTTCCCCCTGGTTTGCTTCACTCTTCAAAACTGCAGGCCACAGCAGCTTAATGTTAGAGGGTCAGACACAGCTAGACTCCAAAACACTACACAAGGACACCTTTGACCTTCAAAAATCTTTACATCTTAGCTAAACAAATCAAGGTCAACATTTCTTACCATTACCTTGTTAACTATTTATATGCGTCTTACTACGGACTCTGCTGGTCATGCAACCGTCCAAACCACTTGTTATTCTAAGATCATAAACCCATCTGCTTTGAAAATAGCACTTTCGGTCTGGATGAAACACGCCGTTTGGAGGTCCCTCAAACCCAAAATCACCAGTATTATAGCAAACATATGGACCAAGATTCCCTACAGTGGGATGCCTACGCCTCATCCATGTCTCCTGTCACCTAAACGTGGCATCTCATCTTTTCTAAAGCTATTGCTCTCCTGGCACTGCCAGTCTGCTGGCACAGCCCGAAAGAATGCCAATTAGGAATACAGATGTCCATAATCCGTGAGGGATGGCCCTCCGTGTTTGCTGCGCATACTGGTGACAAGTTCCATTTATTTCTCTCTGTTGATGTGTCTGTATTTCAGATCTGCACAAGTCCTTGTAGATGGTAGCTCCATCCTCAGCTCAGGAACTTCAACACACAAGCAGCAAGCAATTCAGTCATCTCAAGATAGCCTCAGGCCAGAGTTCTAGGAAAGGTGGGGTGAGATTAGTTGAAAC
Organism: Uromys caudimaculatus; assembly: GCA_028551405.1. NCBI lineage: Eukaryota > Metazoa > Chordata > Mammalia > Rodentia > Muridae > Uromys > Uromys caudimaculatus. The sequence continues at coordinate 51,389,799 of CM052708.1, forward strand.
CGCTTACAGTTTAAGTGAGAGTGGTCCTTCCTTATGTAACTCATCGTTTTACTTGGACTGTCACCTCTAATTTTTGGTTAGCTACTAAATATAGATCTAACAGACAGGTGATTGTAGGTTCTCATTCTTCCTCACTTAAAAAAAAAGGTTTATTTATTTTTATTTTATGTTTGTGTCCTGCTTGCATGTATGTGTATGTACTACGTATGTGCTCAGTGCCAACAAAGGCTAGAAGAGGGTGTCATGTCCCCTGGGACTGGAGTTACAGATGGTTGTGAGCTACCATGTGGGTGTTAGGTACTGAATGCAGGTTCTTTGCAAGGGAAGCTAGGGTTTTTAATTACTGAGCCGCTTCTCCAAATGTGTGTGTGTGTGTGTGTGTGTGAGAGAGAGAGAGAGAGAGAGAGAGAGAGAGAGAGAGAGAGAGAGAGAGAGAGAGAGATTTAAATAGACCTGGGTAATTTTATTTTATTTTTTTAAAAGATTTATTTATTTATTTTATGTGAGTACACTATCACTGTCTTCAGACACACCAGAGGGCATCAGATCTCACTGCAGATGGTTGTGAGCCACCATGTGGTTGCTGGAGTTTGAACTCAGGACCTCTGGAAGAGCAGCCAGGGCTCTTAACCACTGACCCATCTCTCCAGCCCAACCTGGGTAATTTAAACTTACTATGTAGATCAGGCTGGCTCCAAATTCACAGCTATTCACTTGCCTCTACCCCCGTGTATCTCTATTTTGAGTCACCTAATGATAAGGTGTGTTAGCAGAGACAGGAGTGTAACACTGGCATGGTCCCTTGAAGAGTACAAGGCCAGATGTGAGAGCAGAACCCACAAGCGTGCAAGCAGTTTCTTACAAAGTACACATGAAAACTGCCCTCTTCAAATTCTATTTTTCTTTTCACTACTCTTAAGACAGCCCATGTTTCTCACCCGAATCATTTATACCGAGCAGGAGCTGAGTTGGAAAATGCTCTTTCCAGCTCACACAAGGCCACAGCAGGAGTAACCGATAGGTGGGTGGGCACACCCGTTAATCTGCCTTCACGGTTAATTTTCCAATGAAGGAGTGGTTTCTTTGGTATTAAAATTATACACACAGCAAGTAGACATCAAAACAGACTTATCCTCACTGTGGTTACTTTTACACCTCACAGTACACTTTTGGAAGTGCTCTATTTATCAAAAGCTCTGTTCTCAAAGTTCTGCCTATGACTGTTGATTCACGTTAATCAGGGGAATGATCTGGTCCTTCCTGGTCATCCTTTCTCACCCCATACCCAGGCGGTTTTTCCAAAGGCGTCTGTGTGAAGATGATTAAAAATGAAGAAGTCGGGAAGAAAAATGGGTGGGAAGGCTAAGTGATTTGCTCTTTGAAATTGACAACAATCCCATTGTTTGCGGAGAGTAATAATGACTCTGGTTAGAAGCCCCCTCATCCCCGCCCCTCACCCCCACATCTTTAGAGTGCTTGCTCTAAAGTCAAGCCAGATTCTACTATTAGCCAGGCGCTGGTTCTTGCCATTTCTGCGAGGGTCATACACATCTCAGCTCAATGTGGGGCCTCAGCAAAGCAGTAACAGGAGGCATTTACAGCCCGCTCGCTGCCGAGGCCTCTCTGACACCCTTACTTAGGAACACGCATACATGCAGTGAAATAAAATGCTCTCAGAAATTCCCGTTGTTCTGCCAAGTATGGGGGGGGGAACCTTTATGACATTTTACATCTGGAAATGGAATTAGATTCATGATGTGCTTTCCCCTTATTACTGTTCGGTTGCTATATGTGTTATTTCAGCTTTCCCAAAGCACAACTGTATGTGGGGATTTTATATTCCACCTGTGGAAGAAGAAAAGAGACATGGAGGCCATTAAAGTGAGAGGGGATCAGGGCAGACCGCTGCCATGGGAACCGCTGCCAGGGGAGACAACCTAACTGGGAGTCCACATTGGAGGAAGAACTATGCATTGTGGCTTTAATATGCCGGGTAATCCCCATAACTGATGAGAAGAGTCTAATAAAACAATTCTGCATGAGCCCACCTTAATGCTGCCCAACCTAACAATGAACAGTTCGGCTACTGCAGTTTGTTTCTTGGTACCCACCTCACTGTTGGCACATGTATTTTCAAGCCAAATTTAAAGCCCAGATTCATCTTTGTTGACTGGACTCTGGAGTCCCTCAAACTGCCTTAAAATGCCTATCCCACAAGTGTGGTTTTTTTCCATTAAATATATATATATATATATATATATATATATATATATATATATAGAGAGAGAGAGAGAGAGAGAGAAGTATTCCCAGGATTCTTAGAGAGAGGCTTTATTTTACATTCTGTACAGGTAAAGTTTCTGTTCCATGAAGTATCGAGTCCCAAACAGGAGAACACAAAACTGGTTGCCATAGAGACAGGCAGAAGGATTCTGGGATTGTTGACACCAAGAGTTGTAGCATTGACAAGATTATTTATAACTGACCAGACAGTGCTGTGTTTCAACTGGCCATATAGGGTTTTACTTTATGGATATAAGTGTTTGCCTACATATATGCCTGTGCACCGTTTGTATGCTGCCATCAAGTTTGCATTGAGCTTCCAGGCACTGAATGCTTCAAGCAACCTACATAGAGGATGGACTAAGATAAACAAAAGACATCACCAGCGACTCTCCCTGTGCAGCAATGTATCCAGGAAAACTAAACTGTGCACCATTCAACACTCTTGAGCCCCTAAAATGGGAGGAACTAACCTGACCTGAAAGGCTTGATAGATATTGTCATGAAGAATTCTAGAACTTGAGTTACCCAAGTTGAGGGGACTCGCATGATGGGTTTGTGGTCATACACATGTGTGCACCCATGCAGATTTTGGAGGGCGGTGAGTTCCTATGGTATTGAGGGACCATCTCTGGTGCCTTCTGCCTTTTGTTTGAGACGTAATCTCTCACTGGGACTTCACCAAGCAGGCTGACTAACTAGCAGTGAGCTTCCGAGGATCTGCCTGCCTCTGCCTCTGCCTCTCATGTCACCCACTGATGGCATTGGCAGTGTCCTCAGCTTTTTATGTAGATCCTAGGGATACTTGCAAGACAAGTTCTTTACTGACTGAGCTATATCTCCAGTGCTATTCTGACTTAAAAGCAGAACCAAGCAAAAGCCCAGAGCCAACCTAGGCAGAGTCTTGTGCACAAAAGTCTTCCACTGGGCTGTTTTGGCAAACTTGACTTTGGACTAGATCTTATATTTGTTTTTACTTCAATTATTTTAGTTCCTTTTTTTTTTTTTTTTTTTTACACTTACTAGAAATGTTTTAGGTCAGACTTGCTTTTTTAAAAAATCCAGTTGAATATGTAGCGAAATAAAGAGGCAGAACTTTTTTAGCCAGCTTTTCATGCTGCCCCTAGAGAGCCTCTAGCCCATTCATCTGCTTCACAGCTCTCAGCTCCTGTCTCCTCAAAGGCCATAGACACTGCCCTGCCACCCTACCTCACTCTCCCCCACCAGCCTCACTGCTTTCCCCATCAAAACTGAATGCCAAGAAGTATGTTGTAGTCAAGGGCGGTATTTTACTAGAAAAAGTTTTGGGAGCCTCGCGGGAGCCATACAATACATTTGATGCAGTTCTTCATTCGACGCCACAGTTTTCTCTCACCCCATTCTCTCCCAAAGGACTTCATGAGTCACCTGCTGTCCATCAAAAATCAGAAGCACAGAGCCTCCTCGTAGGCAGTTTAAAAAGCCATTCACTCCTGTTGCAGAACTGAGAAAGCTCTGGTCTGTATTCCAATAATCTCTGTATCTCATTGGACTAGGATGGGCACAAGGGTCGACTTTGGTGCCTAAATCCTCTGAGACATTTGAGCATTTAGAATTTGCTTTCACCTGCCTGAAGTCACTTTCCTAAAAGTTGTTTATGTGACTATCAGCTTGGACATCTGTTCCCTTTCTCCCAAAAAGAACTCAAAATTCTCAAAAAATGTAAGTTAGTTAAAATTGGTATCACCCTGATTCCTGACTTCATTTGAGGTACCAAAGGTCAAGAAGTATGGAGGCAGAAGGTTGGTACAGCAAAGGAGAGCTTGAGGGACTCACAGCATTCCATAACAAAGAGCCCTTCAGCCCTCAGAGATTTTCTCCTCAGCTCCTGAGAGATCGCTGCTGTCCCTGGCACTAGCTGCTTTGCTTTATGACCAGATCATGGGCTCAGCTGCTGATCAGAGGGGCCCAAGTCAAGTGGTTTTCATTATGTGTTTAGAACTGTGGCCTGGTAGCACGGTGACTTTCAAATGGGATGGGTTGCAAGATCACACAGCAGCTGGGGCAGCTCTCAGACCAAGAGGTTTTCACTGAAGAAACCTGCAGGCAGCTGGGGCTCTATTAAATTCGTACCATTTGGAGTTAATTTAAAGTCTCCTTTCCCTCTTCAACGGGTGTGAGAGAAACATTCAACATTTTTTATTTAAGGAAAATAGATGGTAGTGCCATTAAAAAGTTTTATATAAGAGCTAGGGGCTTAAAAAAAAATCATAAGGGGTTGTTGGATAGATGTTGGCCCAGTTCCAAGACATGAGTAGCCGTGGCCTTTGCTCCTGCTTCATTCAGTCAAACAGACTAATGGTGAACACCCAGCTGTGTAGACGAGGTGTTTTTGTCAGAGCAACTAATTTCTCCATCATTCCTGTGTGGCTGAGGCACGCTGCAATATAAACATGAGGACCACCATATTACCCAGCTACTCTGTGACTGTCAGTTCTTACACCAGCAGATCTGGGTCCGAGATGTTGTTCTCCCCAGCACCACACATTTCTTGCTTCAGGAGTCTGACAGGCCTGCTGTAGGCAAGCTCCCTAAAGTATCAGCCGCTCCCCTGGAGCCCCTGTAAATCTCCTCAGGGTGCTTTATCTCTACCTCAACCTGTATGAATAGATGCAGTCCAAGAACCAACTCAGCTCCTCCACCTTTCCCCACCCAGCCTATAGATAACTTTTTTTTATACTAGAAACTCAGGTGTCCTTCTGTGTCCAGTTACATCTTATCTCTTAAGGTCAAGGAGGATATGGTGTCTGCATGGCTCTCTGCCTAACATAGCAATACAAATTAAAATGGACTTTGACTAGAATCTTTGCTGCGCTTATGAGGGCCAGAGGAAAAAAACCAACTGGTAAAATTTTGATTTTTGTAGTTGCTGTTCATTAATCTCAATAAAAGTCCACTGGAAACAAATCATTTGGTAGCACTTAAAGGGACTGATTGGGTGATAATATTAAGATATCTGAAGTCTCCCTCTTTATCCTAATATTTATCCTGTGATAATACGTGACCGCTAGGAATCCAAATTGGTGCTCTCCATTTTGATTTGGAGGTAGGACGCATATCAAAAATGACTTGGGGATAGGATCCATATTAAAGGGACCAACACCAAAGTAGCTTAATGGGAAATCTGATATTGCCTCTAGGATGTAAGACTCCCCAGCCCTCTATAGAAATGAGTGCCCAGTCTTGAGTGGCAGATCTGCTGGTATCGTAGGTCGGGAAGAACATTCACACTTAACTATTGTTACAATGGTGAGTGTAGTTGAACTCTCTGTCATACTCACTGACTATATGTGGCTGAGCTCCAACAGGCACCACCAAGACAACTACAGCATGCAGGACTCCTTGCAAAAAGATTGCAGAGAAGCAGACCTGGGCTTTGAAAAGCATTTGAAAGCATTCACAAATTCTATTTCCTGTATCCTCCTGAAGATGGAGGGGGCTTGCATTTGGGTTGCCTGTGCTAGGTCTCTAGCACACAAAGCATTGTCTGGGATGTTGTAGATGAATAACTAACTGAATAATGGCATGCAGGCTTTCACTGTGACCTGCCACAGACCCAGCTTGCCTGTCAGTGATGGAGACCTAGCAACAATAAGCCCAAAATTGTCGTCACCTCCACCTGTGCTTTAGAAAGTAAATGCGTGAAACAGCAGTGTGCTGAGTTGTTCCTGAGTTTAACTGCCTGTTCTCTATTCGTATGGCAGAGAAATAAAGAATGGAGCTCATTCTGACTTAGCTTACAATGGACATCAGTGTTCTGCCTTTTTTTCACGGGGGGGTCCCTGGAAATCCTAACTTCTCTCTTCGCCTTATTTTTCTTCCCTTCTCTCTTAAAAATTGAGTGAACAACAGTGTGATGAGCCTTCCAGAGTGTCTTTATGATTCTATGTACAGGTGAGACCACACAAACTACATTCAAGCAGCCTACGCTGGAGACACAGATACCAGTTGCCAGAAAATGTACCAGTTGTCAGAGGTTGTGGAGGATGGTGTGTTGGCCAAGAAACCAATAACTCTGCGGAGCTGAAAATGTCCCGCCAAGGTGACATGCAGATGTGATCCCAAAGGATGAGGAGTCAGCAATTAGAAAGCAGGGAAGGGTTCTTAGACAGAGATATGAGCATGCGTGGAGATGACATCTTAGAGATGTGAGCATGCGAAAAGATGCCAAGATGGAAGAGAGAACAGCGGGGTGTGCATGTGAGCAGTAGATGACGTATGGGAGCTCCTGGGGTGAGGGAGGGAGGTGGAAGATTTGTCTGAGGTGGACAGACTGAGGCAGGGCGTCTTATCAGCCTTTTAGAATCTGGGTTTTGTGTTGATAGCCAGAAGATAACCACACGGTGTTTTAATAGTTCACTTATCATTAGAGCTGAGAGGGGATTGCACTAGGAAAGATTGGAAGGACCCATAACAGGAGAGAGGGGTGGGTTTGCCTGACACTTGGGAGAAGGAAGAAGTGATACTTTTACCAGTGGAAGAGGAGGAAATGAATCAGGGGCTAACTAAACGCTCTTTAGTCATTGAAGGGAAGATGCCCAGGAAGGCAGTTGAAGCTTTAGCTACAGAGCCAAAGAGGATGAAGTATGGGGATATGGAACAAGAAGTCACTTGGAAACAGGTAATACTTAAACCCAAGAGAGTGGCTGGGGACACTGTGTGGACAGAGCGCTGAACTCGGGGGCTGATGTACACTGAAGATGTTACTTGGTACTGGATGAACTTCGTTGCTTTAGAACAGGAGCCTGTGGAGCCCTGGAACATGCTCTGGAGAATCTCTATCATATTAAGGTTTTTATGAAAATCTAGTTTCATGATGGCACAAAGGCCACACCCTTTACCGGATTCCCAAAAGGACTGGAGACAAGGATTAAGACCCAGATATTTCCACAGACAATTGTTATCAATTAGTTTCATGTCCCGTGGTCTTTAGGATTTGCACAGAACTGAAGAGATTGGTTCCGCCATGGAAATATGCTTCCTATAATGATTGAGTCTTATTCCGTGACTTGCGGGGGTTGGGGGTAAAGATTCTTGGTACTACCAGTTTTAGGAGAGGAGAAATCTATTTGATTAGGTTCATGGTTTTGTGAGAAATGCTTGTGCTCAAATCTGCACAAAAGCATCCTTCAACCAAATATGCATTTAATCATTAGCAGAAGTTATTTTACTATGAGGCAGAGAACTGCCACCCTTGTCAATCTGGATGATACATGTGACCCAGTCCTTCTCTGTAGATGGCTCTCCCACCTCTATCCTCTACTATCCCTGGCTTTGTGTCACATTTGAAATCTGATCCTGGTTTCTCAGTTGACCATAACAGCACACAGGCAATCCTTTCTTCATGAAAAATCTTCCCCCATAAAAGAGCTGCTGTTGACCATTACTTTCTTCCTGGAATCTGGGAAGATTCTAAAATTGCTAGTTCACACATCTAATGAGGACCCCCACTATGTATCTTAGGTACATAATGAATTCTTGCAATTCAACAATGAAAAAAGAAGACTTGGGTTCAAGATGAGCCCAAGGACTTAAATGGGCATCTCCCAAAGGAGATGAGCAAGTGAGTGGTAAGTACATCAAAAGGTGTTTGGCAGAACTTGTTTCAGTTGTGAGTGACTGACAGGTTGAAACAGCCATGAGATTCCATCCTACTACTATAGGGTGACTCGTTTTAAAAATAACACATGGGTCTGGAGAGATGGCTTAGCAGTTCAGAGCACATGCGGCTCTTGCCGAGAACCAAGTTCAGTTCCCAGCGCCTATGTTGGGTGGTTCACAACTGCCTGTAACTCCAGCTCCAGGCGAACCAACAGCCTCTTCTGGTCTCTACAAGCACTGCACGTACATCCACACAAATTGTGAATAAAATAAATCTTTTGTAAAAAATGTAATAAAGCCACGAGGAATTAGAAAAACTGGTGTCTTCACACATGACTGCTAGGAATCCAAACTGGTGCAGCCACTGTGAAAAAGAATTTGGCAGTTTCTCAAAAAGTTAAAGATAGACCTACCCTGTGATCCAGAAATGTTACTCCTAGCTTTGTCCCCAAGAGAACTGAAACATATGTTCCAAAAACAACTCAATATCACAGAAGCTTTAAAGGCATAAAACACAAATGTTAGTTAACTAAATAATGGGTAAGCAAATGGGTATTCACGGACAGTGGAATAGTATTCAGCTATTAAAAAGAATGAGGCATTGCTGTCTTACCAACCTTAAAAACACTATGCTACATGAAAGTCCCCTGAAATGTTGAGAGATTTGATTTACATGAAATTTCCATGAAAAACCCATAAAGGCAAAAAGCAGATCAGTGGTTTCAGGTAACTGAGAAGAAACAGGAAGTGGGAAGCACAGAGTAATTCGTAAGGTGATGAGAATGTTCTGGAATCAGAAGTGGTGGTCAAACAACACTGCCAATGTGTTAAAGCCACTGGCATGCACACGCTAAAGTACTCAGGATGAAGATGGCCGTCGCACACAGACTTCACCTTCATGTAAATTTAAAATGTAAAATAAAATGGACAAGTGATGTCAGGTTGGCCCTGGCGATAACCAGATCATAGAATACACAAGCTCCTCATCCATGAAGAAGCTAGACTACACTCAGAAGCTGAGGCGTTCTGCTGACTCTCAGGTCAGCACGGTTAATTCTAAGCCAGTTAAGCACATTAATGGAGGAACCTTCACTTAGCAAAGACCTGAAGCAATACTGGTTGGTGTGTGTTTGCCTCATGAAGACATTTCTAATTTGGGGGGAGGGGGAATTAGAGCAGTCCAGTACAGACACAACACATTTCTTAGAGGCTCTTCAAATGAAAAACTCTGCCAAGTGCAGTAGTATAAGATAGCCTGAGGGTTGAAGCTGCCTGCTTCTTTTTCTCTAGGCTGTGTTTCTTCCAGCAAGGTAGCCAATATTTACTCCTGATGGCACTTTGAGATGCTGGTACTATTCACTCTTCTTTAGAAAAAAAAAAAATTGAACTTTGTAGTAACATTTGGAACCCTGGGTATGGTAAATTTCCAGAGTGGGGGCCTTCCTGTGGATTCCCAAGAAGGTTGACTGCATTTCTGCTTGTCTTCCTATGAATCAGCAGAGAAATCAGAGTGAGGAGTAGAGAGAAGCAGACAGCATTAAATATTATCATTACAACCGTGTGTGTGTGTGTGTGTGTGTGTGTGTGTGTGTGTGTGTGTGTGTGTGTTGGGCCAGGCAGTGGTGATGCAGACATTTAATACCAGTGCTCAGAGAGATAGAGGTAGTCAGATCTCTTCTGAGTTTGATGTCAGATTGATCTACAGAGCAAGTTCCAGGACTGCCAAAGTGACATAGAGAAACACTATCTCAAAAAGCCAAAAATGATAGATAGATAGATAGATAGATAGATAGATAGATAGATAGATAGATAGATAGGTTAAACAAAATAAATAAAATATGTTGGTCGTGCAAGATAACTAGATACTCATGATGTGGTTTGCAGCGCAGTGACGGCAGGCCTGCTTTTAGAAGCATCTGCACTGGCCTACTGGATACACAGCACTCCTCATGATTTTTTCTTCTGTTTGCTTTTTCTCCTTCCTCCCTCCTTTCCCTTCTCTCTTGTTTACTTTCTTCTCTTTTCAGTACTGGGGATTCGAACCCAGAGCTCCCCAAGCCAAGCAAACACTCTCTCCCTGAGCTACACCCCAGGCTCCTGTTAGTTCTTCAGCATTTCTGTCCCCAGCCCCCTTTAGACATTTGGCTTCACCACAGACACTCTCCTAAGGACAGGCAGGAACAGATATAACTGCTGGGGTCCAGTATGAAGTAAATAGATATCACTCCTTACAGAAAAACAATTGCCCATTTCAAGGCCACAACAAAACACAAGCCCAGAAACTTTGGCACTTGCACACCTATGCTCTCAGAGGTCTGTGACCAATCCTCCTGGTTCTGATATCTTCTTCCTCGGAGCAGGGTCAAGTTTCCGCACCATCTAGAACCTTCCCTCTTGAGGCACTAGTCCAGCTAGGTCTGCTTTTCACCCCCATGGAATCACGAGCTTCAATGCCATCTTTAACACTCTATAGGGAACTATGTGGCGCTCCACATACTCAGGGCATGGATGGCAGAAGAACCATGGCTGAGCTAATGCAGTCCTGACCATCAGAAACAGAGCTGAGCAGCCGCCCTGCTCCCAACTCTAACCCAACTCTCTGCCCCAGCTCTGTTTATTAGCTGTCTCCTCAGCCTGTCAGTGGCAGGGGTGATGAAATCGGAGGCAGATTTCACTGTCAGGCAGCTGGGTCACTGTCCCCAGGGTCTTGTTGTCATGCTTCGGTCTTAAAGTGACCATGGCTGCTCGGATTGCTACTTTCCAACAGACTGAGAGACCACCGAATAGTTAACTGGTGGAAAAGAAAGACCTGGGCTGTTTCTTGCAGAAAACACATAGAGAAGCAGCTTTGAAAAATCTCAAGGTGGCTGAGTATCAAGAACATGGCCCCTGCTGCGGGCAGCTGTGAGTGTAAGGGGCAGCCTGAGGGCTGGAAATCAAATCTCTAGCCCGTGCTAGTGCCTCTCCCATGAGGCTCTGCCAGTAGAGGCAAAAAACCCTAAACACTACAAAATGAAAAAAGCCTCTATCCTGGTAGAGGGAGGTTACCATCGATGTTATTTATCTTTTGTATGGCTAGAGCTATCAGCGAGGGATAGGTTGGAGGGGACAGAGAGAGAAAGGAAAATAAAACAGGGTGACTTATTTAATAGGTGTGATCCTCAGGGCCCCTTACCTGGAACCGCCTCATGTCCCTTGGGTTTCCCGCTGTTTTCAAACAATTCTGATTGCACTTCAGGAAAAATTTTAAAAAGAATCTGTGAAGAGAAAGCAATGTGTTACTTTTTTTTTTTTTTTCAGTAAACATTTTTAAACAAGAGACTCTATCTGTGTTCTATTAGATTTGATTTGAGGAAAAAAAATAAGTGGTTGTGTTTCAGGTCTGGGGAATTTCAACCAGCCATGCCTGGGAGAGGGCCATTGCTGACCCTCTGTAATTTGCAAATTTGAATGTTCTCAATGGCAAGCTCAGAGCCCCCTTGCTCCATCACGGTGGGGGATGGTTAAGCGGTTCACAATCTGGGCTCTGGTCTGCACACCCACCCGCCTGGGATCTGTACGGCCTTCAGTCTGCAAAAGAGGGCTCCGAATGCAGCAGTGGCCTCTGCTGGACAGAAAGTATCACTCTGGGTTAAAAATGACAGGACAAGGCCCAGAACCTCGGACTCCTCAGGTCTGTACCTTCCACTGGCCACACAATACCTTCATGCTCATACCTGAAGGCAGTCTCAGAGTTTCCCATGACATGTGCAGAAATAATAAAATACTATATAATTATCTAAAGCTTAAGTCCACTGGGCCAGGATACCCCAGGCATTCATGATTAATAGCTAATAGGAAACGACCCTCAGTCCCTCTAGAGACGATCCAGACAAACACAAATCACGATCTGTGGTTATTGTTTGTAAGACATGATTTTTCTTTTTTGAAGTCCATATTCCATTAAATGATCTGTGTCATTGCAAAACTGGGCATCTCGAGTCACACAGTTGCACCAATCCAGAAATATGACAAAAGGAACCTTTGAAGCAATTTGCTTCATTCCTATTTAAAATTTTTTTTTTGTTTCAAAATAAATAAGTTTTTCATTTATTTCACTTGCAGAGTCCTTTAAAAAAAAAAAAAATCCAGCTTTTGCAGTGCTGAAGTCCCAGGTGAGCTAGGCCTATTTCCCTTTCTGTTACTATGACAACGAAATTTTACCGCAGTCCCAAGGTCCCTTCAGAACTCTCGCATCTACGCCTTGAATTAGAACTTTAAAGGAAAAGATAGACATTTTCCCCAGGATTTACCAATAAAAATAAGTAGAAATGAACCAGTCTTAGGAAAATTCTATTTTAAAAGCACGGACTGGTGAGAGGCTCTTGACATGACCTTCTGCTTGTTTTTTTTTGTTTCTTTTTAAAAAAAAAAAAAAACAACCACACAAAAGAATTTGAAAGCACTCCAATTAACTGTATGTTTTACTAAAAAATAAACCAACGAGAAGATGCCAGTAAGGTCACGAATGCAGGGGTAGAATTGGTCTATCTTGTTTCTGAGACTCTTAATCTTTGCTAAAAACACTGAGCGACGTGCTCCCAACGCTATCCGTGAATAAGGTTGGGTACAAATTTGGAAATGACGGTTACATTTTTTTTCCATTATTTAACATCTGGTTTGGGCTTGTCTCTAGGGCTATCTTGTATGGGGTATGTGGGAGGTCAGGCATGGCTTTCTGTGTCATGGAGGTGTGGGGGTGTTGATCAAAATTCTCCAGAAGGGTCGGCAAAGAAATCAGTTCAGTGCTGTGCACAGTATGGAACGCTTATAACCTGCTCCAGCTTTCAAAAGTGCAGGGAATGTCTGTCTGCCTGGCTAACTTGAGTGGGCTCAGAAAGGAGAGAGGCTTTTGTTTAAGTCAGGGTCAAAAGCAAGCATTTTCGTTCTGGGTGGAGAAATGTATCTGTATTCGTACACTCATCAGCCATGACCACTTACAAACCCACAGAGTTACTACAATCTTGCCTCGGTCACGGGAGCCTCTTTCCAAACAAGACCCCCACAGCCACCCCACAGCATATCTGCTCCCCAGCACACACCTGCCAGAGGTCATTTGCATCTTTCCCCATGTCAAAGCCAGGTTGAGTGCATCTTCTCATTCGCTCCTTGATTTTTGAAGTTTTGCTTTACAACTGAGCTCCAGATAATGTGTTCTGCGTGCCCTGTGTGCACTTCCCTCTCCTCCCCCACTCCTGTTCCAAAGAAGGATCTGGTGAAAGCATTAATGTCCACCGAGCCATTACTCCAGGAATGGTGTGGTAGGTGGGAAAGTGTGAAAGAGATAAATGTTTACGTAAAATCCAGTTGATTTAGGGAAACACTCGACCTGGTGAAAGGCTTTATTCATTTTAAATTAGAACCCTAAACAGTTCTTTGGATGGAAAACACCCAATTTTGATTCTCTTGCTTGTCTGAGGGCTGTTTGTAACCTATACAGCAGACCCCTGTACATCGAGGATATAGCATTTGACTCACAAAGGGGGAAGAAGCGGTAGAAAAGATGAGTGGGGGTGGTGGGGATGTTACATTATTAAATATATAACTGCTAAATGGATACCATTGGAAGTGCTGCTGTGGATGTTTTTACATGTGAATTTAAAAATTAATTAAAAGAAATTCTAAGGCTTACAAACATTGTCAAATCTTCTTTCAATATTTTACTGATGTCTTCTGCCATACACACACACACCCCACACGCACACACGGAGAGATGCACACACACACACCATATGCTCACGCACACATACCACACATGCACACACACATGCACGCACCACATGTGCACACACACACACCACACCACACCACACACACACACACACACACAGAGATGCACACACACACCACATGTACACACACACACACACCACACCACACACACACACACACAGAGATGCACACACACACACATGTGCACACACACACACACACACACACAGATGCACACACACACATGTACACACACACACACACCACACCACACACACACACACAGAGATGCACACACACACCACATGTGCACACACACGCACACACACACCACACCACACACACACAGATACACACACATACACATACACACGCACCCCTTTTCCCAACTGCTTGGTGCAAAACTCCTCATGATCCATATCATCTATTAGCACAGAGTAATTTGCAAGGAACAGATTCTCTCAGAATCCCCTGGGTCTTGATCCCTCCAAAACCAGAGGTGCCTGGAGAATGTCAGCCCTCTCTATTCAGAAACAGAAAACCAAAAAAAATAATTCCAAGATTCAGACCAAATGTGCTGATTCTCCTCAGAATGGGAGTGGTTTCCACTTTTTCTAAACAACAGTGACTTCATGAATATTATAAGCACTTAGTGTGCTACAGTTTGCCAGCCTTCTGACTACATTCCTAACAAGTAAACCCAAACAACAGCAGGGATAGCCTTGCTTTTGGAGAAAGAGGAATGGAGATGTGGGGTCAATGACTGGGCTCCAGAGCCTGGCGTTCCAGCTGGATTCCTAGATCACCGAGGCAGTGCTATGTCCCAGAAGGCTTTGCTCCACTCTAACAAATATGTGCTGGAATTGAGCTAGCCTTGACCTTGTGATCAGAATCCCCCCTTCTGGGCCTTAGTTTCTCTGACTGTTTAAGGAAACGTTTAACTGGATTATTCTGCTGCCCATGCAACATCAATGTTCTATGATAGAGAAAATTAAAAGGCAGAAGTGAGAGCCTTCCAGAAAGAGCTACTTTGGGATAAGGACCTACTGATAACAAAAGAAAAGAAATAAAATAGTCATTAAACTCCACTGTACTGTAGTGAAATTTAAAATCCATGAGTTGTCATGTCTGGAATTTTCCATTTCATATTTTTTGGGCCTCAGTTGACCATGGGTAATTAAAACTCGAAAAAGTAAAGCTATAGAGAAAGAGATACTATATTGTCCTTGGTACACAGGGCATCATTTTAAGTCTCAGAACAGTTCTCTCGGTGAAGAGTCATCTCATGAGTCATGGAAATGAAGGCCTCAGGTATTTGAGAAAACTGTCAGGGATCAGTGTGGACATAAAATTGGAACCTGGATCTCTCTGGCAACCAGCGCCATCTGGTGCTCTCTGCTCCTTACACCATGGTGATGGCTAAATCAACACCAGCATATACTTAAAAACACTGAAGTACCCATTTCAAAGGGTCAGCATCATGATAGGTAAATTACATCTCAATAAAGCCACTAAGTTTGTCTCTCTAGAAGGCCATCTAAATAAGAGGAGGGAATAAATAAATGAACTGGGTAATGAGGAAAGAGGCACCCTCCCAAGAAGGTGTACTACACCCAAGAAGAAAACAGTAGGACAAAGATGGTCATCAAGAAAAACACTCTTGACTTTGAAAACCTCTGCTGGTTCTGTTTCTTGTCTCCTTTGATTAATGTATTTTAAGTGTGTTCTGGATGTCATGAAAGGTCACACACGGTGGCAAAGGTCTTGGCCTTGTGAAGCTCACAACCAAACTACTCAGAATGTGCTTGCTCCAGAGTCTCAAATGATTCTAGAAACATCTAGACATGAGTCCAAATCAGATCAAAGCTTATTACATGTTATTCAAGGAAATATGTCTTTTCCTTTTCAACCTCTGGAATATTGGGATATTCTGCATTAAGAACACAGTAAAATTCTCAGATGGCTTAGACTTGTCTTGACCCAACTTGAGTAGAAATTGAATTTCAAACTAAATGTACAATAGAGGTCAAAGCTAATGCCCAATGATTGAGGTGGATGTACCACAAAATCACAGAAAAGACAACTATTGGGCATCCTTTTCAGTCTCTTAGGACTCTGAGTTCATATCTGAAGATCACAGGCAGTGTCCTGCCTCTCAGGGTTTATGGAAGAGACTGTTTAGCATATCTCCAATTTTAAAATCTGAGCTCGAATTTTTTTCTTCAAATTTTCTAATACAAAACCTTGTCACTCACCCACCATAGAAGACCCAAGAAAAACCATATACAGCTGTGCACACTGAGGAGCTGCACACTAGTAATAGCTGCCATTACAAAGAACTTTGCTCCATGTAAAATGACTTCCTTTGAAGCTTCATTCCTGACTCCATTCAAACAAGAAAGTCTAACTTCTTATGTTCTAGAAAGAGATTCTGTCATGACATAACCATGTCTTGTATGCCATAGACAAGATGGCACCACACATGCTCAAAAGGCCAAGAACAATGATGTTGTATCTACTCAATAGCCACAAAAGCAGGCAAATTCTCTAAGCTGAGCCAAATGTCTGGTTACTGTATTCTCATAGATCATGTGGGCATATAAAGGTAGGTGTCCATTGATTTTTGAGGAAGATACCTTTTATCTGGATTAGCTATCAAAACTTTTTTAAAAGCCCAGTAAATTAAAATACAATTGGCTTTCATTGCTCATTTGTGATTCAAGAAAGACAACAGGCCCTTTCTCTTAAAGCACTCTCAATGCATTTCAGCTACTAACTGTATGGCTGTCCACACCAGATGACAGAGAACCAAGGAAAAGGAATGGATGGCCCCTCTCTTCCCCTAGGACTTTTCCATCTAGTTGCATCCCTCAGGAGAGCTAGAAATCTAGTCTCTAGTACCAAGGTGAGAAGCTGTGCTGGATGGACACACGGACCCTGCTTTTAGCACTGAGAAAGCCTTCATGGGGTTGGCTTTCCCTTGTGACTAGTGACAAACTCCAGAGTGTTCTCCCTAATATAGATCTTTTTGCTTTTCTGGGCCTTCCAGCATTTAAAAGAATGCTGTCTTCAATCAATCCTCAATCATCCAATCAATTAATCAATCAATAAGCAAATGCCTTTAAAAGACTTTAAATTCAAGACTCGTAAGGCCCAGCCTTGGCCTGAAGATAAAGTAACCTTGAAAAGACTGATCCCTAAGGGGTCCACCTAGTGCCCTGAAGCTTTGAGGACCCAGTGAGAACTCTGACAGCTAAGGAGAGAGACTGAATGGCTAAGCTCCCAGTGGTCTGTTGTCACCTCAGAAACAAGCTGTGGGTGTAGCATGGGAGAGGTTGGTACTTGAGGTTTGCCTAAGCAAGGTTGAAGCAGATAGCAAGAAGGCCTAACAGAATTCACGGACAGAGCAGACGAAAAGTTCTGACAGACTGGCTTGAGTGGCCATCTGATAATTTCAGAACCCATGGATGGTGAAATGGTTAGGGATAATGAGGGAAGGTTGCAGCCACTTTTTTTGTAAGCTGATATTCTGTCTTCTCCATTTAATCTAAAAAGAAAAAAAAAACCATTTAAACTCTAAACATGATACATGAGCTGAGAGAATTATCCCTGTTCTCAGATATTCTTAAAGAAGAAATGTATTATCATTAACAGGAATTTACCTGGATTATTTCAGTAAAAGGCTACTGGGATTTGAAAATTTAGAAAATTTTGAGACGAGGTCTCACTATGTAGCTCTGGATGCCTGGAACTTACTGTCGATCGGACTGGCCTTGAATTCACACAGATCCACCTGCCTGGGTTTCCCACATGCTGATTGGTTAAAGGTGCATGCCATCACCCTGGAGCTACAGAAATATTTTTAAGCAACAATTTTTTTCTTGCTCCCAACTACCTTCAACGTTCCTAGGCCCTCTTGACTCAAAGTCTTTGCTGACAGTGATGCTAATGTCCTATGTTCTCGGCCCTCGTTATATCACCTGCTATGTGTGGTTTCATTAAATCCTTGCAACTTGGAGTAGGCACATTAATGTCCTGGTTCTATGTGGAAGCTCAAAACTGCTCACAAGTCACCATTAATTACCCAAGGTGAGAGCGCTCCTCTGTGGAAGAGTGGGTAGGAAGCCAAGCTCCAGTCTCTCTGACTCTTAGCAAATTGTTACTCCATAGGGAGTTTGTTCAAGCTCCTGACACACTGCCAAGCAAGCAGCTCTTTGCTTTGGGGACATGCGCCCTATAGGTCTCCATTGGAACCATCATGTCAGTTTCTTCTGGAAATAAGTGTGGAGTCACTCCTCTCTTTGCAAAACCAAACAGGCACATAAACAAAAAGTGTTTATTGTTTCTATCAGGGTCTAGAAAGCTCTGAACCCTGGTGGTGACATTGGAGCATGTAGAAGAAAATAGGAACTCCATCAGACACTTAGAAGACATCTCAAGAATTCAAATAGGCTAAGGAATCACGGCCTCAGGAGCTGGAGGGCCCTAGAGAAAACTCGGAGAGCTACTCAATTCAGCAAGGAAGATTCGCTTGCTCACCAAACTTCATGGAGGAAGAAGGAAGAAATCAATGGCACATGGGAAGCTGACTCCGATCTTAGAAAACACTAAACTCGAGTTTGAGGTAATTAAGAGAAAGGGTGCTCTCCAATGAGAGATTTTTATATAGACCAAACAACTACTTCCTCTGACAGCTGATAACTCCAGTGTCATGTGTGGCAGCTAAAGGGAAGCCCTGGCCAAGCCCCTGGCATGTGACTTCCAGGCCACTGTGAATAGCAGTGTGATTATTGTTATAATATTCCTCATGAAATTAGGGACTGTCCAAGGCCAGTTATTCGCTCTCCATGTAAAATGTCTGGGTAAGTGCCTGGCATGCAGTGAGGCCTCAGAGTCCTTTCCTAGGCATATTCTACCATGATATTTGTGGGGGAACATATGTGTGTGCATATAGGGGACAGAGGTCAATGATGATATTTTCTTCAATCAATTCCTCTCTTGCTTTTTGAGGCAGGGTCTCTCCTTGGTATAGTAGCCTCCATTTATGTGTGGCTGGCTCGTCTGTAAGCCCTGGGCATCCTCCTGGCACCACCACCCCAACACCAGCGTCACAGGCATGTACCAGCACACACTAGGATTGCATACCTGTGTCAATGCACATTCAGATCACATGTATGTGCTAGCACACCTGGTCTTTCGAGGGTGCTGAAGCTTAATTTTAAATCCTCATCTTTGCGAGCAAGCATTTTACCAGCTGAGCCCTCTCCCACTATATTTTAAACTGTGACTACTCCACAGGGAGTTGCCACAACTTAGATTTGGTTCTCTCAGGACAGGATGTCCCTCCAATACTAATATGTACTCTCTACTTGAACTTCCCTTAGTTGTTGGGGGACATATAAAAATGGGGGGGGGCGAATTAATCCAGTCCAATAACAAAAGGTGGCTGGTGAAAGTCTTCTACACTGCATTAAAACTGGTCAGTAATCAGAGTACACACATAGCTCCTAGCTGGCAACAGGCCCTCAGAATCATTTTCCATTCCTTGTACTTCAGTGACAAGCTCCTGGAAGAGGCATTTCAGTTTGGCAATAGATCTCTGCTCCTCTACATGGTGCCTCCTGGGTAGGATCTGTTGTTTTCATTTAGGCACCAGGCGGCAGGACTTCCCCCACTGTGTAAATCCGACGCCTGTATCGATAGACTTTATTTCAAAGCCATTTCCGGAAGCTTTCTGAAGGGTCTCCCACAGCCCCAGTGGCAAACAATTGACTGCACAAAGCCACTAAGCTGTAAAAGCAGGAGCATCACCTCTTCACACTCCCCCTCTTAATCCTGACCAGCAACAACACACTTTGGTTGCTCAAAGTGTTTATATTGTACTCCAGATCCAGTCTCATTTCCCCAAATTCCATTATTCGACACCATAGAAGAAAATATCTCTTGGAAAAGTCTCTGGCTTTGCCCTCAGATCAAAATCCGATGCCATTAAAGAAACTGATTACAGAGCTCTTTGGGTTTGAATTGGAAGGGAAGCCAACCCTAAGAACGAGTTTGTCATTTTAATTGTCTCTGAAGGTGTCTCCAGGGGATCTTAGCAGCATACTTAGATCTATCTTTTCCTTTATCTTTTTTAAAAAATTCCAGTGCTGGGAATCAAACTCTGGACCTTGCGACTGCTATGTAAGCATTCTACCACTGAGCCATACCCCAATCTTTCTTTAATTTTCAAACAAGGTCTTCTTTCTTTGTCCTGTCCCTTTCTTTCCCTCCTCCTCACTGAAAGGAAAAAGAACCCAGTAAAACCAAATCACCCACACACTTGACACACACACACACACACACACACACACACACACACACACACAAAATCACTGAGACTTCAGAGTGAGAATACAAATCTATTTTCCTTCTACTACAATGACTTCTTGGATGAAGGAGAGAAATGAAGTTATTAGCCAGTCATCAGCTTAATGGGTCCTCAGCCCCAGTCCCTGTCAATCCAGGCCTCCCCTCCCCTTCCCCTCTGGTTCTCTGCCCTCCCAGCTAAACTCATCTATGCTAGGCTGAGCAGTGAACACCGATTACACCAGGAGCCCTTTGCTGCTGCCTGGTCCACTGGTTTTTACTGTTTTGCCAGATGGTTGAGGCCAGTGTGTAAACCTCTCTACCCCACCATTAATTCATAACTCAGTAATAACTTTCCCACGACTCCGGGAAATTGAAATGAAGTGCAAATGTGAATATTTGGAAAGGGAATCAAGGTTGGACAACTATTTTACACCTGCCAGATTTGATACCGGGGAGACGGAAAAAATAGCCCTCTTTCAGCAGACTGGAATGTACCTCTCCCTAAACCAAAGGCAGCCGAGTAAACAGGGACTACCCTACTGGAAAAAGTGGGGAAGAAAGCTGAGTGGGTGCGTGTCTCCTAGCACCACTCTCCCTCCGCGGTCCTTAGTTTATACCTATTGCACCTACGCGTTCACTCACTAGTGACCTTGAGTATCTCCGTAACCTTCGGCTCATCTGACAGATTCAGAGATTAGCAGATCCGAGTGCATTCTCTTGCTAAGACAGGACACCATCCAATGTTTGTTAGCATCATTAAACTAAAACTGACTTTTCACCTGCTCCCATACCATATGCAGCTGCAAATTTTTAAATTAAACTATGAAGCCATGCATAAATTTACATATATTACAGACTAGCCTCTCCATTTAACATGCAAATGTACTCCAATGTTTCAGAACACCTTCTGTCGCTAATTAATTTGCTGAATTATAATTAGACTAATCCTGCATAATTAATAAGCACAGATTTTTTTTTAATTTGTAAGCAGCTTGAGGAGATCATTCACTTCCTTCTATAAACTGCTAAGTAAGTGTTAAAAAAAAATCTGGAAGGAACATGTGTGAAAAGGTATGTTTGATGTCACATACAAACTCAAACTAGCATGGAAGATACAGAAGTCAGGATTGATAATGGTACGTATTTGAAGCCACCACTCAAACAATCAAAAAAAAAATCACACCCAGAGGATGGGGACTAAGTCTCCCTTTGTCTCCTTGTATATAGTGTTTCATTCTTTGCCGTCTACCCGTCGGATCTCCCAAGATCAGAGAGGCGGGAGAGGATTAAAGTAACCGTATGTTGTATTAGATGAGATAATGCTATTAACAGTGTACTGTATATCAAAACACTCTGTGCATGCTGGGGGCTTAGAAGCCTCTTTGATGGTATTTGGAATCATTTTCATTTTGGCTGCCAAAAACACCCGAGATCCGTCTAGTGGAAACAATTAAGCTCCATTAGTACTGTATCCATTTGGTGATGAGTACAATGAAGGGTCCCTCTTCAGTACAGGGGAGTCTAGAAAAGAAAACCCAAACAGCAAGTCTAGAAAAGAAAACCCAAACTAGGCATCTGTGCACTTGAGCATGCAAAACTGTAGTTTTATGACAAAGCAGGAAACTTCATCTTGGTTTCTGACCCCATAGAAGAGCTCAGGAGAGCTCAGGGCCTGGAAAGAGAACGTGTTTAAACACTCATGCAAAACAGGGGTGTGGAAGGTCGAGGCAGGCTGCACCAATAGTCAGGCAATTTGAAAAAAGACTAGAGAGACAGCCTGGGGAACCCATTGGACGACCAAGGAGAGGTTAAGAAAGCTTCAGAGAAAAGGAAAAATTCACTGTGGAGAAACTAGAACTTCTGCTTTTCCCGTGGTAAAACAATATCACCGGTAACCGAAGGACTGCCTAGCCTGAGGCACTGAGCCTGGTTGCTCTCTTGAACTTCTGATCACCCTGGCTCTGTCTCCCCAGTGCTGGGTAGGATTAGACTGGACGCTGTTCTCAACCTGTGGGTCTCAACTACATTAGGAAGTCAAAAGACCCTCCCTTTCATGGGGGTCGCCTAAGATCACCAGAAAACACTGGTAGAAGCTGGCACTACCGTTGGCTTGTTCAGTGCTGGAGACAATTCTAGAGCTTTCTGCTAGGAGAGCATTCTGCCAACTGATGCGCTTAACGCAGCCTGAAAAGTGCCTGGTTTCCTGTCACTGTGGTTATTTTATTTCTTCATAGAGAAGCCTCAACAGATGGATTGTCTTCAAAACAGGCAACAATCTTCCCAGGGTCACTGACATACTAAAGAAACCAACAACAGCCAAAATTAAGAGATGAATTAGTTCGTGAGTTGAGAAGAGAAAATGAGTCGCTGGTCCTCCTCTTGACCCAAGCAGGAAGTGGATGCCAGGCCCACACTCATAGGTCAACCCCGTATTCATGAAGGCCATTTACACCAGGGACCTCCTCTCCTCATTTGGAGAAAGATGTTCCCTCAGCTACCTCACAGAGCTCCTGAACAACTAACTCGAGTGCAAATTATATCTTTTGGAACCACTTGGGAAAGGTTATAACAATTTTTGTGAGTTAAGGGTCCCCATTGTTTTGTAGCCCTTCTGGTCAGTCCTGCTCAAAGAGATTAAATGATTCATAAAAATATTCCTAGAACTTAAACAAAGGCGCGGAGGGAACAGGGAATGTGCCACCATTAGTGGCTCCCTGGAAGGAGCACTGGTTTAACAATGCTAATAAAAGACAAAAAGTATTCCTTAAAAAAAACAAAACAAAACAAAACAAAACTAAAAAACAACGAGATTCATTCTTTGAATGTCTGGTATGTCATTTTGAAAAACTGGAATCTAGTTTATTTACAGTTCAGACTATGAGTGTGTCTGGTTTTTTGTTTGTTTTTGTTTTTTGTTTTTTTGAAACAGAGAAATGCTTATGGTTAAACTCAAAGGGTGAAATGGAGGCCCCGGGGCTTCCTCTATGAATGAAGTACTCGCCTGAATAGTCCCTGGATTTTTGGCAAGGACCTGAGAATTGAAAGACTTACAGGGTTCAAGTCCTACCTATGAATGGGCAAGAGGCTTTGTTTAGAGAATTCTTTTTCCTTCATCTATGCCCAGTAAATCTTAAATTATATACTCATAGGAGAGAGTATATTCCTCTGAGAGGAAACCGTCTTGACTATGGAGTTAGCTCCTCGTGCGTCATTCCTGAGCAATTATTAAAGAGAAGGAGAAACTGAAACCGTGCGGCATTGAAATGCGTAGCCGTAAAATGGTTAGTTAAAGCCATCGCTGCTAACGCGTTCTCCCCTGAAAGAAGTTCCTAAGAAACTTCTCTAATTTTAATTTTCACCAGGAGGGTTTCCTTTCCTGAACAGGGCTGCTCATTTATTTACCCTTACAACTCACACATCCCCCACCCCGACTTTCCCCAGTTCGCACACTCGGGATGGTGGAGTGGGGTTTTTTAAGTGGTGACGACAGCAATCTCAGTTCATCTGGCGAACCTGACAGCCTCACCTCCAGCCGTAGACACACATCCACAGTCGGTGTCACCTTCAAGCCAAAAAGGGAAAGGGAGAATGTGTGCCCTGACAGGTAGCAGGTGGTACATACGGAATTATCATTGGCCATTAACACCAGGTTGGGTATCCCATTAGCCACCTTCAGACTGCATTTGCCAACCACATAAAAATATAGGACCGGGTATTTCAATATTCTGTGGCTCCCTTAGCAAAACAGATTTTTCTATTACTTAGAGGTAAAACTGGCTTTCATTAAAAAAAAATTTTAACTTTTTTTTTTTTTTTTTTTTTTAAGAAGAACTAAACCAAGATAATATAAAAGTGAAACTGGGACAAAAATCAGGTCAAGAGTTTGATACAAAAGCATTCGGATATGGCTAATAATATTCTAGTGTTGTGAGTTCAGAACTCCATGGTCATATTTAATCTAATGGGACCCCAGTCCCTCAGCCTGCATGAGATTAGAGGAATCATACATTTATTTTCCAATTTGTTGTACAAACTTTGCTGGCTCTCAGAACCTCTTTTCACTCGGCAGGAATTACCAGCTTTGGGAATGTTTCCAGACCTTAGTACCAAAGCAGGAACTTCTTTGACATGCCATGAGAATGTTTTTCCTGGTCAACTCTTTGTTTTTAAAATGGTCTTTTTAGTAAGCACATAGAATATTGGGTCTCACTGTGACATTCTCGTACTTGTGTTGACACACGTGGTTCTTAGTTGTCCCTCCCACTGTCTCTCCCTGTCTCCCTTTCCTCTTTCCTTGTCCCTTCCCTCCCCTGATCCAGCCTTCAGCTTCAGGTCACGGGGTCTTCATCACCCTCCTCTTTTTCTCCTCACATACCTTACTCTCTACTATGTGTGTGTGTGTGTGTGTGTGTGTGTGTGTGTGTGTGTGTGTGTGTGTGTGTGTGTAATGAGATCTCCTGTAGTTCAAGCTGGTCTTGAACTCACTATGTAGCCAAGGATGATCTTGAACTTCTGATCTACCTGCTAAAATCACAGGCATACACCACGACGCTCAGACTTCCTGCCTGCTGGGTAAGCACTCTGCCAGCTAAGCTTCATGCCTAGCATGTGCACATAGTGGGCATGTCTGTATGCATGCATGTAGTATGTATGCAAATATGTATGTGTATGAACATATGTATATTTCATAGTTTCCTATGATTTGTAATATTGCACTGGTAGCAATCATCTTGCAGAAACCACCAATAATTCATTTTTCATTTCTGGGGGAAGTGGATCTCTAGAGTCGCCTTCTCTCATTTTCTCTTCTAAAAACTGAAGCTCAGACAAAAAGTCCCATGAGAAAATCAAAGCCGACATGAACCTGAGCACCCAGGGCTCTAAGGCAGTCTCTGGACTACCTTCCATGCACGTATACACTGTGAAAGATAGTTAAACAAAAAATAAAAGTTACAACTATCAAAACTCAGTTGCAATCTTCATACTCCTAGCTGCCACTGGCAAAGTTCCTATGGGACCAGAGAGATGGCTCAGTGGATAAGAGCACTTACTGTTCTTGCAGAGGAGCTGAGTTCAATTCCCAGTACCAGCTTCAGGCAGTTCCCAACACTCTCATCTGGCCTCCAGGGATGCACACACACGCACACGCCATTGCATGCATGTCTTTTTAAAAAGAAATGGCCATGAACTAAAAGAATCATCTCAACGCTTTTGAAATAAGGAAGAGAATTAAATAAATGACCAAATTTGTAATTGATACAGAAAGTGGGCTTAGGCTGTAGCTCGGTGGTAGAGCACTTGCCTAGCTATCTTGATGTCTTCAAATCAACACCCAGTATTGCAAGCACACACAAAATATGAATGGGCTGGGCTGCATAATCACCTGGTCTCATAGGCATTGGTCTCATAGCTCTCCACTGCTAAAGTGGAGAGCTCCTTTTATCCACAGGAGCCTTCTGGGCCCTGAAGTTCAGAGTACAGTTTGTGACTTCTCCATATGTGGTAAATTAAAAACAAAAACAAGCAAACAAAACTCTTCCCTTAGGGAGTCAACAGCTGACCTGGAAGTGAAATGTCCCAGTCCTTCACTCAGAGGCCACAGAGCTGGCTCTCTGCTTTCTCAAGGAGCAGCAAGCGAGGCCTGGAAGCATGGGAAACAAGCCACCACTCCCTCGGGAAGATACACGAGACCCAGCCCGGCCATGCTGGGAGAACAGCCACTCTCAACCAGCGTCCTCTGCTGACTCCGGACACCAGGGACCTGACATCGGGCCCTCCCTACACTCCCTGTCAGAACTACCACTCCTAGAAATGGCTCTGGCCCAGCATCTTGACAAGGAAATCATCTCGTCCCATGCATGAGTCAGAATGTATTGGCTGTTCTCAATCCACCATTCCTTCTGGAGGAAGCAGCCTTGAAATCAGACAGACTAGAACACTCATGCTTTTGTTCCTCTTCTTTTAAAATTAGCCCTCACCATGCCAGAGAGAGCATAAGAAAAGCGAGAGAGGCAAGGACAGTTCAGAGGGTACGAACACTAGCTGGGCTCCTACTTGGGATGCTGCATTCAAATCCCCACCACCCTTGTGAAAAGCAGGGCCCAGCGATCCCAGCACTGGGCACTGAGACAGGCAGATCCTGGGAGCTTGCTGGCAGCCATCCTAACAGAAACCATGAGCTTCAGCGAGAGACTCTGTCTCCCGAGAATAAAGCAGAGAGCAAGAGAGGAAGAGACCCAACATCTTCTTCTGGGTGGACCCACGTGTGCACGGGCTCATGCAATTACACACCCATGCATGTATCATCTATGACCTACATAGACAGTCACACTAAACAGCCTGATGGCCATGCCATGTCTCCAGATCTTGAAAATTGTTTAAAAATTTTATCACCCCCAGTAACATATCTGCTTCAGTGTATATAGATACTAAACTCATCAAAAAAAAAAAAAAAAAAAAAAGAAGGTTTTTTGTTTGTTTTTGTTGTTGTTATTGTTGTTTGTAATTTTTTTGTTAGTTGTGTCCTGAGGTGAAACAAGGAAACAGGGGTCATTTTAAAATCAAGTTTGATAACTGAACTAAAAAGGCCAGCATGATGGTACTTGCCAGAAATCTTAGCACTCAGGGGGCTGAGGCAGAAGGACGATAAGTTCAAAGCCAGGCTTTTGTATCAACAATAATCATAATTTCACTGAGTAACCCAGTGAGGCCAGGGTCATTATCTTCCACTATGTGTTTTGACCATTACATTTATAATTCTATTAGGAATATATTCTAATTTTTGCCTGGCCAAGTCTGTGATAGAGTAAGCCGTTTTAGAAAACAAACTTAGGCTAGACTTTTATATTATAATTTGTGTGTGTGTGTGTGTGTGTGTGTGTGTGTGTGTGTGTGTGTGTGTGTGTGTGTACGTACATGATTGTGGGGATGAGTTGGTGGGTGGGTGCTTTCACCTTATGTTTTGAGATAAGGTCTCACTGAATCTGGAGCTGACTAGACTTCCTGGCCAATGAGAACCCATAATCCTCCAGTCTCGGCCTCCACGGCTCTGGGATTGCAGGACTCAGTTGCCCTGTTCAACTTTCTAAGTAAGTACTGGAATCTAAACTCAGGTCTTCATGTCTATGTGACAAGCAGCTGGATGACTGAGCCATCTCTTAGCCCTATGTATCTATAATATTTTAATGCTGATGTTGCTAATAGATTAATTTTGCTCTTAATGCTACTATCGTCGGAACCCAATGTTTATGTTTTTTTTCCTAAGGAGATGAGTCATCAAAAATGGAAAACAGTACACGTGTCACCTGCGTGGCAAATGAAGTTAATCTCCTCTGCCGCTGGGTGTTCATACAGACAGCATAATGAGGTGACGGTATGACCTACAGGATAAAAATTAAAAGGAAAGGGATGGTGTCCAATTACTGCCTATATTCCCAACATCTTTTCACTTCTCTGTCTCTCACTAGCCCACTCTCGCCCCTAGTGTGTGTTCCTTCACATGTCTTCCCTGTAAAATTGGATAATACCTCCGAGAGATGCTAGGAGAATTACTTAGGAGCTTTGGGGAAGACTTAAAACACCTTTAAGAACTTTCTGGTGAAATAGCAGATGCTGTTAATACTCCTAGCATGGCTTCAGCTTCACAGTAAATAACCACACCACACTTGGAGAATTGTCTTTCTACTCAGTCAAAGCAGTCCTCTCCCTGGAGCTTGGACAGGTGACCCTCCACCTAAAGGGCTCTGTTTATTTCCAAAGAATAAATTACACAGAAGGGGAACACAGTGGAGAGTAATTAAGTTGCAAGTTGAGGAGGGATCAATGCTTACACTTTAGGGGTTAAACACAAAGCTGATTACATCAGGCAGGAATCCGTGTTCCATATTCAGCTGTAAAATAAATGGGAACTCCGTGTTTGGAGTCTGAAACATCGCTCAAAACACTAAATCAATTTAACGTCAATAATTGCCAGATATATGCTAGATTAAATGAAGCAATGCAGATTGCTTTGTTCGCAAAGAAAACAGGGCCAAACAGTTTTCCTGAGCATAACTAATCCCCAAATCCTCTGGTTCCATAACCAGACGTCTGAGCCCGAATTCTGACTCTTGCAGCATACGACTTGGCACAGGATGTTATAGGTCTAGCTGTTCCGTGCCTCCAACACACACACTGAATATCAGAGCCACAAGGTGACGCTTAAGCAACCAGCATTAAGTACAATTGTGCCCTCCGGGACTCCCAAACACACCAGGCACAAGTGAAACAAGGGACCTGTTCTACAGAATAGAGTTCAGAATTTCCCAGACCTCTTTTAGAATGTTTTGGAAACACCTGTTTGGGCTTTGGGGGGCCGATCTCACTTTCAGGCTGCTCTGTTCCTCCAGCTCTGCCACAGCCCTGTAACCCCAGTCGTGGTCCCAGTGTTCCGATTATAGGATTGGATGGGGCCCTATATCTCAGAGCATTGGCGCCATTTTCACCAAGGCCCCAGAGAACAATTCCTTATATGGGAAACTCTGACATCACTCCCCCCACCCCCCACCCCCTTAACTCTCATCGTTTTGAAAAGTTACACTCAGGACAAATTTTATACCTAAAGAGACCTGTGACTGCAGAATTTCTCTTAGGGTCCCATACTTCAAGAAAGAGTCCCTCACTCCCGAACAAAATGATCTAGGAGAGGCCAAGAGAATAAGCTGTTGGGTGGAGACAGGGGTCGTCCACACCCTGGGTCTATCAACAACCTGGGGCATTTCTCAGCATGTCAGAAAGACATGCAGCACGGAGCTGGCAAAGAACCAGGAATCTTGGGGGCCTCAAGAACCTCCACATTTGCCAGTCTTCCATGCTCCATTCCCAAGTCACCCCCACCCCACTGTTATGTCACGCCTCAGTCTGTAAATCCATACCCAGATTATCTATCTATCTGGGTATATATTACACATGAGTCCATCCATGAGTGTTCATGTGCATGTGTGTGTTTGAGTGTATGTGTGCCTGTGTGTATATGAATGTGCATGCATGTACTCATGTGTAATATATACCCAGATACAGATACATGCATACACATGTGCATATACATGTCTATGTGTGTGAACATGTATGTGTCTATATGTGCACATGTGTATGTGTGCATTTGTGAATACTCACGTGTATATATATGCACATGCGTTTGCGCCTGTATGTTTCTGCATGTGTGTGTTACCACAAAACACAGAGCAGTTCTTCAAGGCATAAGCAACAGGCAGCCAATCTCTAGATAGTGAAAACGTTTTTAAAAGCCTGAACAGCTATGTGACAGTGTATTTTAAGTTTCAAATGCGACTAGCTCTGTATTAGAGCTTAGATACCCAGGCTCTGCTTATAAATGGCCCTGAAATACAGTTGGTATGAGTAGGTATCAGCCAAATCCCTGAAAGGTTCCCTTTGTTAGTTAGTTTCTTTCTAGGCTCTATCCACTTCTATGCTATTCTATCTATCTATCTATCTATCTATCTATCTATCTATCTATCGATTGATCGATCTATCTACCTTTCTTTCTTTCTGTCTTTCTGTCTGTCTGATTTTAAAGTCTCTCCTACCTTGCTGATTTATATCCTTGCAAACTTTCCTCCACTTCCTCAGCACAGATGGTTTAAGGAGTTTTCTCAAATATATAGTCAGTTCACAGGTTAGGAATACAAGGCAAGACCTTCACATCTGCAGGTCTACATAGCCAGGTGTGAAAACTCCTCAACCTGTCCGTGAAGCGGGCCTAAACCCAAGGCAAAACAACCCACCTTTGGCAGACACTGGTGCAAAGGGCAGGTATTTGGGAAACAAAATGCCAGCCCATAAATTCTCACCCTCCTTGTCATCTTTGTTGTAGATACTTTCTAAGTCTGATAAGAGACACACCACTGTCTCTTGAATCAAGTGGCAATCAAACCTCTTAGGAAAGAGTCTTGAGAGGGAAAGGGACTCCTGTTTCTGAGCTGCATATCAGTTTGTTTCCTTACCTCAATGGTCAAAAAGAAAGCCACCATGTTTTCTATTACCCCTTCTCTGGGGGCTGGAAGGACACAATCGTGAAGACCAGAATTCAGATCCAGCACCACAAGCCAAACGCCTTGCTCACTACTCCAATCAGGGAGCAAACAGAAGGATGCCTGAGGATTGCTGGCTTCCAGCTCCGTTGAAACAATGGGAGCTCTAGGAGTCAGGGAGAGAGATCCTGTCACAAAGGAATAGACCAAGAAAGTGACAGAAGACACCTCACACCCTCCTGTGACCTCCATGTGTGCATACAGGCTCACACAGACATACACACACACACTTTTGCATACATGTACATCTTCTCACACATATACACACAAACTCACACACACAGAGGTACCCACATACCTGTGCACACATGTATACATCTCTCTCCTACACATACACACACAGAGAAGCGCGTACACACATCTGTAAACACATGTATACAGCTATCTCTTTCTCTCACACACATACACGTACACATACACACACACATACATACATACACACACACATACACACACACACACACAGAAGCGTACACACACATCTGTAAACACATGTATATCTCTCTCTCTCACACACACACACATACACACACACATATACACTTATACACACACATACACACACACACAGAAGCGCACACACACATCTGTAAACACATGTATATCTCTCTCTCTCTCACACACACACACACACACACACACATACACACATACACACTTATACACACACATACACACACACATACACACACACACACAGAAGCGCACACACACATCTGTAAACATGTATACACCTCTCTCTCTCTCTCTCTCTCTCTCTCTCTCTCTCTCTCTCACACACACACACACACACACATACACACACACACATACACACAGGCACACACACATACACACTTATACACACACATACATACACATGCGCACACATACACGCACACACACTCAAGAGGCACACACACACTCCTGCGTACACATGTGTGTCTCTCTCTCTCTCACCCACACATAACCCTGTGCACACATGTGCACATCTTCTCTCTCTTTTCAACATACACACACACACACACACACACACACACACACACACACACTAAGTAAATAACTAAATCTAAATGGAAACCTCCTTTTATACAGTCTGTTGAGGGTTTTCATTGGTCAGGAAGTCTGCATCTGTCTGTATCTCCTTTACTCCATTGTCTCCCTCACATAGTACATAGTTCACCTATTCACCCATAACAACTGACATCCGGGTCAAAAAGGCCTGGACATACATACCCTACAATTTCTAGCAATTCAAAAATCTCCCTACATACCCTAGCAATTTCCTTGGAGATTTTACTTCCATTCAGTTTTAAAAGTCATGGGCATGAGACTTGGGGTAAGGACACAGCATCTGTTCATCACCTCCGAGTCAACCCAAACTCAGCAGACCTTGAAGGTCTGCGTACAAAATCTCTTCTCTGAGGATATTTTGTAAGTGTGGTTAAGGTTAACATAAGTAGCTACCTGAGAGTAAGGTCAGACATCACCATCACTAAAATGGGTGGGCTTCACTGCTCGTTAAAGGCCTTAAGTGCAAATGCCTGGGTTGGCTGGAGACCTTCCGCTTTGGGACTGTGGCATCAACCCCTGTGTGAGTTCATAGCCCCGTTGGCTTGTCCCACCGGTTTCCCACTTGCCAATGTCGTCCCCAGCCTACCCGTCAATAGCCAATTCCTAATCACATCAACACACGGAATTTCTCATTGGTTCTGTTTCTCCAGAGACCTGTGTCTGTAAAGGGACCATCTGGAAATCTCTACTATAGAGATAATCTTATCACCATGGAAACATGAAGACGCAAAAGAACCTGATGATACAAACAGCGGGCACCTTTCTGCTCTGGTGGACAACAGCCTGAGCTGCTGGGCTCATCTAACTTCATGGGCTTTCCAGCTCACAGAAGGAGTCAGGGAGGGGCTACAGAAACATCTCTGTGATTCCCGCCACTGGCCTTATGACACCTGAATCTTTGGTTTTGGATTGAAATACATTTGTTTGGAACCCAACAGAGAGAGACTGTATGAGGTTTGAAGTCCAGCTTGCTCAGTATATCATATTGCATTGTTTGTTGTTTGTTTCTTTATGTATTTATTTCTCTGAGAAGCCCCTTGCTTTTCTAGGTGGGATACGGAGAAGCTTTATCCAGAATAAAACTTGGCCTCCAGTGAGGTAAGAAAACCCAAGAATACATTTCTACATTGTTGAAAATAGACCCATGATTGCCTGTGCTCTCCACTTAAAGATCATGGGTAAGCTCCTCTCCTCTTGTCTACACATCTATAGCAAGCTTTGAGAAAATACCAGAAATGGGGTTTCCCTGATCAGTGGAAATAAGAAATTGTTTAGAATCCAATAGAACTAAATGCTTGCCTTCAGGGTGAAGCACAGCTAGGGTAGGTTTCCGGGACTTTCCCTTTGCTTCTTCGGTTGTTGGTCCTCCAAGATGCCCAGAATGGATCTGCACAGCTGAAGAAAGAGGAGCTCCTCATAGAGGTCTGGTCTTCATAACTAATGTTGTACATGGGGTCAGCCGGGAAAGAGAACAGGAGAACATAGTGGTTCTGCTGGTTGCTCTCTGGCATGTCCCATGGGGAGATGAGGGGTAGAAAGAAAGAAGAGTGTGTCCTTCCCTTCCATGGAAGACTACTAGACATGGCCGAACACAGGTAGATCAGGAAGTGTTCTTATGCTCCAATATACATTGAGTCCAAGGCTTTTAAGAGTAGTGACTTGGTGGGGCTTTTTATTGAGAGTTTGGAGTGTTTTCAATACAAAGAGTGTCTCAATTTTAATACTTACTTTGTCCCTTTCTATTGCATTTATTTTTCTTATTTATATTTAGTTAGTCAGTCAGTCAGTGCGTGTGTGTGTGTGTGTGTGTGTGTGTGTGTGTGTGTGTGTGTGTAGGTCAGAAGAGGGCATTACATTCCCTTGAGGCTGGAGTTACAGGTGGTTGTAATCTACCTGACATATTTGCTCAGAACTGAATGCAGATCCTTGACGAGAGCAGTGACCACTGAACCATCTCTCAGGCCTGCGCAGAGTTTTTTCTCCTGCTTTTGAAATCAGTCTTTCACGCAAATGCCCCCTGATTGATAAGTGTTCATGCTTTGGTCCACGGTAACTTCTCCCTGGGATATCTGCACATATTTGAGAAGAAAAATGATTCGGATCCTCCGTAAAGTTCCCAGCTTGGCTCTCTCCATACATCCTGCCCCCACCCTCAGGCTCCTGTGAAGCATTCAGATCCACACAAACATAGAGAACGAGAACGTGATGGAATCCTGGGGAAAATAGCTTATGAAAGAAGAAATAGGGAACCTGAGAGGGGAGAGCTGGGAAGAAGGATGGGGAATGAGGTGAGGGTGCTGGGGTTTCGTCATGGCTTGGGAGAATCTTTCTAGGATTTACTTCCTGTAGTATTAAAAGGTCACATGACCTTTACAAGATGGGGCCTGGAAAGACATCCTCCTGTCACTGGGAACATGTCCTTGGAAGGGATTGAGGTTGCTCTTGTGACATCCTGGTTTATTCTGCCCAGAGGAGGTTACCATAAAAGAACAAGTTTCAGCCCTGACCAGTCATTGTCTGACTTCCTGTCTTGCTATGAGTTTCTTCTCCGTGTCACATGATGTCCTGTTATGGTATCATCTGCTACAGTGTGGCACAGCCAACGGAGTTCTTCACCAGAGTCCAGCAGCTGTCAGCATCACACCTTTCAATACCCCAGCATGCAAACTAAATAACTTCCTTTTTAATACAGTACTCAGCCAAGGACATTTTGCTATTTCAACAGAAGAGTAGGTGGGGCTAAACAGGTGTGAAAGCATCATGGAGGCTAAGATAGAAGAGAGGTAGACAACGAAGTGAAGAGACAGAATATTATGGGATAAATTCTCGTTACATTGATGTTCTTTGAAATATATACAGCAAAAAGAAACTCGAGTTACTCTTAATCACTTGGTTGGCTGAGGCATGGGTGCATGGCCTTTTGGCTTTATTTAGATTTTATCTTCCCATTCCTTCTGCAGTTACGGACCTCACTACCTGCTTGGAGCTTGATCTGTCAGTGTCTTGTCCTAGCTTAAGTAATGTACAATAAATAAATAATCCTGGGACACACGAATTGGAGTTCAATGCTTTGTGGCTCTGGGGTCTTCAGGAAGTCATGTCAGTGACTCCAGGAGTCTCTTGCTAACATCTGCCTATGAGAAACAAGTAAGTCAATATATGGATAAATGCATCTCAAACCAGAAATATGCATATGCCACCAAGTCTCAATGACTTGTAAGGACTCATTAAAATCCTTCCTATTATCTCTGGCCAGCGTCTTTTAACCTTGAATATTTAGTCAAGAAAGGAGTACCTATATGACTCAGATGACTGCCCAAGAAAACCTACTGCTTTCCAGCTGCTTCCTACACAGCAAGAAAACCTCCTTTTGGTGTTATTTTGGTGCTGTTCTGGGTGATACCAGGCAAGCACTCTATGCCTGAGCTATGCCCAAACAAACCTCATCGGCTGCTCAATAAACTTGGCTTTGGTTGAATAATAGTATTAGTGCAAAGAACTAAAAGAATCATTTTTGGTTAACTGCACCTCTGAAGATGGAAGACTCTGGATCTCAGAACTCAAAAGTGAAGAGGTGGCATGTACCGCCAATCGCCCCCATTCCACACCAGCCCGCCTGCCACCCCCTACCATCCCCTGCCACCTCACCATCACCCCCACCAAGGGCTACATCTGAACATACAACTATGCATATCTAGCAACACAGGGGCTTGCATCCTCCAGTCTCACCCCACAGCTGAGTAGACTGGACTGCCTGGCGTGGCCACACATATCTATAATCCCAGTACCAGAGAGGGTCAGAAGGGAGAATCAGAAAATCAATGCCAACCTCAGCTGCAGAGCAAATTGAAGGCCACCTTGGATCACATGAGGCTCTGCCTCAAAATAACAAGAGGGAGATGGCACTAGAGGTGGAGATGGAGAGGGACAGAGATACAGCCGTGGGAGAGGGGTGCTCAGTAGTGTGCTTACCCAACATTCGTGAGACCCTAGACTTGCTCACCAGCACCGCAGAAACTGAACATGGTGGTACAGGGTAGTAATCCCAGATAAAGGGAGAAGGATCAAAAGTTCAAGGTTCATACCAGAGACATATAAAGTTTGAAGCCAGCCAGAGCTACACGAGACTGTCAAAAGCAGGGGGAAGGGAAAGGGAGGCACACAATGAGTGCCCAGTAAGGTTTTGAAGAAGCAAGTCTAAATTAATATGACCTCGTAAAAACAAAAAGGACTTAAAGTTGAATAGAGTTGAAAGCAAACCAAACTTCAAACTGAATTTTTATTGAGATTCTCCCCATTGTGAGCCGACATTTTCAATTTTTGTTGCCTCGCCTTGGCCCATTTTGCCATAGAAACTTGGATGTTTTCATTGAGCGTCAGCCAGCAGAGTGGAGGGGCATACCATAAATTTGGAAAAATAAATAAATGCTTCAGAACTTCCACTTGAAAACCACAGCTAAAAATGAAATCAAACCTGATCCACCCCTTTTTCTTTAAATTGTGGGAACAGACTCAGTCAGCCTTGATTTTTAAGCTCATAGTAAATTTCACATCAGCACCTCAGAGATCAACTTGTAGCCTAGTGGAGAAAGACTGTGGAAGCTTTGACTCACATAGCAAGGTTTGGACAACTTGAACCAGAAAGGACCATCTCCTCTGGCCCCATATTCCTTAATAAACATGTACGCTTAAAACAAAACAAGACAAACAAACAAACAAAAAAAAAAAAAGAGGGAAGAAAAATTGGTCTATGGACAGAGAGAGGATAATTCACTCCAAACAGCTCCTTTGATGAATGTGAACAAAAGAATAAAATTTGTCACCCACGTAATATGACCATCAATATTTTGTCCGGTACATTCTTTCCAATTTAAAAACAGTTCAATATCTCTTTTACCTTCAAGTAGCAGCACTTAATAAACAGTGATGGATGGGTTTTATTTTTGTTTGCATTTCAGCCTTCCATGCGTCTGTTACAAGGGGACCATTTTGCTTGGGGGAAATGTAGATCTCCTGTCTTTCTTGGAATGGCGTGTATCCCTCAAGGAAAGACGGCCATATTTAATTCATAACCCCCATCGGCTACACAAACATACAACTTCCCATCAATTAGGCAACACAGAGATGCTGTTGAAAATCAATGAGCTTATTATTAAATATATTTTTTTCATGTAGCAATAATAGTTATTGCGCAGTTGTTATTACTGCCGTGTCAGCTGCTAAGACGGCTTTCAGAGTGTTTGATTGGCTTTGATCTGGCTGGGAAGGAAATCTGTGAAAGGCAGGATGCTGACTGCGGCTGCCCCGGACTGTCTTCTGCTATATTTAGAAGCCACTAAGAGAAACGGGGGCAGGCTTGCTATAGTGGAGACCCCAGATTGGGGGTGGATAGTGGGTTCTAGTCTCAGCTCTGCCTCTAGCTAGCTCTGGGTCATTGGGTAAGTTTCTTCTCCCTTCCTGACTTTGGTTTCCCCATTTACTAAAAAAAGGAAGAGAGAAAAAGAGAGAGGGGGAAAAAAAGAGGGTTAGCATACATGTCCATTAAATGCCCTTCTGTCTCTAATTTTAAGATTCTATTAAAACTTTTGCTTCACTAGCAAAGGAAACAGGTAGAACCAAATGCAACTCAGTCATTCTCAGTTGTCCCTTTCCAAGACTGCATTTTTAAAAAGGGTGGGGTAGGGTGGGGTGGGATGGGGGAGGGATCCGAGCTGGAGAACACCAGGAAATCTGGAGCAGACATCAAACGGATCCAAAAATCAAAATATGCCCATATTTGTGTTTGCATCCTCCTCGTATGTTTATTAAAAATAATTTTGCTATTTTGACACATGCCACTACTGCGGGAGCCTCCTGCCTATAAACAGAGATGTTAAAACCGTGCCAGCGCATGCAAAGGTTAAAAACAACATCGCAGTGATTCTGGCAACTACATCGTGCGCTGTCTGGCCGCAGCTGATCTGAACTGAGTCCCCCGTAATTACAGGAGAAGGTGGAACAGGTTTGCTGCTAATTGGAAAATTCTGCAAATGGCAGCACTGAGGTAAATTGACAGTCGTTAGAATATTAGCAGAATGAGGGTACTGATTAGTGGAAGCTCAGATTTGGACTTTTTTTTTTTTACTGCCGGAATCCACTGGCAAATTGATAATAAAAGCTGAACTTAATAATAACAGCTGTTATTTGACCCGGTAATATTTTTTTTAATCTGTTGCTGTTCTCAGACCAATAACACATAAAGGAGGCCTGTATCCACTGTTGCAAAATTATTTTGAATCCCAAAAGATAGATTCTGACTCAAGAAAGGCAGACTGCTTAAAGGGGCAGTCATCAACAGTCATGCGTGGATGGAACACCCCCCCCCCGTTAAAAAAAAAAAAAAGCCTGAGAGAGAGCAATTCTATCCTCTACCTTCCAACGGGTCCTGGTTTGCACGCCGTAGGGCTACCACGTCCCATTTAGAACTAGATCTGGTTCCTATTTTCGGTTTAGGCTAAAGCTGTGACTGGTAAAAATGTCAACATTAACTTATTTTTCATTTTAAATTGACAGAGAGGAACGTAGGATGTCGTTAGAATTGTGTCTTTTATCAGCACAGAGCTGCTCGTACTCACTGCTTTCCATCACCGTGGCAGAAAAATACAGATGGGAAGGGACCGGGATGGGACATATTAATTAGAAGCACGCCATGTATCTATAGAGAAGGGACTCTGGCTTCCCTGTGCAGTCTGCCACGTTCTAAGGGAATCCCTGAATGCGCCCACTGGGCTTCTATTCCAGAGCCTTCCTACCTACTGCAGAAGGAGTCTACGTTGGGACAATCTCTCTGGCTCTAAGGCAATATGGACAAAGCTCTGAGAGCATGCATAGCCACCAGCCCAAGAATTCTGTGTCCAGGATTTGCCTTTCAAAAGCCTTTCCTATGCCGAAACACCACAAAGAGATGTTCTTTGTAGTATTGCCTACAATGGACAAAATCGTGGAAATTGTATTTGTCCCAAAGTAGACAATTACTCAGTGATGTAATAAGAGGTTATCCAATGACACGGGAAAGCAGATATGCTAGGAAGTAAACAGATTACAAGGGAGTAAACGTAAAATCACCACTCTCTCTTTTTTTTTTTTAAGAGAGAGAGAAATGACAGGATGAGTGGTAACGAAGAAGGCTTACAGCTCTTTTTTGAGCAGAGGTTTACTAGGGCCATTTTTGTCTCATTTTATACTGTTTATTCACATTTTCTAAACTGTGTGAAATGAGTACACGTTGTTTCCAGAAAGTACATGTAAGTTGCTTTTAGAAACAAAATCTATACAGTGTTTCTGGTGCTTTAAGTGGAATATTTAAGCTGTGGTAATGAGTCACAATCTTCTGGAGACTTCCATTCAAAGTCCTGCTGCCTTGCAGGGGGAAAAGACCAGTCAGCTGAGCAACTGAATGCAAATCTTAATACACTAGATAAAAACAAGCCTACAAATTAGGGTTTATACACACACACACACACACACACATCCATACACTACCCACTTAGACACAGATAACCACACACACACACATACACACACACACACACACACACACCCATACACTACCCACTTAGACACAGATAAACACACACACACACACACCCATACACTACCCACTTAGACACAGATAAACACACACACACACACACACACCCATACACACACACACCACTTAGACACACATAATCTCTATCATATACACAGAAACACCCATACACTACCTACTTAGACACAGATAACCTTTTACCCACACACAAACACACACACACACATTCACACACACCAACCTTCTTTTAGATTTCTGTTCTTTGAAAACACTCCCCTAGAGAGACTTTTCTTCTATGTCTTTGGACTTCATACTCTGATAATTCTGCCATTTTCTTTTGCCTTGATTATGATAACCCAGAACCTCATTTATTCTGATTCAGCCCAAGAGGAAATCACTGTAGCTTTTCAATTTTGCCATCTATCAGCAGGGTCTGGAACTATGACCCACAGCCTGGCAAAATACACTCCAGCCCCACAGTCCAAGTCAAGTTCCCCGATCACTCCATGCGGTCATAGTGCACAGGGCCCTGTGTAGGAAGCTCTCTGCGTATTTAACTGAAACAACAAAATGTTAGTGGCCAGAGCTTGGGCGACACTCCCTGTACTTCAATGCCTGCCAAGAAGTTGAACTAAACTGCAGCATTTTAGAACTGGCCTCGGAGCAAACATGCGTTTGCTGGAGCAATGACGGATGCCTTGCATGTCCTATCAGGTCTGGCTTTATATATATGTAAAAAAAAAAAAAAAAAATCCTATTAAGATCCTATGGTTCCATTGCCAAAATCATAAAATTCCATAGTTAAGTCCCTGAAGCAAAGCACTGCCAGAATTTGTCCGGCCAGGTTTCACTCTGGGGCTGTAAACTATCACACTTGCTGCTTAGCGGGAGGACAAAGCCCACCCCACTGGCCTCTGCCACAGGACCAAGTGACTTTCAAGCCATTTCTTGCCAGGAGTATGGGTGGGCAGCAGGCAGGATCCCAGTGCAACAAATAGATGCACTTGACTGTAACCCAGAAATTTTTTTTTAAATGGCTGCTTTGGATGGTGGTACCCAGAAACCCCCAGCCCCATCCTTCATTTCTCTAACAGTTATACATCAGAAAAACAAAGCAAGGGGGGAGGGAGGTGGGGTGTTGCTGAAGCTAGTTTGTGCCAAATACAGTTAAGGGTGGAGAGGGAGGTGGGATTGGAAAGGGGGGAAGAATCAAGTCACTTTCAATCATGTGTCACACCTTTAAATAGTGGTTAAATCTCTGCGCTATGCAGCTCATCCTTTTACAACTGGGGGCTCCCTTAGAGAATTCCCTGTTTACACTGGGAATTCCTCCAGGGCCGCATCAATAAAGCTGAACAGATGTCAGGGTGGAATGCCAGCGGCGATGGCTGTTGTCAGGGGTACTGGGGAGGCAGGCACGAAACAATGAAAGCCCGCGTCTGCTACACAAAGCCCTCGCGCGTGGGTCAGGTTCTGCCAGTGTGTAGAGATTCCACCCTACCCTTTGTCTGGGCACATTGCCTTTCTTGTTTCTCGATGACAAGGGTTGACACATGTCACCCGGCCCTATCAGGAGTGTTATTTGTTTGCCACTTGCCTATGCGCCAGTGTTTCTGACCTCCCTGCTTCTCCACTGAATGCACAAAGCGGAGCCGAGATTCTCCAGCCCAGCCCCAATCTACAATTTCATTATGCACTTTGAGTGGATGTAGATGTGTCCTTCTTTTTAATTAAAAACATGATTGATGAGACTTAACTGACAGTAGGAAATGCAATTTAAATATCCCTTAAAGAAGCACTAACCCTGTTTGTGTGGCGAACCTTGGCGTTCCCTCCCAAAGTTGCAACCAGCAGGGAGAAAGGAAATTAAAACAAAAGCCTGTTCAAGTCCCGTTCGTTCGGAGGCTGCGCTGCAGAAGGCTGGTAATGTTAGCCGGCCACGGCAGCCCTGTAACCAGAAACTTCTCCACATTAGGAGCAGGGTGAGGTGTTACACAGAATGGGAGTGCTGAGGGGATGAACCACGTCTGGTGAAAACCGGAGAATATGCTAAGAAATTGTGCGCAGGCCACGCCAGCTCATTCACTACATTAAAAAAAAAAAAAAAAAAAAATGCCAATCTGTTTCTACAAGACCTCAGACCCAAACTTTCCATTTCCCCAAAACTGCAAAAGTGGTTTCCTGCCCTCTCAGGGTCATGTGGCTGAGTTTTTCTGGCCTTGGGCTCTTCAAACTGTCATTTTAAAATAAGCGTTATAAGAAAGTCCTTAGCACTTGGACAGGACACAGCCTGCACTTACAAGGCAGGAAGGGAACATTTGCCACTTTTTTTTTCCTGAAAGACCCACTCAGATTCACTCCCTCAGCGACGGCTAAGTTATTAGAAGAAAATTCTTCGAACCACAGGATACAGAAATCTACAAGTCTAAAGGAACCCCAAATCACACAGGCAGGGCCTGGGATAAGCGATCTGAATAACATGGCCTTCCTACATCTAGAAATAATGAATGAAGCTGAGCATTGGTCTTCCAAAATCCACAATACTATTCAAAGTGGGTCCTTCTCTTTCTCAACCTTCAGCGACTCTCATGGGGTATGTTTTGTTGCTGTTCTTTGGAGAAATATTTCATATTGCTTACCATGGAAGTATTTATTTTTTGAGAAATAGCCTAAAATTTTAAAAGCATGTTAAATGTATGTATAAGGATCGCCTGATCTATCTCAGAAGCTTTGGTACAGCACCCGCTTCCTATGTGTTTTGCAACTTAAGATTTTATCCTAGTATTTCAAAAACCCTTAGCGAGCAGTAGATGCCACAAAGCACCCATCCCTGCCCAGTTAATGCCTAATTAAGGGCTGATAACAAGAAAAAAGGTTTTCCTGAAATTGTTGCATTAGAGGAAAGGGGCTACAATTTTGGGGGGTAAGTATTTGACTAGCAAAGGTTAATTAGAATTGTAGCAATGAAATGTAAAAATAACAGATTCTGGTCAATCGATTAATGAGATGTCAGAAGGTATAAGAATTCACCTTTGGGAGAAATGTATTAAAGTTTTTTTGCAAAGCTTTAAAACCTTCCCTTTTATTTAGGTATTAACACAGGCAAAGGCTGTAGATGTTTCTCTGTCGATAATGACGCATAGAAAACTAATGTCCCCAAGTCAGCCACAAGCAGCACCAAAGTGTTATCTGAGGTTTCTACCATCTGAAAATCTGCATTCACGTCCACAAAAGTGAACCAAGTTTCCACAAGAGGCCAAGCTTTTCGTAGCTCACCTTTAGTTCTCTTTCTTCCTGTGTCCACTGCATCACATACTCAGATTAATTTAAAGAACAACTCATTGCAAAAATCGGGAATTTAAGCAATTGAAATGGAATGTCTTAAAAAGCCCATTCTGGAGGTGTTACGGGTCGAGTCATCCATCCTGTATGAACTGCAGGATGGACTGGAGTGACAGGTCCAGAGAAAGCTCCTCAGACATTTTTCCTTCCTCATTTGCCTCCAATGTCGAACAGTCAGATCTTCCTATTGGTGGCATCAATGCTCTTTGTCACAATAAACCACAGTACATTGTGTTTATATGTGTCCTTCAGGCATGTCACAACAGTTTGGCGTTCTGAGTGCCTCTACCACTGTGTACATTAAATAGTCACGTAGTTACATTAAACAGTAGGGAGTTCACACTTCATAAGTACTCCATGTTTTAAAACAGATGTGGGCTGTCTGTTGTCAGACGCCAGCGGAAGAGCTTGGACGGATCTTGGTGGGAATGCAGACTCTAAACAACCGAGGGATCCCCAAATTTACCACGCAACTTTCTGTGTACCCCGATGCTAGAGGTGGGTAGGAGGGAAGAGGAAAGAAAGAGAAATAGAGCGAATGTGGTAGAAAGCCACAAGTTTACGTCTTACAGTGCAGAGATCTGAGAAAAGGGATTCAGAATTCGGAATAGTTTGTGGCAAGGAATATTTTGAGCGGGGTGGGCTTGCCGGGGTATCGTGGGATTTACTGACAGGAGAATTTTTGACAGTTGATGGACAGATGAATTCCGTCATGGAAGCGTTAGTCGAGAGCGGCAAGGCCAGATGGAAACTCACAGCTTGTCTTTAATATTAATTTTCTTTTTTTTTTTTTTCAAGAGATCAGAATTCCCTAATTCCCTAAAATGTTTCAATGCATCCTGAGGTATTAGCTCCTACTGCTTGTCCCCTCCCACTCTTAGCTAGGGTGTTCCTTTGTGCTTGTGTTGGGATTTTTTTCTCCTTTACTTTGAAAAAAATAAAAAGCCTAGTTTTCTCTCTTTCTTCTGTGTGTGTGTGTGTGTGTGTGTGTGTGTGTGTGTGTGTGTGTGTGTATGTATGTGGTTTTTTTTTTTTGCTCTACTTATACAGTTGTTAAAATTCATCCTTCATTGACAGCAAAGATAGATGATAAGTACCCAATCTCATAAGTACTAAATTTAAATATGAGAAATACTACATCTTTAACAGTTGGTGACTTGAAGCTGTGACTGGTCATTGGTGGGGACAATGATAAAATCTGATTTGTGGCTGAGTGAAAGCCATACGCCTGTTCTTGCAGAAAGATGGGAGGGACCATCTTCCCAACCATAAGACAAAGTCATCCACTCTGCTCAGTTAGGGGTCAATGAGGACCATAGCAGGCTAAGACCAAAGACCAAGGTTCTAGTCTCGGCTCTGCCATGTTAGTCACAGGGTGATAGACACATTGCTGTAGATTTCTGAGCCTTCATGTTCTTACTTATAAAATATGGTTGGTCCTGGGAAGACAGGGAGTCTTAGGATTACCACAGTTCCTTCTATCATGCTATGGAAACTTGCACACGATCGGCTGTCTCCAAGGCCCTGGAGACTGTCCCTTTTCATTTGCTCACTGCTAAGTCTCTCAGAAGCCCCCACCCTCACCACAACCCTGCAAGGACTCCCAGTTAGGGACATAGTGTCTATACTTTTCAGTCTTGTTTTTCCTTTTTGCTCCACAAAAACATAGCTACCATGCATTTTTCTGCAGGGTAACCTCACTGTTAAGACAAAATGCAAAACTTAACAAAAATCAGAGACAAGGATAGCAGTTCATATTCTGATCAACAAAGCTCAAATCCCCCTACCTTTTCTGCCCCTCTTTTTGGTTTTCTAATGATTTTCTTTGACATCACTGGGGTTCGTTCAGGTTGAGAGCATTACTTTAAAATTCAGAGATATCTATGTATTATTTTCTTGGTATGGTTTTCTTTGGTGTGAAAAATACTAACACATGACCACTTGGCCCAGAGTTTCCTGACATGTTAGTTTAGTTACATGTGTCTTAGTGGCAGGGTGACCCTGCGTGGGGACACACTTTCATGTGTGGGCAGTCTGGATCCATTCTCTTAAGCTGGTCTGGATCGTTCAGAAAGATCGCATAATGAAAACATTTAACAAGCAAAGGACTCTAAAGCAATACAGTGGGTCAAGTTGTTGGTGAGATGAAATGAGACCTTCATCTTTAAGCAGGTAGTCTACTTCCATGTGACTCAGGGAGGTCCAAAAGTACCCTAGAAACCTCAGAGCAGGTAGTCCTCCTTAAGCTGTGATATGGCCCACTACCAATGAACCCAAGGACTGGCAACTTGATGTTTATTGTGTCCTTATCTGTGGAGCAGGGAGAAGGAGCTAGGTGAGTGGAGGCAGTGGGGAGATGGAGTTCATACCACCAGCCTTAGATGATCTGTGCTCTAGAAGACAGAAACAAGGACCCGTGGCTGTAATCACCCACACAACCAGGCCTGCCTCAACAGGAGGAAGACTTGCAACATGATCACACTGCCAAAGTCAAAGTCAGCTGCCTCTGTGGGTAAGATCCGCATTGCAGTAGCTAGCCATCTTCAAGGGTGCTGGAAAGAACTTCTGTGGGGCTAAATAGATATCACTAGATGAAGATGAAACTCTTAGCTACTTACAAATACACTGTGTACGATGAGTCTATGACAAGCATGCTACACGCGATGAGTACATGTAAACATATTGCATAGTGATATATTTATAATTACGTGTGTTTATACATAAGCATATGGATCTATGTATATGCTCATTGGTATTAATTTATGCATGTGACGTAAATGACG
The DNA here is from genome assembly GCA_028551405.1 of Uromys caudimaculatus. Lineage (NCBI taxonomy): Eukaryota > Metazoa > Chordata > Mammalia > Rodentia > Muridae > Uromys > Uromys caudimaculatus. The sequence continues at coordinate 51,434,660 of CM052708.1, forward strand.
ATTAGAAGAGTCAAATCTTGTCAGTAGAGTATGTCACAAAGAACTCAGAAATACCACCAGGAGAAACAGAATGACAAAACCAGGCCCAGTGACATGTCTTTATAATGCCAGCACTTGGGAGATAGAGGAAGGGGGATCAGGAATTCAAAGCCAGCCTCTGCTACAATTTAAAAGACTAGTCTGAGCTAGATGAAACCCTGTATCCAAATGAAAAGGAAAAAAATGGCCATAGTGATGACTCCGTGGATAGAAGCACTTGCCACCCAAACCTGATGACCTGGGTTGATCCACAGTGAAACAGAAGACTCCAGAAGTTCTGGTCTCTTCGCATGTGCTGTGCAGCATGAGTGCCTGGGCTCACACAGACATATCACATACACCCAACAATAACAAAAAAATAAAATTTTAAATGAAAACAAATATAACTGAACAGGGTCTCAAGGGAAGAATAGCTGGGGACCCCTATGCTCCTTGATGCTAGTGGTGGAGCCAGATGAGCAGCAACTTACAACTGAAGAATATTCTACAAAATAGGTTTTACATCCTCTTGTTGAGACTCACATGGACCTTCTAAATTGCATATTTTTCTGATTTAGGAACAGAAGACAGCAAGATAAGGGCTGGATCTTTGGGAAGGCTCCACTCTGCTCAGTAGGCACCATGCTTCCAAGGGTCTGTGAACACTCATTCCCTGTAGGTCGGGCCATTTTCCCCATTATTCCTGCACTGGGCAGTATGGCTTTCTGTAGAGACTGAACACCAGAGGTGAAAGATATTCTCTGCCATCATTTCCTTCCATCTTTAATCTTTAATATTATGAAAAAGGAAACCACGGCTGGGAGAGGACCTTTTAGTGGCCCATCTGAAATGAAAAGCTTGATTTCTGCCTGAATTCTCAAAGACCTTAAAATAGGCAACTCTCCCATTTCACTGGGCAAGTCATGATTTAAACCAGGTGATCGCAAGAATGATTTCATTCATTACCTTCTCCATGTGCCTCGAGAGGGAAGGCATGTGGGATATGTGTGTAGGGAAAGAGCCCCCCAACCACTGCTGTCTCCCCCTTCCCCCTCCCACAGCGGACCAGTAAATGTTTGCTAGCTATGTGCAGGGCTGACAGCATGGATTATTTTCCCCATGTGCCAAACAACTTCATCTTAAAAGATATATTTCACTCTAGCAAACTTTAATAACAATTATAAGGATACTTTATATCAATATGTATGGCACCGTATGCCTAGAATGTATTCTCCACATATTGTTTTTCATGTGGGTTGGTGGGGTGTGATGCCAAACTTCATGCGTGTTAAGGGTTAAGGGTAGACAGCAGTGAATGGCAGGAGCAGATGACAGCCTTCTATAGTCCCAGGGTCTTCTGCTTCTCTGCAGGGCCACTGCTACTGAACAGGATGACCACTGGTATCCCCCAAAGCAGAGATGATGCCTTAAACTTTATGCTTACCTTTCTTATCTGACATTTTTGGGGAAATAGAACAGGACAGAACAATCAAGGAAGACTCCTGGGCGGGGCAAGTGTAATGGAAGCCATGTTTCCACCATCACTGGACTCCCTGCTCTATGTCCCAATACATGGAAAAACACTGAAGGGGCTCAGTAAGACCGGGAGGATCCAGCAGTAAGTAACTCTTGTTTGGCAACACATCATATGTGTGATCCACACCTATCCCTTCTGGCTATTCCTCTTTCTTCTAGCTCTAAGGAGCCTCTACTCCCAGCAAACCATTGTTGGTGACACCTGTAACATTTGTTTTTAAAATGCCGTGTAGGTTTCCAAAGTGGTCCCAAGTGCTAGGACCACTTGTTTGCTCAGCACACATTTCCATTACCACTGTACTAGAGTCTGGGGAGAGAGGAAGGGCACATTCCCACCACATCAGGATTCATGGGACAGTAGAGGACATAAATATTGGAGAGAGAAGTATATGTTTTCTTGCTCACAGTGTATAAGACACACATGTGAGAAACTACAAACCCATATGGGGTCGCTTGAGGGGGCTCAGAGCATGCCTTCTAGTCTGAACACAGACATTTACAAGCCCCTCCAGCAACCTGTGCTCTAAAGAAACCTCCTCTGGTTGGGTTTGGTGTTTGTTAAAGGGAGGAGAGCGGTCAGACAGTAAACTTTCTGAGCGCACGAGGTAATTGCCTTCGGTACAATGCTTGGCCCGCTGTCAGCCCTCCATCTGGGGAGGAAATGAAACTGCGAAGAGAAATGCTTCCAAAGAGAACTGGACAGAAGCCCCACTGTGTTGTTAAACACTACCCTGTGTGGCTGTGTGTGTGTGTGTGTGTGTGTGTGTGTGTGTGTGTGTGTGTGTGTGTGTGTGTGTGTGTTCTTCAGACTATCTATATGGTTTTTTGAGACAGCCTGGAACTCACTAGGTAGGCTGGGCTGGCTGAACTAGGAGGCTGAGAGATCTTCATGTCTCTGTCTCTGTCTCTGTCTTCCCAGCACCGGGTGATCAATGTGTACTGCCATGCCCGAGTTTTAACACGGGTTGTGGGGACTGAACTCAAGTCTTCATGCTTGCACGTAAGCACTTTATCACTGAGCCATCTCCATAGGCCTCGTTTAAAGATGTTTTACACTTATCTCTAAAGCAGATCTTTTGGACACATTGGAATACTGACTACTAAGACGATTTATGCATGGCCCATGGTAACCATCAAGTATGGGGACCGGGAGTGCATTCACTTCTCAGCCTAGCTGGGGTACAGCAGATTTAAGAGAATGGGGCACTGCACATTGCCCATCTTCCTGTGTGTTTGTGTGCACATACTTTAGTCCCAGAGACGTGGAGGACCTTCCCAGACATTTACTGTCCTAGGTTTTTGCATGTAAAATATTTGTATAATGTGTATATATTCATACATATTCACATATATGTGTGTGTATATATATGTATATATATATATAATATACATATGGGATGTATATTACCTATGTACACATTATACATATATTAGACTATGTATATAGAATATATATTTATTAGAAGGTTTAAGTGTTCCTAGGGTTAATAAATTCACTACTACATTAATGGCTTGTGGCAGCTTATCCCCTGTAACTTCTCTCCTATATTCTCAAATGCCTTGCACCCCTATCCAGAATGATCCTTTTTCTTCCAGGGCTTGGTTCTGTTACCTAGAAGTCCCTAGGTCCTTAAATGGCCTGAATCCTAGCCCTGCTATGTTTGGTTCAACATGGAGAGAAGCTGAGAATGGTCCCTCCAAAGCCTTGAGGTCACATGTCCTCATAGAGCTGAGTTCTTTCTCATTCCCTTCAGTGCAAGAGCATTCCTGTGGTGCTTGGGGGCTTGGGGCAGCCTTTTACAGTCATTAGCAAATGGACACAAGGTCCCCATGGGGCCTGTCCCCCTTTTAGAGAGGCTCCATAGGGATTAACTGCCACCTAAGGTCGCTGTAGGGGGCAGAGTCCCCACCCAGGCCCCTCCTCAAGCCACTTCAAAGTTACATATATGGCAAAGTAGCTCTAGAGATGGGGAGGGAGAGCCTTTTGTGCTTCCTTAAGCCTAAATTGGAGATTGCACACATGTCTCCTGCCCTGGTGATTTAGTGAGCAATTCCAGGAGGCTGCAGTTCAAAGTGGCTATGGAAGTTGTATACTTCTTCAGTGACTGCTCAGCACCTCTCCACCCAGTGCCTACATCCTCTGTGACGCCACAGAGCATGGCTACTTTTCACACTCTTCTGTGATCTAAAAGGAGGGAATCTCCACTTAAAAGATCCATCCTTTCATACCTTTCACTTCAGATATGCTAAGCATTCTCCTAACTCAATCATACCGGAGATTCTGGAAAGGAATAGAAAAAGCAGGAAGCAGGGTCCTAGCTACTGAAGAGATAAGATGACCAGACTTGGGAGAAAAACTCAAACCATGAAGTTAGTGGGTAACATTGGGCCCCGGGAACTCAGCAAGTGGTCATTCACACCTTCAAACTCAGAGCATCTCCATCCACACCTTGAGGGCCCTTTAGACTCCCTGGTGCAATGTGGCTGATTTACTGTCAGGCATCTTCATCTTCTTTCCCCTGAGAAGACTATAAAGTGCTCGCAAGCAGAGGTCAAAGAGCACAGTATGGATCCTGTGCTGTGCAGCACAGGGTTCCCCACATGGTCAGCTTTCCACCAACTACTCAGCCACTCAGTCGCCATTATAGTGGTCCGTCCCACTGAGCACCCACGGTGTTCTGACCTGGCAGAAGACACAAGTTCTCAGGCCTGCAGTCAAAATTACCATCTGACCCCTTTGGATTTCAGGTTCTCACAAAGAAAACACTATGTCAGGCACTCACCTGGAGTCCCAGCACACTCTGGAAGCAGAGGCGAGTGGATCTTTGTAAGTTTAAAGCTAGCCTGGTCTACATGGTGAGTTCCAGGCTAGCCAGGTCTACATAGTAAAACATTGTCTTAAGGGGAGAAGCAAAACAAAACTAGGAAAAAAAAAAGAAAAAGAAAGAAAGAAAGAAAGAAAGAAAGAAAGAAAGAAAGAAAGAAAGAAAGAAAGAAAGAAAGAAAGAAAGAAAGAAAGAAAATAATGGCCCAGAAGGGTGGGGACAGATTCACTATTTCTTTGCCATCGCCAATGCTTGTCTAGGCCTTATCACCCAGACTATGGTTCCCCCACCTGGTTTCGGAGCCTGCACGATTCTAGGACTGTCCTTTGACATAGGCCTAGTTTATCAACATTCCTTTGCTGTGGCTCCAGAGCTGAACTCTGTATCTGTCTGGTTTCACACAAGCTCCTATTAGATGACAGATCCCCAGTCCATATTGAGCACAGACCAGGGGATTTCTGACATTCTTCCCTGGGTTTCTGTGGGAGTGGCTAAACTCCATAACCCGGTAATGGCTTCTACTTCTTCTACATTTCTGTGTACTTTCTCCTCTGGGTCTTCACCTGAATGAAACTTCTGGCACCAGTAGCTAGAAAGGAAGAAAGAGACCATCCACATTCACCCGTATGGAGAGTCTGGTGGCCAAAGTATCAACCCATGGGAAGGGAGTCCGTCACACAGAATCAAGTGTTTCTTCCTCGTCTTCATGCCTCTTTTAATTTGAGCAGGTTTCTGTTGAGGGATATGGTCAGGGTACAGTGAGAGTCTGTAGGGCTTTGGTTCTGAGAATGCAGCCTATGGAGGACCACCAAAATTGGGTTCACAACTAGAATTATGGGGAATTAAATGCATGCTGTGGAGGGAGAATAACTCTGATTCCAACTCTGTTGAGTGTGTGTGTGTGTGTGTGTGTGTGTGTGTGTGTGCTTGTGCATTGATCACATGTGTATTGATTATGGGGATTCATACTCCCAGTGCTATATACAAGGACCTAAGACTGCTCAAGTCACTGAAGTGTCTTGCCTTCATTGAAGGTTGGAAAGCCTTTGCCAGTAAGTAGTACATTCTGCTGCCTTGTGGCATCAAAAAAACTCAAGAAGATGCAGCTTGAGGACTGTCCAAGCTGGCAGAGTGGCTGCCACCTCCCTGGTCAGTCTGTCAAAAGATCAAGTCCTCATGGTCCCAGACCATCACTTCCACTGTCTAGCGTGATGGGAAATGCCATTTTCAGAACTCAGTATTTAGGATGGAAGAGGGCTCCAGGGGCTGGAGAGATGACTCATTTGGTAAAGTGCTTGCCTCACCTTATCTCCATCCCCTACCCCCAAAAAAGGAGATAGTAGTGTCTGAGGAACAACTGAGGTGGTTTCTTGGTCCCTGCCTGCAAATACACACATGCACACATGCCGCCCTCATACTTGCATGCAGCCCCCCCCCCCACACACACACAGAGTGATTTGGCCTCCAGTATCATCTATGCCCATGCATCTGCATGGAACCCATAATCCCAGCACTTGGGAGGCGGAAGCAGGCAGATCCTGAGACCAACTTGTGTTATACAGCAAGACACTGTCTCACAAAAATGAACAACAAAAGACAAGATCCACCTGCTTCTAATAGCCTAAGCCCCCAAGCTTTGCTATGACATTTCATCTAGAAGGGCATAGTGACTAAGGAACAAAGCCCTTTGGCGATGGGACACAGAGTATGAGTTATAGCTAGGGTAGGGTCTGGAACATGTATGTGAAAGAGCCTACTGTGTAAACTCCTGGGAATAGGAGCTGGCTCTAATCTGGGACCTGTGCCTAGCCTGCTCCATCATATCTTATCCAGGCAATCATGCTGCAAAGAGATGATATGATATTGGTCAAAGAAATGGAAAGGTACCAACGCCCGTCATCTGGAGTGTGGCTGAGGGGGAACTGCGGCTATGAGAAAAGATTTCCTCTCCTTGATTTCTACAGCTTCCTGGACCTTAGCCACGCCATCTCCATTACCCAGGCCAGATCCTGCCTCTCCACAACCCCACTATGTGACATCATCCACCCCACCCCACCCCCGCTGTGGTTTGAATATAACTCAGCTGAGTCTTTAAAGGATTCATGTGTTAAAACAGAATCAGCACTGTGGTACTGAAGGTAGAGAGTAGGGTAGTAAGTAGGGTTAGATAAGACCCTCAAGGTTGACCCCCATCATTGAATACTAGTGGCTATATAAGAGGAAGGAAAGAAGGGCTGGAAAGATGGCTCAGTGGTTCAGAGCACTGGATGCTCTTGCAGAGGACTTGGATTTAGTTTTCAGCACCACATGGAAACTCACAACCATCTATAACTCCATTTCTTGGAAATCTGACACCTTCTTCTGACCTTCATGGGTATCAGGCACATATGTGGTGTACATATACACATGTAAGCAAACACTCATACACATAAAATAAGAAAAAAATAAATATTTGAAGAAGGAGGAGGCAGTAAAGAAAGAAGAGAGAGACATCTCTATAGCTCACCTTGTGATACTCTACAAATCTTGTGCCTGTGCTAGCAAGAGAGCAATCTCATGGTGCCATCCTTAAACTTGAATCAGGCTCAGAAACCTGTTTTCATTATAAGGACGCCTAGCTGCACACATTTTGTTGTAGCAATGAAACATAGACTAACACACTCTACAGCCGCCTAGCCCTAATCTTACAATTATAACACAAATTCCTCCTCGGTCTCATTTCCAAACCTGATTAAACTCTTGTGATTCCTCGACCCCCTAGTTACAGCTGCTGCCTATACAAACCTCTATAGCTTTGGGTCTGGTTACAGCTAATAGTCCCCTAGTGACTCACACTCCAGCCCTACTCAAAGTCAAATTTTATAATGTTCCATTCCTACTGAAACATTCCTAATAAGGTGTTCAAAGCCACAGCTCTCAGACCCGAGGATGTGCTCCTTCGCTTGACCCGTAAGTCCTTTGATGACCCTCTTCCTTTCTGGCCACAGCGCCTCCCTCCCATGCCTGTGTCGACCCTGTAAGTTTTGTATTGTGGCACACCATCCTCCTGCCTCTGCCATGTCAGGCAACCCTCTTCACTCCTCATCCACTCTGGGCACTCTCAGTCTGGGCAACAATGGATATTTCTATCTTCTCCCAAGGAGAGTTGAAGATGTCTTCCCTTCCTGTGAATTTGAATCAGACTTCAGGCATAGACCCCAATGATCTGTCATTTTGGATTTCCTCCTCTGTGGGAGCAGGCAACTGTTATACACAACTCAGAGTGGAGTCCATTACACAGAAGACAAAGGATATAGCTACGGATGGAACCAGAATGTTCTTCCAGAGGGTCTAGTCATCTGAGCACCCTTCATTTGTAGAGTCTTTCTACAGTCCTTCTCTAGACTAGACATAGGGGTCTCAGCAGAAACCAGAACTCTAGTAACAAGCTTTCTCCATGATTCTGCAGGGGGAAGTCAAAATGACAACCTTTACATCTCCCCCTGCCTCCTGCACCCCCATTGCAAGTGTTGTGTGGATGAATGAAAGCCCCTGATTGCTACATCTCTAGAGAACAGTATTGTCACCCTGGGGATACAAACTAGTTCTATAGCTGAACAAGTGAAGTCAGAGAGAGACTTCCAAGACTACCGTCCTTTTCCTGATCCCCTCTGATCCAAAGGAGGCGCCAACATGTCTTGCTTCTCCCTCCCCAGTCACAATATCTTATGAGGGATGAGCCCAGAGTCCCCCTGTAATTACACCCTGTTTGACTAGGAAATGGAATTCCTGATCGCATTCCCGAATCTCCCACTGCCGCGACATTTATAACTACATTAGAAAGGAAATACTCTTTGCTGTGTGCCTTCACTCGAGATAATTGGACAGGGATAACGCTGTTGAGGGGCCCGAGGCCCTTCCCAAAATGACAGAACAGCCATGACTCATAAAGTAAAGGAAATAGTGGTTCCCTCCTTGAGCCCCTGAACACAGGGGAAATAAATGGAGCCTTAACTGAAAGATGAATACATCTCTCAGAACCCCAGGGTTTTGGAACCCTGGGAGCACCTCAGTCTGATGTGACAGTGGTGCCGACTGCTCAGCCTCTTTCTGTCTGCAAAAAGGAGGCCAATAAAATGCTTCAGCTCAGATGCCAGCTATGGCTGCTAACATTCAGAAGCATGGAGGCTCCTACAAGTCACCCAGAGACCCCAAAAATACACCCAACTCAAGGGCTGGAGATAATGACAGGTCTTGCAAAAACGCTGTCATCATAAGAACTATCTCCACAGGCGCCATCGCTGATGCCATTTGCTGAGGGTCTGCACATCAAGTCCCTTGGTCCTCACCATCCCTCGGGAAGCAGGAAACCAGTGCTGTAGAAATAGGAGACCAAGCGAGCTGCCCAAAAGAAGTGACTGGTGCTGCAGTTCTGGCCAGGTGCTGTGCTTCCACTTACCTCTCCATTTGACCCCTGAGAGCTACTGAAAGTATCCTTAGAAACCATGTCAGGAATCACTGGACTTTACACTCTCTCTCTCTCTCTCTCTCTCTCTCTCTCTCTCTCTCTCTCTCTCTCTCTCTAACAGGGATCCTCTTTTGATTTCAGTAAAAAATCAAACCACCCAGAGATCAGCCACTAATTGTGATAACCAAGGGCATCGGAGAAACAGCCTGGGTGCAAAGGGGGCCTCTCTATGAGTTCCTTTTAAAATACAAGTACCCCTAAGAAAGGCAACGAAGGAAGTCACTAATATCTCAGCCTGGGGAGGCTTCCAGATCATCTGGCCATTCATTCATTGTTAGAGAAAAAGCCAAGGGCATTAGAAGGGCGCTGTCGGCAATGGAGGAGGGGTCACGGGACTGAGGGAGAGGATGGTTGGCAGAAAGTGACTACGGTAAGAAGCAGGCAGGGACCTGGAAAATAATCTCGGCCTACTTCACAGATGTGCCTAGGGCTGGCCTGGGGGCATTCATCGGTACCACACAGGATGACATTTGTGGTGAAATGTCTTAAATCGGTTAAGGGCTAAATCATTATTTCTAGAGACATTAATTTTGTCACCTTTTCAAACAGCACAGCACAGCATAACCGAGACAGGCTAAGCCGATGTGCAGTTTTACTTAAGGAAGAATGTCTCACCCTAGCTTGCTAGCCTAGAGATGCTAATAAGCATTACTTGAAGATAGGCACTGGTAAGTCATCTGAAGTTATCAGCACCCACTGAGCTGGCTCTTTTCTTCTTTTGTTACTGACTGATGGGTTACAGAACACTCACTGGTTCTATGACTTTAGCAAAGACTAAACCCCTCAGATCAGCTTCTATATGTCATAGTTCACTAAAATGCTACATCAATGGTACCCACCATATTGTGTATGTGAGGACATTTATTAAACAGAAAGATAGCTGGAGAGGTGGCTCTGTGGGTAGAATTTTGCCTACCATGCACAAGGATCTCAGTTTGATCTCCGGTGCCCCATAAACCAGGCATTGTGCTACATGCCTGTAATCCCAGAGCTTGAGAGATAGAGACAGGAGCATCAGAATTTTAAGGTTATCCTTGGCTCCATAGAGAGTCTATGGCCAGTCTGGGCTACATAAGGATCTATCTCAAAGGAAAAAATATTTAAAAAAAACAAAAACAAAAACAAAAAAAACCAGACAGTGTTAGTATTGCATAGAGGACATGCGAGCAAACCACATGGTGTCAGTTTATCTGCTGCCATGCAGTAAAAGAGTGGTTCTCAACCTGTGGGTCTGGACCCCCTGTGGGTTGCATATCAGATATCCTGGGTATCAGATATTTACAATTATGATTCATAACAGTAGCAACATTGCAACAAAAATAATTTTATGGCTAGGGGTCACCACAACATAAGGAGCTATATTAAAGGGGGTGCAACATTAGAAAGGTTGAGAACCACTGTGCTAGAAAGTTCCAGGCTACTAGAGCAGCTAATTAGCCACAGTTGGTCACTGCTCTGTGCGTGTCATTGTCCATAGTTGTATCTGAGTACTGACTGGGGCACATGAGAAAGATTTACTGCAGCCATAAAAAGCCAGAAGCTCACCAGGGAAGAAGAGGTTAAAGTCTGTCCAACCACTGACCTAGGTTCAAAGATGTCGCCATAACTGTCCATTGTGTGCCCCAGGTATGGACCCCCAGTCCTAGGATTTGGGCAACCTCCAGGCAGTCTTAATACCTTAGCGCTCCAAATAGTATCAGAAATACATAATTCACAAGCTGGTAAATCTGCTCACAAATGGGGTTAAACTTCCACAATTTTAGCACAGATTGATTTAAAAAAAAAAAAAAAAAAAACAGCACTGATGAGGCATGTATAATTCACATTGAAACCACAATTTTATTTAATTTTTTTTCTTTTTCTTGACTAAATCGATTCTCCATCCCAAGACAGGGTGATTCTTCATGGGTTTTTTTTAAAGAAAGAATAAAACAAAAATCTCTGTATAGCTTTCATCCCAAATGAAAATCAAAAATAGATGCTGTTTCCCTATTCCTTCTGATTTGGCATTTTTAGAAATTAATTTTTCCAGGCAATTAAATTAGCCAGTAATTTGATATTACCATCTTATTTCATTAAATAGAACACATGCTGAAATAACACACAACCTCATTTTCATTTATAATTTTTACAAATTTAGTACTCATAAAGAGGTGCTGGGTGGACGGTGCCAGAGACTAGAATCTTCCCTGCTGGCTGGAAGAGGTGATTACGTGAGCGGCAGTCCAGGCCTGTCCAGCTGCAAGAGAAAGAGGCAGCCCCACACACAGCCCTTTATTCTCGACTCCAGAACCCTCCCTGGCCACCCAGGAGGCCGGAGTAAATGGCACAACACTGGTTGGAATCCACTCTCCCATTTCCTAATGGCCACCTGGTATTTCTATGTTGCTTCTGTCCAAACAATTCTCAAATGTTTCCCAGGTCACAGAACTGTATTCTCTAATCATTTTAGTCAGCTTGATCTCTGGGAACCTGGAAATTCACTCGGGAGTTGAGAGGATGGACGCGCTGAGCTAGAGAAAAGATCACCCAGTGTTTGCTGCTCTTACGTTCCACCAGTGAAAGAATGAGCTACATGCATTCCTAAGAGAAAACCAGAGCAGAGGTGCTCTGCAGAGGTGCCATTTTCTAGGCAGGCAAGCAAAGTTAAGATAAGCCATGGCTGTAAGTAGAAGGCCTAAGTAGGAAAAGACAAGGGTCAAGATTAACATAAATCATCGGAGGTTATTCCTCTTTAAGTAATTTTTAACATGAGCACTTGGCAGAGTGTTCCAAGAAGACTTAAGTTTGGTTCCTAGCACCAACACTGAGCTGCTCACAACCACCCGTACTCTAGATCCAGGGATCCAGCGCCCTCTTCTGGCCTCGATGGGCATCCACACACATAAGGCAAATAATCACAGGAAACACACCCACACACTCTTGCGCATGCGCACACAAATACACAGAGCACATCGGGATTGCTGTGGTATAAACGAGGCCCGTGCAAGGCAAACTAGGACCAGCGCTCCCATCACAGGGAGTGGAGGTATATTTGCAAAGAGGCCACCCAGTCATTGGGTTAAGGACTCTTCTATATCCTGTTAGTCCTCTGCCTCAGCCTGCAGCCTGTCATGCTCCTTTTTTTTTTTTTTTTTTTTTTTGCAGGTTTTACTGGTTCCCCGCACCCCCCCTTCCATTTGCCCTTCACCTTGGCAAACATGATGCTTTATTTAAAATTCAAGCAAATGTCCATTCCTCCCACCCAGATCTTTCTGCTCATTCCAACCCATGCTACTGCCTCACTGGCTTTCTTTTGTCTTTTTGCACAAGTTGAGCTGCACAGCTTTGCCCTGCAGAACGTCCTAGAGCTCTTCTGGGGGGCTCTGTTAGGACGGGTCCCTTTCCCTAACATCGCTCCTGCCTCTTGGGAACCTGTGCTCACTCTCGTCTTTCTTTTTGCACATAGAGTAGGTAAACTGAACACTTTCCTCAGACTGTCTAACGAGGCAAACAGACTTCTTTAAGGCCATCTACCCCGGCAACAGAGCAAGAGTATGAGATCGTGAGAAAAAAGAGGCTTTGCTAGGCCCCTCAGCACTATCAAGCTCAAAGTAGGGCCCCTGCCCTGTGTCCGTACGGAACTGCGTACAGCTCACATGGTGCTTCTCACTATCGTACCTGGGTCATAGTAACTCTTTGACTTAGGCATCTAGTGTCCATATTGGAAAACCCCAGAGGATAACAATTCATTGGGTCGATTACTCTGTCCTCAATGGCTGCCATGTCATGGATGCTCAGAAAATGCTGGCTGAGAGAATAATGGAAAGAGATTAGTGAGAACATGCTTTTTCTAGAAATAAGAATAGAGCCACACTTACTGGGTTGAGTTAATTTCCTTCTGCTTGACTACTACATAGGCTGGGGGAACGAATTTCCACTGGGGGAACCTTCCACCATGGCTGTGGTGGTTTGAATACAAAATGAAATGTTTCTCATCATCTTGGGCATTTGAATAATTGGTTCCTAGTTGTTGGCACTGTTTGAGAAGGTTTGGGAGGCGTGGCCTTGCTGGAGGAAGTATTGTCACTGGGGGTGTGGCCTTGCTGGAGGAAGTATGTCACTGGGGGTGTGGCCTTGCTGGAGGAAGTATGTCACTGGGGGTGTGGCCTTGCTGGAGGAAGTATGTCACTGGGGTAAGCTTTGATTTCATAGTCTTGCAGCATCCCCAGTGTTCATTCTCTCCCTCTCTCCCTCTCCCTCTCCCTCTCCCTCTCCCTCTCCCTCTCCCTCTCCCTCTCCCTCTCCCTCTCCCTCTCCCTCTCCCTCTCTCTCTCCCCCCTTTGTGCCTGTTTTTGGTTCAAGATGTGAGCTCTCAGCTCCTGCTTTAGCCATCTTGTCTGACATTTGGTGCCACACATCACGATAGACTCCTATCCCTCTGGAACCAGAAACTGAAATAAGCCCTTCCTCCTATCAGCTGCTTCAGTCATGGTTTTTCTTACAGCAACAGAAAAGTCGGTAATACAAAGGCTCACTTGATAGATGGGAAGACACGGACTCCAAAGCCAGATAACTGATGTAGGGTATGACCTTTGACCAGTTCTATGTTACCCTAAGCAGACACTGTGCTCAGATCAGTAGACCGCCCATCTGTGATAAAAGAAAGTGTTGCATTACTTACCCTGCCCAGATCCACTTACTGGGCACTATCTACAGGTGAGTGATGCCTCAAGGCAGGAGGACACCCCACAGAGCTGGGCCCCCAGACTCCCTTCTCTGGCTAGAAACAAGCAGCTTCCCATTATCAGATAGCTGTAATACTTCTTCAGGTGCTTGGAGATTCAGTCTCCCCAAAGATGTACCTTAGGGTACATTTCAAACAGATAGCTACAGATCAGAGACCTCCTGAAGGCTGGGACCTCTCCTTTTTCTTCCTTTTTTTTTTTTTTTTTTTTTTTTAACAAGCTGCTGTCAGGGCGCATTAGTACCTCTTCATTTAAACAAGATCCTTAGTCTTGGTACATGGATCGGGGACTCAAAAAAAAAAAAAAAAAAAAAAGTCAAATAAATAATCTATCATGCTAGCAACATAATTATAAGAACATATGTTAGCACCAACTAGCTATCTTCTAGTCGTATTAAGGGAACGTGTGGGAGAGAAGGATGACAGGAGAGGCTCAAAATAGTTCTTGTGGAGGAAGTGTGACAATGGGCTGTGTGGGAACCCAAACCAGGCTTTGAGAGCCCTGGGTTCCTGAGAGCACAGCATCCCTGCGTCCCAGAGCAGAGCTTCTGGGCCTTTACTACTGTGATTGTGACCTCCTTAGAGATGGAGACGCTTGGCCAGCCTGCCATGGCCAGTACCTTCTAGCAGCCAGGGAGGTGGCTAGTCAGAGGGTTCCTGCTCAGACAGGTATTTAAACATTGGTTCTCACATATGCTCTGAGACACTGAGGAAAAAGTATTTCCATAGCCTGAGGTGGCTATCACCTCACCTACCCCACCCTGCCCCCACCACCACATTTTCCCATTATTGCTATGACTATCCTCAAGTTCAAGGCTCTCTTCTTAATTAAGCGTATTCTCTCCTGCCTCCTGGACCACCCTAATCCCTGCCCTGAGACCCAGCAGGGCTCCAGTCCCCACCCCTCCTTTCATGTGTTTGGGGACCCCTGACTACTGCTGTCATAGCACTGCATGGTTCTGGAAGGCCCTAGTACCCATCACATTTTTAACTATGCCTTAACTGTCTTTCCCATGGCTTGCTGCATGCCTCATTTGCTCCCCACAGTGACTCTGGCTGGCTGGGGACCCAAGGTCTCTGTTGTGAGGACACACACATGCCAACTCATGAGAAAGCTGCAATCAAAGCATCCTGGAGCCAAAGGAGCCGGGAGGATGAAAAAAGGCTCACAGAAGATCACTGCACTCACGGATGGCCAAGGAGGATACCTGCACTCAGGGCCGCTCACTGGACAACAGATCTGGCAACTGGACCTGATCCTGGATGGCCAAAGACACAGGCCCTGCCAGCAATGACACAGAGCTGCTATGGAAGACTCCAGGGAAGACCAAATGTGTGCTTCAGGAAGGAAACTCTGAAGACCCAGAGGAACCTGGAGGCAAGAAAGCAGCTTGGAGGTCATTGTATTTACCACCATGAAAAAGGGTGTGTGCATCAGAATGGTGAGCTTTGATAGGCAGAGAAAAGTTCTGGGGACATATTGATGTATTTGTGGCACACTAGGTATTTGGTCTGGGGTCTTAGAAATGAAGGACTTAACAGAGATTTAGTGAATGCTGATTGATATGTTTAGTGCCCATTCTCATGTCTTGAAACATAAAAATGAAAAACAGAGCTTCACGAAAATATTTTGAAATGTTATCCTAACTGCTTCTATACTTTTATATGGCCTGCTGATTCACAGGAAGAATTAAACGATGAGGACGGAAAAGGGAAAGATTCCGTGTTTTGACTCTTCCAGAGCTTGAATGGTAAGTCAAGGGAGGGATGTTTTCTCTGTATTCATGCATCTAAGCCGAAGCCCCTTTAACACTCTCTGGAGCTCAGGTGGTTGAATGTTTGCCTGCCGTGCATGGTGTCCTGGGTTTGAATCCCGCCATCACATGAAATAGGTGTGGGCACACACCCATGGTCCCAGCACTTAGGAGATCAAAACGGGATCAGAAGTTCAAAATCATTCTAGATACAGAGTAAATTTAAGGCCAGCCTGGGCTATATGAGACTCTACAGGTAGTGGGAAGGAAGCTCTCTTTTCTGGCTAAGTTCAAGGGCTACTTTCTTTCTGGTGGGCATGTATAGAGGTTCTGGGGGTGCCGGAGAGATGGCTCAGCATCTAAGTTGTACTGCTCTTGCAAGCGACACATGGCCAGCTCCTGCATCTACATCAGACACCTCCCAACTGTCTGCGATCCCAACTCCAAGGGGTTGATGTCCTCTTCTGACTTCCGTGGGCATCGCACTCGTGTGCACGAGTACCACACATGTCCACGAATACCCAATGAACAAGAAAAAGAATTTAAATCACGCAAAAAATAATTGATGTAGTAATATCCCCCCCCCCTCCTCCTGAGCATCGTATGGAACAGTCATGATGCACAGACCAGAGCCCTGGGAGGGTCCAGGATCATCGGAGGAAGTCGGATAGGAAGGATGAGGGGTCTACCAGGCAGGTGGTGTGCTCTGATGGGGAGAATTCGATGGTTATCCCCTCTCTAAGCTTATCTAATTTTCTTTCTTCAACGCTAACATTTAAATGGTATTCTCTCTCCCAAGAGGACACACAGTAAGGCTTAAGTGTAATCTAGACTATTATGTCAACAACATTAATAGAGAAAACATGACATTTGTGCTCATCCCCAAGGAAGCGTTGCCCATCGACTGGAGGAAACCAGACAAGTCACTCACTGCCCTGTGTTTGCTGGGATCCATATTGATCCCTTGGAAATACCTGGCAAGATCCTGGCTTCGTGCCATGCCTTCTGCTGTTGAGACATGGGATGGAGGGGTCAGGACCGCTCACATTCTCTCTCCGAGAGTAAAACTTGCCATTTCCCCCTTTAAAACCATAGCTCTTCCCTAAGTAGATAAGGATAGGATGGTACCTTCCGAAAGGTAACACAGGATATTTGCAAAGCGCTCCCATACACATTGCCTCAGCAAACAATACCTCTAAAATACACCGGATGGCTACTGCTAGTCCCGCTGGTGACATGGATGGCAAAGTGACTATATCAGGTATCTCAGAGCAGGAAACCCACTAAACTCTCACTGCCACCTCCTTCCAGCCCAACTGCCTCTTACCCTTACTGTCAGTGGGCAACCACAGCTGTATCGGTAAAGTTCACCTAAGCCCAATGAGAGTATTGGAACTTGTGCTTCTCCCATTGGGTTAACCTCATGCCCAGGAGCAGTCCAACCTAGCACTGACACATAAGAGGCAGAACCAAATAGCCAGGCGTCCACCCATGGCCACTACAGAAGCAGAGGGTTGACTGGACTCCCATGCTACAGGTCTTCCCTAAGCTTCCCTGATGGTCAGTGAACTAGATATTTTCAACAAAAACAAGCTGAGCAGAGCCCTGGCCCAAGATGCACACCTGGTCCCAGCTGCCCCGAGCCGGTCCCAGCCTTCCATCAGAAATAAGCCAGGCTGCCCAAAGCAGGAAGAGGTAAAAGCAAATAAACCTTGCCTTAATCTCTCCCGTAGATTGGAACAATCTGAACCAACCTGTAATTTCATCCAGACATACGGAGAAAATAATTTTAAAGCCTTGCTTGAACGTAAATGTACCTCCGCTCAGTCCGACTTCCCCGCATCCCTTCTTCCCGCCCCCTCTCCATCTGCACTTTATTCAATGAACACATCTGCATTCCTTCTCCCTCTCCTTTCTCTCTCTCCTCTCTTGGCCAGAAACCCTATACAACCTTATCACTGACACCTCTCCACAGTTTCAAATTCCAACTTTGTGCCAAATCCCTATTTCCTGCTGCTTAATTTCCATTCATTTACTCTTGTTTTTGCTTCTTCTGCCTTTCCCAGCATGGACCAGCTCCAGCCCAGCTTCTTGTAATTTTTTAAGGAAGGCTCCCCATCGAGTGCTATTGGAATCTGAGCCTCTACTCCATGCCGGTGACTAGCCTTTGTTTACACTACCCAAGGATGGTGCCAGTAGGGCCTCCTCTCCCCCTTTCTCTCTTTCACTCCCTGGGTGTGTACAATAAGACCCAAGAGAACTTTTTCCCACACATGGTGACCCAGTCTGTCTAGGTTGTTATTGTTCCACTCTGCGCTGAAGTGGCCTCTTTCCATTTTGATTGCAAGGGGAATTATAAAATCGAATCTAGAAGCTTTGTTTTCCCTACCCTCACTGACACAGTCCACCTGAGCCCATGAGAACGCCTGTCAGGGTCAGGCCTATCAGAGCCTCATCATACGAAGCTCTGTGAAAGGACGGCAGGTGAGAGCCCTCAGGGAGGATGATCTGAAGACCAGCTTGGGAGAACAAGGAAGAAACACTTGGTATTTATTTCTTGGGGATGAGGAACTCTTCCTTACATTAGAAGGCTCTGCCTAGCCAGTAACAGCTCAGGGCTGTTTTCCTGGCTAACCTATGCAGTGGCAACATAACAATTTATAATCAAATGACTGGAAGTGTCAAAGGTGGCCACCATCTTCCATTCCAAGGTACAATTGGTTCTGGCCTGTTGCTTGGGGTGTCTCAAGTTTTATTTTGTTTTTCTCAAGTTCATGGCTTAGCTGCCGAGCCCTAGCTATTACACCGTAGCCAGTTCCATGATCAGTTCAAATCCCTCTGCCCCAGATCCTGACACATCTGCTCACCTGTTCTGTACCTTTCTCCACCTAAGGTTATCTCTCTGTAGTCGCACCTAAAATCTAGCAGCCAGAATGGACAGGGTCAGAGATTCCAGAATATGTATTCATGGATGCCTCCTAAGTAAATGTGATTAAAGGGCAAGAAGGCACATCCTTTTATCCTGTCACCAAGGCAAAAAGAATACTGATACTTCTTTGGTCATCCTCCTTCACAGTTGAAGGGCTGCCTCTCTGGAATCTCATCTCCCTGGAGTTGATTTATGGCATCAAGCCTCTGGCTCCTCGCCCTAGGTTCTCCCAGGTTGTAATCCTTTTCTGGAGAAGCCTTCCAAACACAATGTATGGCGTAGTCTCTACTGCTGGCTTGCACAGTAGTAACATGTGACATTGTACACAAGCAAGAGGAAATCTTCTTCATGACGCTAGCTAGCACTCAGGTGTGTGCAGCGTTCCTCGAAAGCATGACTTTTCATTATTCACTTTATTCAGCTTGTAAGAGTAAAGACATTCTTCCACTAGGGCAGGGTTTGTTTAGATTTTCTTAACCCAAATCTGTCTCTGTAATAGTGTACTTGAACTTGTGTCATTGAAAGACCTGAAAGCATTTCTCCAAGTCAGATTTTGTTTGTTTGCTTGCTTGATTTTTGTTTTCTGAGACAGAGTTTCACTGTGTAGCCCTGGCTGTCCCAGAACTCACTTTGTAGATCAGGCTAGCCTCAAACTTACAGAGATCTGCCTGCCTCTGCCTCCCAAGTGCTGGGATTAAAGGCATTCCAAGTCAGATTTTTAAAAGAGTGTGTGTGTGTGTGTGTGTGTGTGTGTGTGTGTGTGTGTGTGTGTGTGTGTATGTGTGTGTGTGTGTGTGTGTGTGTGTACACACTCGATAATGTGTAAGTATTTAGTGTGTGTCTGGTCAGATCATCTAAAGTACATCAACAAGGTCTAGACAATATCATACCATTATACATATAAGATAGGATACAAATCCAAGGACAAGCTAAAGACAGAAGAAGCCCATGCCATTCAAATCCCAGGGCAGTGCCTTTCCTGGTTTGGGGTCAAGGGTGCCCTTAAACTTATCTACTTGCTAAAGCAAAGATATTTAGCTGTTTTTGGAGGGCAGGAATAGAAAGCATTTCAGTGGCCACCCAGCAACTCTGAGTGCCTTCCTCATCTTGTTTTTGGTTTTTTGGTTTTGGTTTTTTGGTTTTGGTTTTTGGTTTTCCGAGACAGGGTTTCTCTGTGTAGCCCTGGCTGTCCTGGAACTCACTCTGTAGACCAGGCTGGCCTCAAACTCAGAAATCTGCCTGTCTCTGCCTCCCAAGTGCTAGGATTAAAGGTGTGCGCCACCACTGCCCAGCCCTGGAGTCTCCAACCATGACAGACAGACTCAACTGTTGCTCCCAGATGGAACAGTACTCCATCTGGACTCCGGTGAAGTGCTATGTGAAGGAAAGTCTGTCAGCACCAGGAAGGCTATTTTTAAAGAAGTGAGATTCTGAGTATAAGTATCCAATCTTCCTGAAGAACTATCAGTCTCCTCCTCTCTCTCTCTCTCTCTCTCTCTCTCTCTCTCTCAGCATAGGACCAAGGTACAGAGCCCTCAAAGCAGGCTGATAAAGCCAGCAGGGCTTGTCTACCCTTTGTTCTAAGGACTAGAAGCAAAGCAAAACCACAGCCTTCGAAAATAAACTTCACATGCAAATGAGCAAATAGATGGCCAGAATAAATATTTACCAAAGCTCTCCAGCATAATAAACAAGTGGGGGGCTAATCATGGGGTGTCCTTTGTCCTATCCCCACTGGAAAGGCTCAGTTTGCTTTCAGTTTTCTGCTTTACTCAAGGGTACCTGTAGACACTCCTCACACTAAATAAATTAATGGGAGAAGAGATGGTCCAATTGAGAGTCTCTACTCACTGACTCTTTTTCTTCTCTAGTGTGTAACTGAAAGTTCCCCTGAGAGAGGAAGCTGTTAGAGTAATCATAATTCTTGCTAAAAGTATCACTGGTAGATTCTCCAGAAAGCCAGAATATAATATGAAATTAATACATCCACTTAAGGTTATTGTTTCTTTCTCTCTCAATTCATTGTATGATTCCCCTGCTTTAGACACTTAAAAACTAAGGGTGAGGATAATGTTACCATTAGATATTCATATTCATGAATCTATAAATATTCATGTTTACATGCATATACAAATATGTATACATATACACACATGCTAAGTATGCATACATTCATAAATACCTATATGAACCAATAAGAAAATGACCCTCCCCAAACCATGACTTCATTTTACATATGGCACATGATGGAAAAGAGGTGAACGCCCACCATGTTAGGATGTTTAGTCGGTGACAGACTGCATTTCTGATGGTGTTCTTTTGTTTGATTTTTGTTGTTGTTGCTGCTGCTGCTGGTTGTGGTGGTGGTGGTGGTGGTGGTGGTGGTGGTGGTGGTGTTAACAAGGTCTCTCTATGTAGCTCTGGCTGTCCTGGAACTCACTATGTAGACCAGGCTGGCCTGAAACTCACAGGAATCCACACTTCAGCCTCTGAGGGCTGAGATTAAAAGTGTGTGCCACTATACCTGGCTTATGATGGTGTCCTTTACTATTCTACTACCTAGTGACATCTTAAGCCACTAAGTTTATGTAAGTGTGCTCTATGATGACTCCACAACAACAAAAGTGACCCAGAACCATCCCCTCTTGCTAAGTAACTTATGGCTTTAGATGTATACTATCTCAATCCACATGCATTAAAAAAAAAAAAAAATAGCATGGGATTGAGATTAAAATTCAAAGAGAGCAGTGACTTTGCAGCAAGTTTGGGTGATCTGGTACATGAAGCTTCTTTGGTTTACTAGCCTGGTATTTTTTTTTTTCATGTGTTTGAAATTTTCCTTAACAGAATGCTTAAATTTTCAAAGACAGGAATTTAATATTCCTGACATAAAGGAGATAAATCTTATAATTTCCATTTATGGGCTATTTCAAATAGTCAGTGATACAAAAAAAAAAAAATGGGTTTTATTGTACTGGTTTTCCTGCGCTAATTTTAAAAATGGGGAAGGGGGAAGGGGAGTTAACAGAAAATTTTAATAAGTCTTATTGGAAAGGGTCCATGCACTGGGGAAGCAAACATGAAAATGGTAGAAAGCAGTTGAATGGGGGTGCACACTCCTCAGAGGGGGACGCAGCTGCCATGGTTCTTAGAGCTCGTTTTTAACGTCGTCTTTCCCGGAGCTAGCGAGATGGCTCCATGGTTAAAAACTCCAAAGAACTCAACATTCCCTTCTGGCTTCCATGGGTACCTGTAGCCATGTGCACATACATGTGCACAGATATACACACATTTACATAAGTGAAAATAAAATATTTTAAATTATCTTTCTAGAGATTAAAGCTTTTCCAAACTTCCTTAGATAATTTTTACGTGTATCTTCCACCTACGACCCGGTGGCTCTCTCCTATGCCAGTTCATAGGAGTAGCCACCTTTGACATAAATGGTAACAGTGTTTGTAATACTGAATACCAAACCTAAACCCTTCCTGTTTCTGGCTCCACTCAGATATGTTACGGAGCATGAAGGGTAAAACAAAGAAATGAGAGTAGCCCAAATCCTGAAGGACAATCCTAAGACTGTCCTTGATGACAAGCCCTGAGCACCAGTGCTGGCACTGGTAGCTTCTTGCTGTACCTAGTTTTCTATGGACCCAGATGTACAAGGGCAGATTTAGATACCAACTCGGCTCCAAGATAATTAGCCTTCCAGAAGCAAAGACTATTAGCCCCAAATGTAACTAGTCTGAGTCCCTAGAGATGTCAACCCCTTTGGGTCAACATCCCACTATTATCCAGATGTGTCTGGATCCAGCCTCTGAGCCTAAAAAGCCATCCATTACATAGGACATGCCACACTCTCTTAGAGCCACACAGCCTGACCCAAACTGAAAAACAAAGCAATCCTGTGAGTGTGTGACATCATGTTTGCCTCTGCTAACAAGCTTCTCTATTCACCGGCAGCCAAAACCCATAAGTGGTTCTTAAACAAAGACAGCCCAAAAAAGAATAAGAATGTCAAATCCTAGCCACAGTTCTGTGGTGTGAACACAAAATCCGCAGGACCCAAGTTCAAAATGATTTACAGACAGTTTGATCAAAGTCAGATGGAACCCGGTGTCTTCCTGGAGAGGAGCCAGCAGCTATCAATCCGAATCCTCTCCAACAAGTTTGTCATTAGTCAGAATCAATACATTATGGAGACAATTTTCTCCTTTGTCTCTCAGCCCCAGGAATTTTCTGCATTGATTTTTATCATCAGATCTCAAGGTGCTGGCCTTACGAAGTGGCTGACAGGAATCACAGCCCTGACTACCTCCAGTGGCTCTATTGGAGGGGCCGAGGAGAAGTTTAAAAAATAAATCCAATTAGACACAGAGGTCTCAGGATAGCGAGTCCAAGGGCCCATTGGCTGGTTGGTTTTGAACTGTTCCTGCCTGTCCCCACTCCCCCTTTACAGGCATGACTTTGGACTTGTAAGAGGAAACAATGCCAGCAGGTGCTCTGTTGCAGGCCTCACGCTGTGGTTGCCAGATCACCTTGGCTAAGCCAAACCAGGGGAATGACTGAGATAAAGATCAAGGCGTAGCCATTGGTCTCAACATAGCCATTTTCTCCTCTCTGACAGCACAGGTCTGTATGGACCTGTAAGAGCCCCATTACCTCCTCTCCTCCTCCGCTCCCCAAACAATAGTCACAGGGGCTAGGGAGACCCTTAAGCTCCATGATAGCAGTGCTCTTCAGTATAGAGTCTCAGCACCTATGGAAAAGCTGAGCATGGTCGAGTGCACCTATGACCCCAGTGCTTGGGAGGTGGAGACAGGAGGGTTCCTGGAGCTCACAGATCAGCCCATCTAGCCGATTTGGGGAACCCTGGGTTCAGTGAAAGACCTTGTCTCAAAAAATAAGCCAGAAAGGAACAGAGGAACTCAAGGCCAGCCTCTGGCCTCTGCTTGTGCACATAGACACGTTCATCTCTGACCTCGCCCCACCCCACCACACACACGTGCACACATAGGAACACACAGAGAGCATGCTGTCTCCGAGATACAGCACTTAGTTCTGTGAAACCCTTCCCAGCAGCCAGCATGAGGACCCCACTTTTTCCATCACAAATGCATCAGGATATTTGCATTGTAGTTGTGGGCTGTTCTTGAAGGATCTTCAGCCTTCCTACAGGGTATGATAAAAACCAGGGATGGAAACAAGGAAAGGAAAGGAAAGGAAAGGAAAGGAAAGGAAAGGAAAGGAAAGGAAAGGAAAGGAAAGGAAAGGAAAGGAAAGGAAAGGAAAGGAAAGGAAAGGAAAGGAAAGGAAAGGAAAGGAAAGGAAAGGAAAGGAAAGGAAAGGAAAGGAAAGGAAAGGAAAGGAAAGGAA
>CM052708.1:51458430-51520930 GCA_028551405.1 Uromys caudimaculatus
CTAACACATGATATTTTTCCAGCTCACTGGCATTTCATAAACACCATTTGTTGTCATGTGGTTAAATTAAAACTGAGGATATCAAACATCAAACAGTATGTTAATGTCACGTATGCTTGAATAAATAGTAAGAGTTCAACTGAATGGAATATGTGGATTGCTAGCTAATTAAGCAAGAAGCAGGTGTGAAAAAAATCTAATTTAGGCAATTTTTTATAATTAATAATGTTTACTTGTAGTACCCTTCTAATGGGGCTCCAGTCTAGCCTCTTGTGAATTGCTGAGTTTACTCCAGTATTTTAAAATTATAATTGAATGGAGAATTTTACCAGCTATCAGGTTGCCTTTCAACTGAGGAATCGCTGCCCAGCCTAGAAGGTTCCTCGCAGTACTTCGTATCCACAGGATTAATGAACAAATTAGCCGAGCAAATTAAAGCTTAAAACACACACAGCCATGTCCCCATACCTGAACGTTCTCCTAAACCCTCCCCAGCTCGTGCATGAATGGGGGTGTGTGTGAACTTAGTTGGACCAGCTTGAATGAGGTGCTGGATTCAAACAAAAGATTGGAAAATGGGTTATGAAGGTTTTGGTGAGTGTCTGTAAAGCACTATGACAGAGAACATTTTGCTACAAATAGAAATGAAAATACTAAGATCATATCTGAACTGTCCAGCCCAATTGCACACAACCAATCAATTAATCCAAGAATACATTTAAGCTTGCTTTCCTTTCCAAGAAACCAAGTGGAAGCTGAGGAGGAGAACACAGCCACAGATGTGCAAACAGACCTGGACTATTTCATGGACGTGACATATCTACTGCATTTAATTAAAAGAAGAATGTCTGAGAACAATGTATCCTTCTCAATCTGGGGCCGAGGGACCAAAACAAGACTGGATTAGATAGGGCAACTGCAGTCTCCAGAGACCAGCCCCCTCTAATGGGAGCGCCACATGTTTGATATGTAGGGAAGTAAGTGGGTGTCCTGGACATAGTCCACTATTCATCACACCACAGCCCTGCTCATTCCCATAGAGGAGCCTCAAAACCATGAAACCATATGTAGAATATTAAAAATCGTTTAACGTTAACATGCACATTTGAAGGCATGCACTCTGGACAAGGCTGCAGTCCAAAGGAGCCCTGGAAACTCCCCAGACAAGAAGATAATGGCTGTAAAGGCAAACTAGGGTTTCTGCACAGATGTGTATGTATTACACACACACACACACACACACACACACACAGGGGATGTCATAGAAATTCGCACCTCCTCTCTGCAATGCTGTCTTTTATCACTGTTTTCGTTACCAATTCCTATAGCGAGGCCAGCATCAATAATTGATGGGACTATATACCTAGGGTATCAGCACATTAATTTATAATTAAAGATGAGAAACACCAGTCCTCCTACCGCCAATCATTTGGTATTAAAGGATACGCAGAGATATTTACATATATACATATACATATATACAACAGATATAAATCATTTCTCAGAGTCAATAACCTTACTATGTTTTCATGTTCCTTCCATTGCCACAGAATTAATCGCAGTCCTGCCCCTAACCACATGGAATTTTATTTTCCATCAGAGCAACGTTTACTTGGGTTTACTTTGTTGGAACTCTGAGTGCTTATTCAGTTTATAAAGATTTAGTGCAACATATTTTGTTAAGCAACATTAAAAGCACTCCCTGATAGATCTCGATGTATACCACATTGCTTCTCTGTAGCATCTCTGTGCTTTTGATCCCCAGCTAGTTCACTAACAAGGACTATGCAGAGTTCAGCTCCACTATGCATGGAAATGCTGACAAGTTTGGAGGCAGAGGGTTCTGTTTGTTCTCTCAGTTGCCAGAAAGAATATAGGAAGAGAAAAGTGAATGCAAGAAACTTATGCATGGGCCCAGGGAGGAATCAGACTTCATCAGCTTTCAGCACAGACACCAGACACCAGAAATGGCACCAACCTCAACTGAACCTTAAGGTTCCAAGTAAAGACACAGGATAACTGCCATAAAGGCCACCAGTGGACACTAGTGCCACTGCTGTAGGTGACTCTATCCCACCTACAAACTCATCCTAGAACCCCAGAGTCTACTTTTGTACAGGCTGTGCCTGTCCCCCAAGAAGTCATATGAACAAGATATGCAGTGACCTGGGGCATCACTCTGTGATCACTTCCAAGGGGGCATAAGCAAGGTATCTGTGCCCTTGGTTACCCCTACTATGGTGGCCCATATACTCTGTGCATGTGGCTCACCTCTCTCAAGGACAGATGACTGTGGGAAAGGGTCTCCTCCTTAACTAATCAACAGAAGACTTGCAACAGAGCTGAGAGAAATTGATGAGGAAAAAAAGAGAGAGTAACTGTGCAGATTCCATCTGAGCTATAGAAGTTAATCCACCCCTGACAGGTCTGGCTGATTCTCAAAAGAAAAGATGGCATTGGCTCAAGGCCTAGACCTCAGGGACAGCAATGGTCTTCCAAGCCAGGGAGGAGGGCTATGAGGGTTCTAGGAACCCATGCATTCTGTGGAGTCGCTCACTGCTGCTACTGACCTCAGGGAGATACAGAAAGGAAGAGGAACACATGACCACATGGTTTAGGAGGCAGCCTCCTTTCTGTTGCCCCTACCCTATCTGGGACCTGAAGGAATCACTTCTGCTACAACATTGCCCTGGTCTGGTTTCTTCTAAGTTGTAACAACAATACAGCTAGACAGTTGGAGTTTCTAGAAGGTAAATGAAGTTTGGGAGGACCTTGTTGACTCCTAGAGGGTCTTAATCCAGTAAGTAGAAGGCAGGGGCTTCTCAGCTGTCTTCATATGCAAGGTAGGAGTCCTTTCACAAAATTCCAATGAGGAGTTGGCTTGGCTGTCTCCTCCCTGAGTTCTTGGGAAAAGACCAGTTCTCTTCTTCTCCTTCTTATTGCTTCAGATTTCTTGACATGTGGCTGAGCACTGCATCCCTAAAGCAAGTCTGGTGAGTGATGGAAACTCTTCCTCCATAAGTCAGTCAGTCAGCATACTGGAGTGGACAAGAGGAGAAGACCAGGGGAAATCCTCAGAGGAAGCCCTGGGACCTTCCTGTCACAGCTGCCAGGGAACTTTCTCTGTAGGTTGTCATTAGATTCCCTGCCCAAACACCAACCCTGAATATATGGAACTCCTGAAGCTGTGTCAAAAATGGCGGGAGTGGGGTGTAGAGGTGAGGCAGTGGGAGATGAGAATCCCAGTGTATATAGACGAGAAGGGAACTAATGGATAAATCCCTCCTCGTCTGTGTTTTTAAAAAATATTGCAGATGGATCTGTGTACTGGGGAGGTCAAATCTCCAGTTAATGGAGCGCACAGCTAAGGGTGAGCTGACATCACATGGAGGCTGAAGAGGAAACACTGATATATGTTTGTGACATCATTGCTAAAGATAGAAGACAGAGGCAAGAGCTTGTACTAAAGATACAGAGAAAAGAGCTCTTTCTTGGGTGGGGAACTGGGGACTAGGGAGCGCTGTTCTTGATGGAAGAAACAGACTAGGCCCCTTATACAGTCTATATAGTCTCTGTGAGACCCAGCAAAGATCAGCTGTTGAAAACATCGACTGTTGGGACTATAGCTCTGGGAGTTCACGTTTCTGTACTTATTAGTGGGGGTAAATTTCTCAGCCTCTCTCAGTCTTAGTACCTGCAATATGAAGATTAAATAGGGAATGGTGGCTCAGCTTAGTGGCAGGGTGTGGTTTATCATGTGGGAGGTTCTGTGTTCTGTCCCCAGCACCACAAAACAACAAAAAACAGAAAGATAAAATGAGGTGTCCCACAGCCAAGGAAAGCATGTAATGGCTCCTTCTACACAACGCAAGTATACATGCTCTGGCCACACACTCAGCATGCACTTAAAGTATACAACTAAGTGGATAGAATCGGGATGAAAACTTTGAAAAGATGACAAAGCAGAGGCTGCAGCTGCTAGTTTTTCTAGCTGTTAGTGGGCTGTGGAATGAAGTCTGGGGCTCTTGCTGGCTATGATCTCTAATCTATAAACTATAATCTCAGTGGTTCATGAGTTCACCTCCATTCCTGAAGTTCTCTTCCCAAAGAAATTATGTTTGTATACCCATGTTCATAGCACCTATATTTATGATGGCTGAGATATGGAAGTGTCATCAGACAGAAGAACAAAGAATCATATAGCTACACAATAGAACATCAGTTAACCTTTAAAGGGGAAGACATTTTTTGATGTTCTACTGGACAGATGAAGCCTAAGAACATTATGCTAAGTGAAACGAGCCAGCCTTGAATGACAAAGATTGAATGGCCCCAGGTACATGGAGCATCTGGAGAAGTCAAATTCATCAACACAGGATATGAGATGGCTACCCAAAGTTAATAGGAGCTATTGATTGATGGGTACAATATCCTAGTTTTATAAGATGAAGAAGTTCTGGAGCTGGTGGTACCAATGACTGCACAATCATGCAAATGCACTTAACAGGTTTATGTGTTTTATCACAATTTTTTAAATTTAAACTTAAACCGACAAGAAATGAAATAATAAAAAATAAAAAAGACTGGAGAGATGGCTCAGTAGTCAGTGACACTAATGGCTCTTGCACAGGACCTGGGTTCACTTCCCAGCACCCACTGGAAGCTCAACTATCTGTAATTCCAATTCCAGGGGCATCTGATGCACTCTTCTGGCTTCCACAGGCACTGCACACACGTAGTGTACATACACACATGCAGGCAAAACACTCATACACCTAAAATAAAAACAAATCTCTAAGAAGAAATAAATAGATAAGATAAAAATAAGAATCTCAAAGAATCACACACAAAAAAGATACATTTCCAGTAGAAATGAACTACCACAGGCCTCAAGAATCCCCTGTAGCAAAGATTTCTTGTCTTCAAATATCCCCAAGTCATCCCTTAGAGTGAAAGGCACCATCACAAAAGATGTAAGCACATGCCTACTGAGAGCATCCATTACAGAAAGCTGGTGAGTTCCTCTTTGCCTGTGCATAGGTTGCTCTCTGATGTCTGAACTGTCTCTGATTGTGAAGTACAGCTCAGGAGGAGGCATAAAAAAGTTCTCCAGGCTCTGTGGAGTAGAAATAGAGACCCTGAGATCGATCACCTGCTCTGAACACAGAGACAATAGAGATGCCTGCCTCTGCTTGTGCTTCTGAGAACAGAGAATGGAGCTATGGCCCTAGCTCCAGGCCTGGACTCTGACATCTAGCGAGGCTTGAGGCGGGTGTTAGGACAGGGCCTCATGGAACCCAAATGCCCTTGAGTTCCCTTAGTTGCAGCTGGCTTGAGCTTTTAAATCTCTCAAGTGCTGGGATTACAGATATGCATGCCCACATTTGGTATATGCAGTGCTGGGAATTGAACCCTGGTCCTCTCTGGCATGCTATGTGAGTACTTTACTAACTGAAATGCTTATCAGTCTCTGAGAAGAACTTCTAACAGAAGCAGAGCAAAAAACATGGTGCAGTCTCAATGTGTTTGCTCAGCCAGAACATCTCCCAGGGTATGACAAGTTCATGTACCTTCTCTGCTCAAGAACTTTTCTTGTCCACAGTCTCCTTTGAGGTGAGTTGGTTGAAAGCACAGACTTGGGGACCAGATGGAGCTCAGTTGCTGGGCAACCACAGCAAGGAATTCCATCTCTCCTGGCACCAATTTCCTCATCCATCTATAAACCGGGATGACAACATTACCTGTTTCTTGGGTTGTGGTAAGCGTCCATGGGCTGATGTGTTAAACAGAGCTTACTTTGGGGCCTAATACACAGAAAATGTTGGCCACTATTATTTATTATTCTCACAACAGGACTTAGGAAAAGATTTTTATGAGTCCTGGAATCAACAAGGAAGAGGCCACACAGAGAGATGGCACAATAACACAGCCCCTTTCATGTCACTGCTTCTTCTGACTCTTGGCCTGCTTAGGAAAAGAAGACCCCCCCTTCACACACACACACACACACACCCACACCATTCATGCGCACACACACATGTACACACACCACTCATGCACACACACATGTACACACACTACTCATGCACATACATACTCATACATACACACATATTCATGTACACACACACATGCACACACACATACTCATGTACATACACATTCATGCACACACACACACACACACACCAGAGGCAAATGTAAACAGTAGAGCTAGCTGAGGAGAGCTGTCCACACTCTGTGGTCTCCTGATAAACCTGGAAGCTACCGGTGGATTGGCTGTGGAGCCTCCCATCCTGGAGCGATACCCAAGAAGGCATGCGTGCATGTCTGTCCCCTGCTCCTCCATTCACTCCGACAGGAGCCTTCATCTGCTCCGCCTTCTGGGAGTGCCTGTCGGTCTCCGAGCCTGGCGCGGAAGCAGGTGTGGGCATATTTTAAGCTCCAGCAAATAACTTTAATTGAGCTCTCCTTGGACATATGAACCCACAGAGTGATTTTTTTTCCTCTTCTAATAAAAAAAGACCCACAACAAACCAGATGGGTCTCAGTCTCTCCCAGACACTCCCCCCCCCCCACTCTTCAGGCTTCCCTAATAAATCTTCACTCTAAAGAAATCACCCTTCTTCAAGTGGGTATATTATTTGGTGGCACAAGTGTACCCTGCCTCTGCCAGCAGATATATGGATCAGAAGGATGTAAGACACAGAAATGAGGCCTGATAGTTCTGGTCTGGGTTGGTGCTTAAATTCTTACTGATCTGGAACTTTCTATGGCACATTTCTTCCCTGGGCCTGGTACCCTCATGTCCCACCAACTCACCTTGGATTTGCAACTATGACCTCCTATCAATCTCACCTCAGAGGAAGACTTCTAGAGGGGACCTCACAACGGTTCTAGCTGTCATGCCCTCAGCATCTACACAGAATCCCCTCTACCCAAAGCCAGGTTTAGTCCTTGCCAATGTGTCCAGGAAACATGACAAAAATGGAGCTGAGCTCCCTGTCACCAGAATAAAGCTCCTCAGAAAGGCACCATGGCAGGCAAAGGACAATGTGAATGGATTCCAGACTTCCCTCCCCAGGAAAAAAAAAAAAGACCTCAAGAATAGCCCAGGGCCTGAGTGGAGCAACACACTCTGGGTTCTGATTTATGAGCACTGAGTTATTGGTAGGAGGGCCCAAAAGGAGTCGTTTACAACAGAAATTATTGCAGGCAAATGTTGGTTGGTTTATTAAATCACTCACTAATATTGATGGGTTAATGCCTGTCACACTTACTTAAGGGTCATGGGGAAAGGGAGGGCCTTTATCTCTGGCCTGTTACCCCTAAATATAATGATAGATACACCTTTGTGTGCTTTCTTTCTCCTCAAGCAAAGCCTGCTGTATTATTTATGGTTTTCTGAGTCACCGGCTGCAGCCTGCATCTGGATCTTAAAAGGGTGATTTGCAAAAACACAAAAAGAGGGCACCCGTCTAGTCTGCCGGTGGGATTCTGTTCACCCGGCTCACAGCGGCCCCCTCGGAGGACCCTGGGCTGAGAGCACCTCAGAGAGAGCACCGCCGGGCGCCTCAGGCTGCTGGGGCCAGATGGCGAGGGCGTATTGTTCCCTTTCTGGTGATAGTCCTGCTGTGGCAAATAAAGTTAAATCAAAAGGTTAGAGCTCTGCGAGGGGATGACAGGGTGGCTCCAGCTGACAAGGCTGAGGAGCCCCGGCAGAATGTGGGATGGACACGGCGCTGGTCCCCAGGAACGCAAAAGGAAGGCCCTAGCTGCTAAAATAGAAGTTCTGACCCAGAGAGAGGCTTCCAGGCTCTGCATCCTACAGCCTCTCTCTCCTTGACTGACAGCAATTGCGGGTTAAGGACCTCTCCTGTCAGGCTCCTGTGAAAGGCCCAGACTGCATGTAACCTTGGTACACCCAGGAGCAGAGAGTTCAGTAGACACAGTCCCTCACCTTGGGTCTCCACTGGGAGCAGCTACCTCTGACTTGCCCAAACCAACCATAAGTTGTGGGATGGGGAATGAGGGTTTGGTGGCATTTGGGAAAGTGGTCTGGAGGGTAAAATGATCCGGCTCTGAGTTAAATCCCATGCAAGATCGTACATGCATCGCTGGGATGCTGTGCAGGTCCTGTTGGCCACCTGAAGGTAAGAACTGAGAGCCACAGTACCAACACAGGGAGGTGAGATTTGACACAAACACAAGTTATTGCCATGAACACTGCGTCTAGGGCACAGTGTGTGCATTGGTATTTGTTTATGTATCACTGTGTAGCTCTGAATGCCCTGGAATTCCCTATGAAGATTAAGCTGGCCTCAAACTCACCGAGATCCACTTCCCTATGCATCCTGAGTGCTGGGATTAAAATGTGCGCCACCACTCAGGACCTGAGCATTCTTCTTTAAAACTTCCTAAATTCTGTTCAAGTGGCTTTGCATTGCCAACTCTGTGTGCAGTCCAGGTGCTTGCGCTTGCCACGCCCCTTCCACTCTGCGCTGGCCATGCACTTGCTTCCTGCTTTGTGATCTTTTTACACCAAGTCTCCTGAGCTCAGCCTTTACCCCAGAGGCAGCTGTTTCCAGGCCTGGATCACTTGGGTGTCTGCAGAGCACTTGTTATTTACACAGGGGAGCCAGGCTGACTTTCCGTGCCAATTGATCTCAGGTAAATAAGAACATGCACAGACTTTTTAAAAATAAATAAAAGGTAAACAGTAAGATATGTATCTGCGGATTTTAAAATTAGAGAATCTATCCTTTTAACTAAATACCTTTCTTAGCATTTACGTCCATCCTTCCCGCTGCTTTTAGGCCTCGTTCCTGCTGCCATATTTACCAGACTCTTCCTTCTACCCAAGCCAGTTAGTGGGAATGCACTTCCAAAGAGACTTAGAAATAGTGGTGTTTCCAAATGTTTATAAAATTGTAAATAAGACTAGTTCTTCTAAATGTCAGCCACATTTCATGGAAAAGTGATTTAAAATTTTTTCTTTTTAAATAACTTTGCATTTATTCCCACCCTGAGATCTGTCTTCTCAGTGCATTTTAGTACTAGTAAAAAATTTTTGTTTTTGTTTTGGCAAGACAGGGTGTCATGTAGCCAGGTTGGCCTCCAACTCACTGTATAGCTGAGGAATGACCTAGAACTCCTAATTCTCCTGCCTCTACCTCCCTGGTGCCAGGATTACAGGTGTGTACCATTGGGCTGAGTGAGTGTGGGTTTTTGATTTTTTTGTTTGTTTGGTTGGTTGATTGGTTTTTTGTTTTTTGTTTTTTTGTTTTTTTTTTCAGTTTTATTCTGTAAGAATCGATTAGGAGGCTTTCGACTCATTCCCAAAGATAAGGCCTGAGCTTTGGTGGTCAGCAATTCAAATAGAAATACAAGGTTTGAAAATTCTTACCCCCAAATAAGGATCTGGAGTAGGAAAAAGCAACTCGGCTCAAGCTAACAAACTGTTCTTCACACATGAACGTGACATGTCCCAACTACAGAATGGGCAAAAGCCAGGCCAGGTGTGAGGTCTCTAGAACTCTAACTCTGTGCTCTGGCCAGCTCCTCCTATCAACTCCCCATCAGCCCAGTGATGACCTGAGATTCAGTGACCTCCTTCTAAGGCCTGATGGTCTCCAGAAGAGTCTGTGAGAAAAAGGATGGAGCCCAGGGTAGCCCCTGCACTTGCTGTACACTGAGACTGTTGCTAGAGAAATATTCTTGCTTTCAAAGGAAAACGTTCCACAGTCCACATACCTGTTTGGGAAAATTCCATTTGGATATCAGATAGTGCCTGGAGCCAGAAACCAAGTTTTAAAAGAAAAAAAAAAAAAATCTTAGTTTGAACTTTCACTGGACTGTGGATCAAACACACAACAGGAAATTAGAATTTTGTTATTCAACTAAGTGATGTAACACACACAATTCAATCTTTTTTCTCCTTTCAGATTCTGACAATGCACAGAGCTATTCATGGCACAAAAACTAGAACTCACACTGAAAAACATCCTGAGCCCCTACTCTCCCCATACCTCCTCGTCCTCACCCTCCCTGTACCACACACACACACACACACACACACACACACACACACGTGTGTACAAACATGTATGCACACACATATGTGCACACACGGACACACACACACACTGCTCCATAGTAGCTGGCAAAACACAGTTTTCCAATAACTGCATTTTTGTGACATTTGTATATTCTGAGGCCCAAGGAGACTTCCCATTCTCCACACTCAGCACTTCGAGGGCTGTGGAGGTCAAAGCGCCAGTATTCCCAGCAGATCCCGGATAGTTCATCCAGAACAATCAAGCTACTGGCTGCTCCACCCCTCTCATTACAGAGCTGACATCAGTATCTCAAATCAGCTCAAATCAGCATCACCTTCGTTGTTGTTAGTTTCCAGAACAACCACAAAGCACAAACAGAACACCAACTGGAGAGACCGCACAGTCAAATGGTTCCAGGTTCTGCTCTGAATCCCTCCTTCCGCACTGCACACACAGGTAGAGGAAATGAAATGAAATGAGCCTGCATGTAGCCCTCAGAAGCCTGTGAGCCAAGGGGAGCTCCAAGCGGAGCTGGAGCTCACATTCTCCGCTCAAGGCTGTGAGCCGGGGCTACAGGGGGAAAATGAAAGAAACGATATATGCTTCAAATTTTACAGTAATTTGCATTGGCTTCCCTTTCCATGAGGTGTAGTTGGTGAGGAATTGGTGGCCTCAGGAAAACATGCCACAAGCACATAATGCCTGTAGCAAGCAGTGTCTGACCCATCCTTTCTGCAGAAAGTCAGATGCAAATTATCGTGATTAAATAATGACAGGATTAAATAGACACCTACACACTTGTAAGTTGTATTATACCTGTACTCTAGGTCATTAGTATGCGGGTGCTACACACAGACTATCAAATGAAGTACTTAAATATGCAGTCTTTATTTGCAGCTTGCAAATGTTTGCTGTAGGGAGTATTATTTTAGATATCTATTTAATTACGTGTATGATGTGTGTCTGTGTGTAGGTGTACGCACGTTAGTGCAGGCTCACACAGAAACCATAGGTGTTATCCTCCCAGACCTAGAGTTACAGGCAGTTCGTTATGAGTCTCCTGACATGAGGGCTAGGAACCAAACTTGGGTTCTCTTGCAAGAACATTACACAGACGCTCTAAGTTGCTGAGCCTTCTTTCCAGCCCACAAGTGTCCTTATGATGTGAGAGTCTAAGAACCTCTTTTTCCTGCCTAAGCCTAAACTGCAAGGTTAGGTTAAATGCCTTGTCTAGTTTCCCAAGCAACACTGAAATCAAACAAAAGTCTTCATATGTACTGTGACTGGATAGAGGTATCCTGAGTTGTCAAAACTGACATTATGCGTGTACTTACTGAGTACACACAGTAAAAATTAGGACCGAATCTGAAATTCTACTTAAGCAAAGCTGGAGACTCATAATTTGAGCTCCGACTCTGTACAGCTGCCAAAGGAAAGTTAAAGTTTTTTATCTAAAGGGTGAACAGCTGCAGTCAAAATTACCCTGCCGTATTCATCTTTATAAGCGTCTCCAAGAGAATCCAAAGGAACAGCAAACACTTCTGACAGGATCCCTGTTTTTAGTGTGATGAGCGTGGTTTCAGTTTGGGGGTCTCCTTCAACATAAATATTAATGAATCCAACCACATAAAGACTCTCCTCTGATGAAAATTAAAAATTCAGCTCTTGCATCATAGCTTTTTATGAAGAAGAATTAAAACGCCTTCATTACTTACTTTTAAAGGATGTGGTTAAAATTATTAAGTCATCACTGAATCTAAGTCTCAAAAACCACTTGTAGTCTTTTTTCCGTGTTCTTAAATGCAATTTAATGGAGATACTTTAGGTTTTGCCTATTTGGCAAGAGGTCCAAAACATAGTTGTTAAGCACAGCTCAATAGTTAAGCTTTCTAACTTCGGTAATATTTTGTAGTTAGTCTTCTATAGGACCCAAACTGTCTCTCTCTGTCCTCAGAAACCCTCATAATGTTCTGGACAAAACCTTAGGAAAACGACACCACGCTGGGGTTAGCTGCCAAAAGACAATATATTTCAAATGAAGACTAATACTATTTGGAAACTATTTCCTGATGTTTCTTTTCTCTACTTATTTGTTAATCTGATAGTGTTTCCAGGATTTGAAAGGTTCATGTATTTTGTATTCTAGGGAGATTAGGGGCTTCCTGGGGGGTGGGGATGGAGAATCAACTTACTTTCTCTAGGCGGAATCTCCCTCAATGTTCAAGGTCTTTTAAACCTTCTAAGTAAACACGAATATGCATATATTAGTGGCACTTGTGTTGTTGGGGTTGGGGAAGAGAGAGAGAGACAGAGAGACAGAAAGAGATCAGTCCTTCCTGTGTAAATATGGACTCTTAAGCCTCTAAATGATTTGCCAAACTGAATCGAATAATAAAGGGTTTAAACTTTGCCATTTGGGGGTTAATGTGAAAGGCTTGTCAACATCAGATTGTTTAGACATTAAAAGGAACGCGCTGTGCGCCTCCTTTAAACCCCTGCTCCCTGGCGTTGCAGCTCCCAGCGAATTTACCCAGCTGTAAGTGATTCCAGATGCGCTGCAGTGACAAGCTTCAGTCTCGGGGTACCTATTCATTTCACATTAAAATCTCATGTTCCCAGGTCTGAGCTGTTATCTGACTGAGATCAGATTAGGGAATGCAACAAGCAGGCATTTCTAACCCAGACCCTGGCCTCCTTCTTTGGCCTGGAACTCCGGGAGGTGCAGACGGACCATAGGACGGTGGTTCCGAGCTGTATCATTTAACCCACATCGAATGCCCCCAGCAGGCAAGGACCTTGCCAAGTACTTGCATATTACCTATCGCCGTTCAATCTTGGACAGAGTTCAGCACTTCACAGCCTGCCTGAGCCTAATTCCTTAACGGAACACAAGCAAGAGCTGGGGCCTGTGGTTTTGCCATTCAGGTGCGTGGCACCCCACATGCAGAGGGGTGCTCGCCACACGCACCGTGAATGGTGAGTGATTAGCCAAGCCCAGGAGTCCTTTCATTCTGTTTCCTGTCCTGAGCTGTATCTGGACTGTGATAGACACTGAAAGCAGAAGCTCAAAGGAAGAGGCCAAGTCACTTTTGCCTTTGTTTCTCTTGAAAAGGCGAGATGTAGGTTTCTTCCCATGGCCAGCATGAGCAGGCAGGGTTTGAGTCAGACTCAACTGCCTTACCTGCAATGCAAAAGCACAAATGCTACTGGCTGACACGTGTCAAAGAAGCATTTTTCTAGAAACAGAGCCACAAAATAGGCAGGAGATTGAGGACACAGAGTAACTATAACGAAGTGATGGCGGACGCCACCTTCATGCTGCTTGTGAGATGGAACAAAGCAAGGATCGGTGTTGGTTTCATGCAGTCCCTCAAGCTAAGCTTCGGGCCTTATTGTCATTCTTTTTTTTCTCTGCTCCCATTGTCACTCTGAAAAGGTGGATAGCACTGTGAACCCCAGCTGATCAACTGTGGTCACAGGCTGGTGGGCAGCCCCAGAACCCATCAGGAGGCTCCTGTCACCAAGATCGTCATACTGCAAGTCCCGGAAAACACGTACTGAATATTGCAGGCCCCTCCCCGCCCACCCATGCTCTCCGATGGGAACAGAAAAGGGTCACCCACACCTACAATTAGAAATGAAAAAGGTGAAGAAGGCAGGGGAGCCCCAAACCCACCTCGGCTGCAAGAGAGGGGGCTGGAATAGGGGACAGACAGTCAACCACATGGAAAGGGAACAGCAGCATTTGGCTTGGCAGTGGGCAGATTTTCTTTTACGACTGCTAAATGCCTGCCTTTCTCCCCAAGCAATTACAGTACTGTTTCTCATCAAGATGGCTGTTAGCAGCCAATCTCTAAGTCTTTGCAAGTAAATCAAGGATGCTATTGGCAGCTGTCTTGGAGAGTGGCCTGAACAGCCATCCTTGTCATTCCAGTGAGTGAAGGACATCCTGGCAATGGTCTATGCCAAACCAAGCTGCATATGACTGCTAAAGAAGGCAGAGTGGGTGTCTTCCTGACATCCAATATAGGTGAAAGAAGAAAGACACTTACCTCTTCTGGCTACAAGTTCACAACCAGAGCACAACTATAAGATGTGGCTTTACCCCCATGGCACAGGCTTGGCCAAAGGAGACCTAACCAAGTCCCTTTCCTTCAGAGCATGGGTGATATCAAAGGCTATTATCAAGTTAATTAGAAGGAGCATAAAGGGGTAATTCAAAGCACAGTGGACACAAGCCACTTAGTGAAAGCTTGTCAAAGAGTATGGTGAAGAGACATCTTAGATGCTCGGGGCAAACAGGACCAGTGTAAGGAACGGTCCTTTCTGCGACATGCAGAGCCTTCAGGCTGCAAGGAAGGCATGTGAGGTACACAGTATGCATACGAGTTACCAGTGAGAGTCCCACAGTCTCTCTGCTTGCTCTGTCATTGTAAAGCCCAGGTCCCACAAAGCCTCTGTCATACCCACAAGTTGCTGTACAGCCCCTAGATACAGAAGGCCTTTCCCCTGTTGGCAGTGTTCAGGGAATGAAAGGGAGTAAATGATTTGGGAATGTTGCCAGCGGGACGTGGAAGCCAGGTGGGCCTTGTCCTCAGAAGGCAGCTCATGTTGGGGCTAAAAGGCAATCCCCTCAATGGACAGGTTCTGTGTGCCAGCTGCAGACCCAAGCCCTGCCCCCGAGTCACATTGTGACATGCCACAAGGCATGTGGACAGGGAGCCGGCTGGGGCATGCTGCATAATATTTTAAAAAGCCCATTTCCCTGTTCAAGGGGGTAGCAGGTGGGAGGCCAGTACCCCTGAAGGGCAGACCCCCTGAAGCGCCCCACAGGCGATACTCCAATAAAGGAGTGCGCAAAGCTGGCATAGATCCCAAACTTTAGAATTGACCTTCCCTCTTGATCCAGGACTTAATGCCTCCAAACCAAACTAATTCCAAAAGTCACCTTCTCAACTTCTCTCCACCATTTTTTTTTTTTTTGAAAAAATAAATGAAGGCTCAGGTACAGCCTCCCTCCCCCTTGCAGCCCTTCTGACGCCCTTAGTCGTTCAAATTAAATCTGAATGGTTCGTCTCTTTTTATTATAGGATGGGCCATATGTCACTAAAATAAAAACCCAGCTGAAATCCCAGTACAGATAAAGGGCACAGAAAGCTGTTCCAGCCACAAAATAGGCACCCTGTTTAAATCTTATTAAACAATAACACCCACCCGGCTCTCTCATCCCTCTTCCCCCACCCCTGGGGAAAAAATCAGGAAGGAAATTGTAGTTAAATCATCTCATGGTTTGGCAAAAAACTTCTACCTCTGAAAAATGAAAAGAATAGAAGGGGGAAACTTTTTTCTGCACTGGACTCACACAGGCTAATAAAAAGCAGGGCTGTATTGCTTTGCGCTGTGGCTGTCAGCCACTCTGAAGTGAAATACTGATCCTGACTGTCTGGGTCCCTGGAGTCCTGCCCCGCAGACCACCAAAAAGGGAACAGTGGGGGTGGAGTGACAGGCTCACTCATACTCCTTGTCCAGGGTGAATCTTGTTTGCCGCTTTGTTTTTGTTTGGATTTTTGTTTTCTGGCCAGAACATCTTTTTCCTGGAGTAAAGTTCCCAGTGGTTAGGATGAAGCCATCGAGGACACGGAAAGGGGTGTTCTCTAAAGAGCTGTGATTGTGCCTTGTTGCAAAGAGAGTATAAACCGTTGCATTCAGAAAAGACTGTGCATGGCAACAATGTTGAAGAAAGCAAACAAAATAAAAGAGCTAGAGAGAGCAAGACAGCAGAGAGAGAGAGAGAGAGAGAGAGAGAGAGAGATCAAAAAGAAAAAACATTTCCATTTCACAAGGTCCCCCAGTGGTCTCAATCGCTCCTCCTCCACCATCAAAAATTCATAAAGGGATCAGCATTCTTTAGCGAATGGATCCCAGTGGCACCATAGACCTTGTTGGGGAGAGAGGCAATAAATATCAAATTATATACCTCATGGGAAGAAAGCAATGAACCCTGGGCTTTGAGGCCTCCACATGGTCCCTGGGGGCGTCTGGCTCCAGACTCCAGGTCCAACACAGAAGAGAAATGGGTCAAATGTGTCAATTTCTGGACTGATGACCTTTGACTTGTTTAATGACACTGAGAGGCCACCAGAAGGAAGGATGCCACATGCCTTGGAGGGAAGGAGTGGGGGAGGGGTGCCGGGGGCCACAGGCACACACCAGTAGCAGTAGTGTGGTAGCAGTGACCCCCACCCCTTTACTCTGCATAACAGCGATTGGTTCTTGGAAAGATTCAACTGGATCACTCATAGAATGTGATTTTCATGACTTCAAAACCTACCATGGATTTTTGGTTCCCAGCTCCTAGAAGGGCTGAACTCTCTGCCCTAAATTCAAAATAGCTCTTTGTGGTCTCTAGGCCTTGTCCTCACCAAGCCTTGCTTTTCATGCTATGCCTTTAAAGTCTTTCTCCTCAGCCATCCAAATGACCCCCGATTCCAGCTGCCTCACAATGCGGCTGGTCCCCCTGGTTCTGTTACCTGCACCCCTCTCGCGGCATCGGTTCATCTTCTGTCTTCACGCCTTTTTTTTTTATGTGTGTTCCTTGCTTCAGATCAACCCACAGCCTCCGACATACAGGGTAAGCACCCTGACACAGAGCTCCCTCACCCTATACACACTTATAACTTATAAACAGCAGGTGTGGCCTGGACCCTCTGGCTTTCCTGCAGCTTCTGCCCGCCCTCACCCGGTACTATACGATGGGTGCCAAGCTAAATTCCTGAGATCGTGCTGATCTCTACCAAGCAGCTGAGGAACACGGGTTCCAAGAAGAAAGGCCAAGCGAGCTGGGGCAAAGATCAGTATGTGGAGTCACACAGAGCACCCTGGCTTTTTCTCCGTTGGAAACTGTGTACGGTTTAATCGCTCAACAAACACGATGCTGATAGGCGCCCTGTTCCCCCTCCTCTATCACAGAAGATTGGGTTCCAAGCCTCAACATGATCTCCGTGATGATGCAAATTAAGAGAATCGCACAGTTGGTTAATAAACTAGTGTGAGGCTGTCTCTGAACCAGACACTTAAGGAAGAGTCTCTTTCGGCTCATGGACTAAGCTGTTGTAAAAAGCACTTGGCTGCCGGTCTCCCAGAGGGCTGTCTCCATAGTCCCGGCCCCTCATCTTATATTCGGAGTTGGCCCAATTAGAGCTGGGTGTGGAGGCATTTTTAGCTCCCCACTCTCACGCACCTGGGCTCACATTCCCGTTTATGCTTCAAAAAAGAGTTAAGCATTCCTGTTTCCCAGAGTCTAGCTTTCTGAACTCCGCTGCCAATTCTGTGAGCTATTCCTTCAGACATGTGCTAAATGGCAAGTGGTGAGCAATCTGCCTGGAACACCCACACTGAGCTCTTCTACTCCTGGTTCCCAGAGCCCCACTGGGTGGGGCCGCCCCAGTTTGCAGTCAGCACTTCCCAGGCAGGCCAGGGTCCAGCTAGCAGTGGTCCTTTGTCCCCCTCCTCCACGCAGCTGACCCTCACCACAGTGTGGAGCTAGAACTGGAAAGCAAGGCTCAGCTCATCCCAGTGGAGGAAGGGGAGGGCACTAAAGCTACTCTAAAAGGAGGCCCTGTGTCCTGTTGACTGCTCTGTCTGCCCACCATCCTCCAAGCCTTTTAAGGCCCTTCAATGGCCCCTAACCTTTCAGGAGTTGTTTATTCTTTTAATACCTCCCCTCTTATCTGTCACCACTAAAAATTAGAAAATTGTTCTTTTGTTTTTATATCTTTAAAGCTAAGGTTGATTGAAATTTTTATGATTTTCAGAATATGAGCCCTTTCATTATCTTGAAGAGAAACACACCCAAAACATCCATTTTATATACCATAATAAGTATGACATGATATGTATATGCATATACTTAAAATGTTACATACATATAAATATATCAACATATTAATACCCTATCTTTATGTCTCATTCTTATATTTATATATTTCTAAGACTTACGTTCATAGATAAAATAAGAATGTTCTAGATTCTTTGATGAAAAAAGTAAGATGACTCCACCAGTCACTGGCTATGATTCTAACACAACCTTGAGCCAAGGCTCACATCCTGTTTCCCATATGGGTATGTTCAGGTGGCATTTACCAGAAATATTATGGAAATGATTAAGTAGCTTCGATTCTACTCATCACTGGATAGAACACAAGACAACAGGGGCTACAGAGAGGCTCAGCATCTAAGAGCATTGGCTGTTCTTGCAGAGGACCTGGGGTTGGATTCCAGCGCCCACCTGGCAACTCACAACCATTTTCAGAGGACCTGATACCCTCTTCTGGCCTTCAAGGGCACTGAACATATGGTGCACAGACACATATACAGGCAAATGCCCATACATGTAAAATAAAAATGAATGAATCTTTTTTAAAAGGGAGCGGATGGAAAACTTTTAAAGGTACAGAAAGTGTATACAGTTCAATGTGTAAATTAAAGTATCAGAATACAAAATCATGCATGACATATAAAATATCTGACCATATAAAATAGGCCCACAAAGAAATACAGAGGACATGACTCAGATAAAAATATGCCGAACTATTGAAAATTACAGTGATTTTTTTTAACCTTTCTTTCCTAGACTTTTCTTTTGTTTCACCATTTTATGCTATGATTAAAAGGGAAATTTGAAATGCAAGCCCCTTGACTCAATGGGAACTTCCCTTTCCTGCCTTCCTCTGGGCTGTCCTCAGGGACTCAACACACCCCAGGAAGCTGGAATGAGAGGAAAAGCAAGGAGTCCCCAGCATTGACCTCCAGAATTCAGTCCTGGCAGCCCCCCACTTCTCAAGCATAAGGCTTGGCTTCGGCTCTGGGTAGTCCCAACTTATGCTGCCTCTGGGCTTATAAATTATACAGACTTGCAGGGTGTGTCCACTGATAGGAAAGGATGGGCTGAGACCCAGGAGCCCAAACCATAACAAAGGACTTCACCCTTGTTGCTAATGTCAACATAAAACTCTCAGCTTGGCTGGTGAACTCTCTACTTTATTGGTGGGAAGTTTAAAAAATTCTCCAAGTAAGTCAGGGTCTGCAG
Organism: Uromys caudimaculatus; assembly: GCA_028551405.1. Taxonomy (NCBI): domain Eukaryota; kingdom Metazoa; phylum Chordata; class Mammalia; order Rodentia; family Muridae; genus Uromys; species Uromys caudimaculatus. Next base: position 51,477,577 of record CM052708.1, read on the forward strand.
TGCAGCTAGCAGAGAGCTTACCTAGAGTGCACAGTGCCTTGGGTTTCATCCATGCCTGAAATCTAAGTACCTGGGAAGTAGAGGCAGGAGGATCAGGAAGTTCAAGGTGATCCTCAGCCACCTAGTAAATTTAAGGCCAGCCTGGGCTACAGAAGACCTTGTCTCAGGGAGAAAAGGTATATCTCAGCTTTACTTTTCAGTACGCTCTAGAAAAATGTAATCTAACATTTTTCAACATATTTGAAAATATGTTGCTCCTCCTCCCTCCTGGCAGTAGGTACCAGGGTAACAGAAGATGAGAAGAAGATACGTGTCTTTGTGTGTTGACATGTGCCTGTGGGTGTAGACTGGAATCCAAATAAATTATTTCTAGGATGTGAAGAAAAGAAGATCCGGGTCTCCCAGATTTGCGATGAGCATGAGAACAGGAACCCCACACCGCCCACAGCAAAGCTCAGTTCACAGAAGGAACCGGCCCCTCCCCACCGGCCTCACTCAGAGTGGCGTCAGCACATGATTGAAAGGATAAGTAACTAGACCCCAGATCCCTGGGTCAACAATAAGCAAGCGAGGTACAGAGAGCCTGGGAAAAGCAAGTGAGCCCCAGAAGCCCACTCTGCCTCAGAAACCCCCAGGCTCCAGGCAATGCCCAGGGCTCCCTGCTGCCTACATTTGGGAAGTGCTTCTTGGTTCCCATAGAGCGATTCTCAACCGAATGCTGCGACCCTTTAATACAGTTCCTCATGTTGCCGTGACCCCCAACCATAAAATAATTTTCGCTGCTTCTTCATAACTATAATTTTGTTACCATTATGAATCATAATGTAAATATCTGTGTTTTCCAATGGTTTAGGTGACCCCAGTGAAAGGGTCATTCCACCCCCAAGGGAGTCGCCACCTACAGGTGGAGAATCACTGCCATAGAGCCCCATAATAATTTTGCAAAATAAAGTTTGCAGAATGAGCTCAGATCTGTGGCTTTTCTTCCTGGGTGTTCTCAAAGATTCTTAACCACCCACCTCCTGCAACTGAGAGACCTCAAGAAAGTCAGCCCTGCCAAAAAAAGAAAAATGAAAAAAAGAAAAGAGAAAGAAGTAAAATTCTAGAATAAGAATAATCATGGCAATACAACATGCAAAGCCCACGATACTTTTCTTCTGCTTCCAGGGGATCTCGAGATAAGGATTCTGCTCTTACAGGAGGCAGGGGAATTGTTTATCTTTAAAAAGTGATGAAGTTGCCGGGCAATGGTGGTGCACGCCTTTAATCCCAGCACTCGGGAGGCAGGGGCAGGCCAGCCTGGTCTACAGAGTGAATTCCAGGACAGCCAGGGCTATACAGAGAAACCCTGTCTCGAAAAAAAAAAAAAAGTGATGAAGTAGAAGGAAGTCAAGCCTGCACTACAGCTGAGAGAGAGGCTGCCAAGACTGGAGCTCCCTGGTCCACCTCAAGGCTCCAGAGAGTTCTAGAAACCCACCAGTGTTTTGTGGAGGGAGCCTCCTATGCCGATAGTGGATATGAAGTACCCTGTAGAATCAGCTGATGTTTTCTCTGAAATACCCCATGGCTGCATATAAAATATATAAGGAAGGAGCTACCAAGATTCCTCAGTGTATAGGGGCACTTGCTCCCAAGGCTTACAAGCCGAGTTTGAATTCCAGAACCTCCTATGTAGCAAAGAGAATCGGCTCCCCCGAGTTGTTCTCGGAACTTCCACACAAATCCATCCACTCTCATACAAAATAAACAAATAAATGTAAATAAGAAAGAAATCAAAGTGTCCAAAACGGCCAAGCATCACATACACACACACACACACACACACACACACACACACACACACACACACACCTTTAATCCCAGCCCTACATAGTATGATCCTGACAAAAAATAATGTCTAATAAAACATATAAGTATAAAATAAAATGCAAAGTGCCACAGTCCAATTTCTTCACACCTGACATGCACATAAATTCAGGTGGGACACGTCCAGAGAAAAAGAGTCCTGTGGTCACAGGGCTTGCCAGAGTCACTTTGCCCCAAATGAGAAAGCCAGGCCCACAGTTGAGAAAAAGTCTTCTAAACAGAAGGAGTGGCCACAGTATCGCAGAGTCATGGGACCCTTCATACCATCACACCATTGGCAGGCACTCCCTCAAAGGTTGGGCTTGGTCCAGTCAGGAGAGGACAGGAAGTAACAAGAACCTTGCTGATGACAACAACAACAACAACAACAACAAGACATGAGGTTTCGGAAAGGTCCTGTGAGCCCTTAGTTCCTTGTGGAGCAGCCATGAGACGCACGTTCATTTCCATTACGGGCTTGTTGAGACACGGCCTGCTGGGGACACACTGTGGCTCTTGCTCTTTATGAAGCTCAGGCTTGCTACGGCAGTTGCCTGTGAGTCTATGAGTGCCTTTTACGTATTCACACATGCCAGACGGGATCCACCGCCCATGCTGCAGCCCCACCTGGAATGCTCCCCTCACCTATTTAACTTCCATATTTGTCTGTTTGTTTTATTGCTGTGCCGGGGACTGAACGCAGGTCTTATATGTGCCAGGCACACATTCTACCACTGAGCTACCTCCACAGTCCCACCTCTATTTTTGATTTTAAGAAAGGGTATCACTAAACTGCCCTGGGTTGGACTTGAACTCATTCTACAGCCCAGACAGGACTTTAATTGCCACCCTCCAGCCATAACCTCCCTTGTAGCGGTGACGATGGACTGGTGCCATCAAGTCCCGCTCTACCCATCTTTCCATTCCTAGCTCCCTCACAAAGCTAGACCATTACTGCAGCCTGCACTGGCTCCCCTCTCCTCTGCTCTGTGGTCTCCCAAGATAGGACATAGAGCAATGATGTCAAATATGATTTTCTAAAGGCTCCTGGTCACTGAGTAATCTACGGAACATGTGCCATGTCTCTCACGATGCCTACATACTAAGCTGCATTCAGACCCTAATTGTGTCCTCAAGTGTATTTGATAGTTATGTCCCTCTCAAGTGCTGAGATTACCACTGATTTCTGCTTTCCAAGAGGCTCTCTCCAAACACCACCCCTGCAATTACTATACCCACCCACTATAGCCCCATTCCACAGATGAGGAAACGGAGGTACAAATAGCATGGTCCCACCTCATACAGCAGAAGAGTGAGGAATTCTGTGAAGTTCTGCAACTTACACAGCTCTGTCTGAGAAGTGACACTGATGGTGACAGTAGGCTAATGACATCACATCAGCCGGTCATGTCAAGTCAACTGAGGACCAGATGCATGAGACACAGAGAAAATGCTCCAGGCTTAGCATATAACAACTAGGCTCTGCCCCTTGCAGGTGACATGGAGGACTTCACTCAAATGCCTTTGCAAGTCAGAACCTCAGTTTTCCTTAAAATGGAAATGCTGGCAGGCTCCGATGCCGACTGGTGAAAGGCATGCGGCTCGTGATAAACACAAATACGCTCAGCAAACAGGAGAGAGAGAACTATATAATGTTCAGCAGAGTGAGGGTGGAAAGAAAATGGCCACCACCCAGGGCCCACAATAAAAGAATTACTGCTGTCCACACTAGAGCAGATGTCACTTTCCCCATATGGCATGCAGGGTAAGGTTTTGGCTTGTAACATCCAACTGTGGGTCATGGGACCCCTGTCACAGAAAACTTGTGAACGTGACACCTCAGCTTTTCAACTCCAAAATTGAACCAGACGTGAGTGCAAAGCACATTTTTTGATGGGTAAAATTTCAAGTCTTTCAAGAAATATTGACCTGGATAAAGAATTTCAGAGACTTCAGACATTGTTTCAGGCTTCATATGCCTGTGGCACTTGGGAATCCAATCGATTCAGACACGTGACACTGTAAATGACTTACAGAGAACCCTGCTTCTGTTTGCTAGTAGTTTAAATGACCCAGCTCTGTGGACAGCACTCCTGCCACAGAGGCATTGTGTATTCTGTGTAAATAACCAGAAGAGGGATTCGAGAGGTCTCCTGCCACAAGCCACATTGGCTTGGTGTTCTGGGTAAAGGGCCAGCAGGTGACTTTCTAATCATCAGCAGACATGTGTCCTGAACCGCAGGGCAGACTGCCCAGGAAGCCTTCCTTGGAGTGCTCAGGGCAGTCCTCTCTGCCAGCTGGATTGGCTTAAGGGTCGGAATCAGAGCTTCATGGGCCTTACTGTGGGGATTCAAAGCCTGGTGGCTGTCATTTGTCACCTCTTCTTTCCAGTGCCGATGGAGAATGAAGCCTAGGTCAGGAGGCAAGATCTTTGCCAGTCTGCACACAGTAGGAGAGCAGAAACCCCTCACAACCTTGTATAATCAGATAGTAGCAGTAAGCATGCTTATACACAAACATGTATATAAGGCAGGACTCTGAGTGGGCATATCTACTCAAACACATGATTTATAGACCCATCTCTGCAGTAAGATATCTTTCCACTGTGTTTATTATAATACTTGGGCTGGGTGTGGTGGCACATGCCTTTAAGCCCAGCACATGGGATGCAGAGGCAGATGAATCTTTGAGTTCAAGGCCACAGAGCTGGGGCTACACAGAACTGCTACTGTGGGCAGGGGGAGGGGTGGGGATATTCTACCTATGGTCAAGCCTAATGGTACAGGCCTATAATCCTAGCTACTTGGGAAGCTGAAAAGGGGAATCAAAGCCCATGACCTGCCTGGGTTACAGTGTGAGTTTAAGACTAGACTGTGCAATATAGTGAGACCATGTCTCAAAATTTAAACTATAGATAGGTAGGTAGATAGATAGACAGACAGACAGACATTGATAGATACATAAACCGGCAGACAGATATTAAGGGTCTTGGGATGTATAGCTTGGGTGGTAGAACTAACCTGGGATGAATGAGTTCTTGGTTTCAATACAGCAAAACATAAAATATTCCGCCCTACTTATACACATGGTTATACTGTACAGTTACAGAAAAAGCCTATAAAAAGGGACCCATGGATCCTATACATCAGTTGTTTATAGTTCTGCTTATAGACAGAAAGCTCGGAGACAAGGATGTGCCTTAGCTGGTGAAGTACATAGATGCCAAAGAGCCCAGGGATCAATCCCCAGCATCACACAAACTGGGCATGGTGGTACACACCTAAGATCCTAGCACACAGGAGGTGGAAGCAGGAATATTAGAAGTTCAAGGTCATCCTTGGCTACACAAGGAGTTGAGGCTAGCCTGGGTCCTGTCTCAAAACAAAACAAACAAACAAACCTTATTTAAATTAAATTTAAAAAAAATAACAGAAGTTGGGCTGGAGAGATGGCTCTGCAGTTAAGAGCACTGGCTGCTCTTCCAAAGGACTCAGGCTCAATTCCCAGCACCCAGATAGTGACTCTCAACTGTCTGTAACCCCAGTTTCAGGGGAGTCTAATGCCCTCTTATTGTTTCCATGGGCACCAGACACGCAAGTGATACACAAACATTCATCCAAATGCAACACCCATATACATAATATAGAATATTTTAAATTAAATAAACAGAAAGCATAAAATGTGAGCACAATCCCAAACTCTCTTCCATGTCCATGTGAAATGAAAATCGTAAGTCAGATTGAGTCTGTTTGGAGCCCAGCCTCATGTTCGGCTTCTCGAAAACCAAGCTGTTAGAAAAAGAATTAGCCCATCCCTCTTTTCTCAGCTAAATTACCATCTCCAGCACGGAATGGAAAGCCTCTGCCATGTCATGCCAAGAAAAGGGACCCGGGCTGTCCTCGCCATTGCAACACACTAGCCTGGAAATATTAAATTTACTCGGTGTTTTATTAGACACAGCTTAACAACCCTGAGTTTACAAAACTCAGCCAAACAGCATCAGGGCTTCAGCATAAACTTTTGCTAACTAGCCCACATAGTTCCCATATGCTACGAGATGTCGCTGGAGCCAGCTCAGTACCTTATAATTATAAACACACGTCTTTCAGCTCTTCTGTGTATTCTTCCCAGGCAGAACGGAAATATGCCACTTAAATTAGCACTTGGAGTGCAGCGTGGGTGCCAAATTTGGGCTAGCACAAACAGGGTAAATAAAACAGCACCAAATTAAAATGGCAAAATAAACTTCTTTCCGCTCCAAAGGAAACTGCTAAGTCCTCACTGAATGGCAGCTAATGGGCCTGGGAGCAGGCAGCCTTCCCTCTACAGCACTTGGCTTTCGACTATGCTTCTCTCATCCAAGGATCTCGAAGTAATTTCTTGCAAAACTCAAGTCATGGTGGGAAAAAAGAGAGAGAGAGAGAGAGGGGTAGATGCTATTTCCTTTGCGAATTCTTTTGCCATCATCTTTCTTCATCATTCTTTTCCAACGGCGCAAGGGAGGCTTGTGTGTTTATCCCTATGTAACTCGCAAGGAATGGGGGAGATTTCAGAGGAATAAGTGAAGGCATATAGGTGTGACAGAACTTGGCAAAAGCCACAGAAATAGAAAATAGGACATAAATTTGGTCAGAAAAAAAAATCCTACAAGGGAAAGCCTTTGTCTGAATAACACTGTTCTTGACTGAGTGCCTATTTTGTGTCTAGGTCTGAGCTGCCTGCCTGTCACATACGCCTTCCCTTTTTCCAAGTACAAGCCCGTGCCCTCTCTACTTTAACTGGAGCAAAGGAGCGCTCCTAGCTTCAACCACAGCCAACACTGATGGTCAGTAGGGAACACATGACTGATCGTATCAGCTTCCCATGAAACACTACTCAGCAAGTCAAAGGTATAACTACTGATACAAATATTAATTTTGGTTAATCTTTACATGACTCTACTGAATGAAAGAAGTCTTCTTTTAAAAGAACACAGTTCTGGCCTGGTGGTAGTAGCACACACCTTTAATCCCAGCACTTGGGAGGCAGAGGCAGACAGATCTCTGAGTTCGAGGTCAGTCTGTTCTACAGAGTGAGTTCCAGGACATCTAGGCTACAGAAACAAACCAAAACAAAAACAAAAACCTAAAACTAAACAAAAAACCTCAACAGCAACAAAAAACAAAACAAAAAAGAATGTAGTTCTGCTTCTATTTCTGTGACGTTCTAGAATAGGCTAAAGTCACCTCGAACAGTAAGATAGCAGAACACAACCTGTGTCCTGGAGGTGAGTGGAGACAGATTAATTTAATTTGTATTAATTTATCAAAACCTATCTCTTCCCACCCTTAAGATTCATTCTATAAAATTTTACCTTAAAAACAGGGAAAGTCAACAAATACTGTGTTCAAGTTAATGGTATGCATGGCATATGTTAGGGAACTATATTGATGACTGACATTGAAAACTGACTTTGGGGAGCTGCGGAGATGGCTCAGTAAGAAAAGCACGTGCAAAGAAGTGTGCAGACCTGAGTTCAAGTGCTGAAACTCACATAAGAGCCAGACAGGAGGCCTCAGTGTGCCTATGGTGAGACAGAGGACCCAGAATTCCCTGAACTTGAAGGCAACCTTCCTGGTATGCACAGCACAGTACAGCACAGCCAAGCCCAGACCAGATCAGACCAGACCAGACCAGATCAGACCAGATCAGAACAGACCAGAACAGACCAGACCAGACCAGACCAGATCAGACCAGATCAGAACAGACCAGACCAGAACAGACCAAACCAGAACAGACCAGACCAGAACAGAACAGAACAGACCAGCACAGCACAGACCAGAACAGACCAGACCAGACCAGAGCAGACCAGCCCAGCCCAGCACAGCACAGCATCAAGACAGCAAAGAGACCCATCTGAGACAAGGTGGGGACTGACACCCAAAGTTGTCCTGTGACCTTAATCTGTACTGTGTGTGCGCGCGCGCGCGCGCACGCGCACACACACACACACCATATAAATGCTCACACAAAATTTAAAACTTACTTGGGAGCACACACACTCACATATACCATATAAATGCACATACACACACACAGTACACAAATGCCACCATATACACACCATATAAATCCACACACAAAATTTAAAACTTACTTAGGAGCACACACACACACACACACACACACACACAAAACTCATAAATGCACATGAATGTACACAAACACAACCAGAAAGGAGGGTAGAAATAAAAATGAGAGTTTAGCCAAACGTTGGTAATAAACTCTGGGTGAGAGGCACACAGGTATCACCGTAAAACCTTTTCAATGCTGTACATTCCGTGTTTGCAATGAACGTTGGATATTATCAGGAGACTCGGGGAAGAAAACAGAACAGAGAAAGATGAGGCAAAGAATACGAAGGCAGAATGAAGTGAAGAATAAGGGCAGAGCAGGGGTCATGATCAGAAGTCTAGGAAAGGAAACCAGGTTAGAAGATGAGCAGGAATTATGACAGGAAGACACAGAGAAAGGAAGGATGGCGAGGGGAAGAGGCGTTGCATGCAACAAGAAAAGAAAACAAAAACAAAAAACCAAGAGTGACTGAGAGAGAACAAGAGTGTGACAAGAGAGGAGAGAGGCAGGTCCAGGCTGGTGGCAGGTCCAGCCTAGGAGTGGCACCTCTTCCAAACTCCCAGTTCAGTGAAGCTGAACTACAAAGCACACAGCCTGTCTCCCAGCTGTCATCTGCTTCCCCTTGGCGCTGTGCTTGGCCAGAATCTAGATCAAGGAAAAATAAGAAGAAGATGCCAGCAACCTTTATACTAAAGCCACTGAGCCATCCCACAGAAAGGCCAGCAGCACCTCATGGTGGCCTGAGATGGTTGCTGGCCCTCCTTGTTTACTCATGAATTCCTCAATAGAAATCTCCATGTTTTTATGAATTATAAAGATACATTTGGCAGAGGGGAGCCGTGCTGGTCAATGTAGAGGTAAAGGGAACAACAGATGACACCAGCTGCTCAGCTGATCTTCCTGGACTTCACAGATCAGGGTCTCCACAGACACTGATAAATTTCGAATATGAGAAGTAAGCAGAAACCATCCTAAAACCGTGGAAGACCCTGTCATGTTTCTACCACTGACAGCAAACTGCAGAAGCACCTAGCTTTTTTTGCTCCTTATTTCTGCCTGTACTGCCAAGTCCAAGCCTCAAATGAGGCCTTGTTGTGTACATTTTAAGCACTTTTCAGAGGCCAAACCATTGTGGTTTGGATATGAAATGTCCTCCAAAGGCTTATATGTTGAAGGCTTGGTCCCTAAGACAATATTCAGAGGCAGGGCTTTAGGGAAGTGACTGGGTCGTGAGGATGCTGATCTAATCCAGACTTCTATAATCTGGCAACATTCCTGGGAGAGAACTGGGAAGCGAGGCCTGCTTGGGTAACTAGGCACTGGGTGTGGGGAAGGGGTATCCTGGAAGTATTGATCTTGTTCCCCAGGCCTTTCCTCTGGCTCCTTTTGCTTCCTGGCCTCTGTGAGTTGAGCAGCCCAGCCAGCCCCACCCCTACACACCACCATGTTGCTCAACCTCATCAGAGCCTTAAAGCAACAGAACTAGGAGACCACGGACTGAGGCCTCTGCAACTGGGAGCCAAAAAGCCTTTCCTTTTAAAAATCAGTTTCCTCAGGCATTTTGTTACATGCACAAAAGTATACCTAGTGGGACTACATTTCCCCTCTAGATCTGCTCAGCTGTTAGCAGACTTCTAGTTCTGGCTAGCAACCTACATGTTTTCTCTCATACTTGCTTACCTCAAGACCTAGAACTATCCCCCCTACCCCTCCCAAAAGCAAGCTCACTACAATCCTAAAGACTACTTCTAAAATACATCTCTACTTCTTTGCGCTTGGCCAGTTCATTAGGAGCTATGCTAATTTGTTCTCTACGTTCCCGTATAAACTACCTGAACTGTTGTTCCTGCTGCGTTTCTACGAGGCTCTGCCCCTAGCTACCTTCCAGGACATTCTCTGCCCAGCAACTGGTAAGGAAACTGTAAACTCCACGATGAGCACAAGCTGGACCTGCTCTCCTAAAACACAGAAGGGAGAGACAAACAACTGCAGTGGAAGAAACAAGAAACGCCCAGGGGACGCCCTCCTGAGGTAATGAGATATATGCTGATGCTAAGCATCCACTGTGTTCCAGGAATCACCAACGAAATAGAAGTCAACGTACCAATAGAGTTTTCTACTTCACATTAAATACTAGAATACACTATCTCTAAATAGTTTTAAGTAGAAAAGGGTATGACCCAAGAGTTTTATGGCCAATATTAGGCAAATGGAGACCTCAGAAAAGACTCTTAGATGTTCAGTTTCAGAAAATATATCACCTACATACCCTTCTTGATATGATTATTGAAGATAGAATCCAATTCTCAAAAACCTCAAAGGTGCAGACATTGTAACCCAAAGGGACAATCAAGGGAGAGTGAAATCAATTAATACAGAAGAGAGCCTAATAGTACAAGTACAGGCTACAATATCAGAAATCGCTCAAAGCCCAGGTGTAGGGTGGAATTCCATTAATCTGAATATAGAAGGTAAATGTATTGCTTTAACAGGTTTTTGAAGTGCCAGAAAATGCTAGAAGAGGGTTGACATGAAGTCAAAACTTTGTTCAATAATAGGAAAGACATCATTTTACTGAGTAGCAATATATGCTAAGAAATACTTTCTTTAAATCTTAACAGATAGCTTAAAAGAAGGCATATACATTATGAAAATATTTTAAATTAAAAAGCAAATAAATAATGTCTGTACCCAAAAAGGCATGGAACTTTTTAGAAAGCAATAAAAATAGAACAAGGCAATAGATAAGGCATATCTATAACAATAAATGTAAATGATTTAAACTTTTATTGAACGAAAGTGAATATTCACACTGGACAAAACCATATTAAACTATTTGCTGTTCATTTTGTTATTTGTTTCTTTGAGACACAGTCTTGTGTCCCTTAGGCTGCTCTTGAATTTAATATGTTGTCAAGAATAATTTTGAACTTCTGATTCTCCTGCCTCTGGCACCTGAGTGTTGGGATTATAGGCTTGATCCATCATAGCCAGTTTATGCGCTGCTAGGGTTGAAAGCCATGTATACTACTTGCTTGCTTGCTATAGCTACCAACTAATCTATACCATCAGCTATACTGTGTGCTTCTTATAGAGACCCTCAGATGGCCTGGCCCCTGTTACTTGATTAAAATCCTTTGAATCACACCTTGAAAATGGAAGGATCTTATTGCATATATACTATATTCCATAAAACTGTTTTTTAAGTAAGCCATCAGATAAAATGTTAGAAGTAAAAATATATACAAAGTATCATAGCATTTTAACATGAACAAAAATTAAACAGAGCTCATAGAACTGATAACAAACAAAATAACATTAAAAGCAAAACAGCACTGAATTGGGTTTTTAAATTTTTAAAAAAAATTTTGGTATATATTTTGTCAAGTTCTAAAGAAACAAAATATCCAAACCACATATTTTAACCAGAATGTGGGTAATAATAAGACAGCCTTCAATTTCAACAAATTAACAATTTGTTAATTAAATCACTGAGCAATCAAAATTTCAGTTTAAGTTCTTTTAAATGAATCACAACTAGAAATAAAATTAATGGGTGCTTATGGCCAAAGCTGCACAGACAAGAAAATGTAAAGCTCAAAATTATCTCCTTGGTTTGGAAAAAAAAGAAGAAAAAAAGAAAAAGAAGCAATAATTCAGTGAAGGGAACTTGACCGTGAAACAAACCTTCAGATAGTAGGACGGTAATGAGGTGAAAGTTGAGCATCATTCAGACCGTAATTAAGTAGAACGAGCAAACAGGTCTAAATAAATAATGTTAGTACGAATGAAGTTTGTAGCGCTTACACAGAGGGCACAGAAGGAGAAGACAAAAGAAAAACAGAAAATCAGAGATGTGCCCAACTTATTGGAACACCAGGGCTTGAATGACAACTAAAGTGAAGGGGTTTGTTTGGTTTTGTTTAAATATTCTGTGTGTGTGTGTTTTGCCAGCATGGAAACCTATGTACCATATGCATGCCTGATGCCCCAGAAGTGGGCACCAGGTCCCCTAGGACCAGAGGTACCAATGGTTGTGAGCTGACATGTGGGTGTTGGAAGTCAAACCTGGGTTCTCTGGAAGAGTAGCCAGTGCTCCTAACCACTGAGCCATCTCTCCAGCCCCTAAAGTAGGGATGTTTTAAATTGTGGGAGAACACTGTGTCAAACACCAGGATGAAAATGTTCATTCATGCCAGCATTTCTATGAAAACACTGCACTGTAGACTAAACCTCAAGAAGCAGAAACTGTAAACAGAGCTCAGTTGCAAGAAACTAAAAATGTCTTCTTTGGCTGTAAGCAAAGATGTGTGTGCTGTGAGAAGCCCAGAGAGAACACGGCAAGCATGGCTGACCGCAAGATCCTGAAAGTCAGTGGAAGCTGAACTTGGATGTAATGGGGTGCAGCCCACACACCCCTGCCAAGGCTTAACCATATCTTGGCTTGTGCTGTGGCCTTGTGCCCCCAGGAGCGCCATGAGCCACCTCCTCTCAGATTATCACCAGTATTTACATAATCTTTTTTAAAAAATCTAATCAAACAGACCATTCTACCCTCTCTGTCTAACATGGAGTTTGCATAGTAGGACGAGCTTCCAAACACAAGTCTGGGAGTCTGGGGTCTTACTGTCTTGGAGAAGACACTTTCTCTTTGATTCTCATCTCAAACGTGCTGTGAATCCACAAATCTAGTCTTCAAATAAACTTATGACATTTGTGCCATAAGCAGTGTCTTCTGCTGTGACAGCCCCTTTTAAAAACATTTTTAGATGTATTTATCTTAGTAGTGCTTTGCCTACATGCATGTCTGTGCACCGTGTGTGTGCCTGGTACTGCAGGGTTCAAAAGATGCCATCCAGATCCCATAGAAGTAGTATTACAGATGGTTGTGAGCCACTGCCTGGTGCCAGGAACTACAACCCAGCCTTCTGTCATGACTGCTTGACTGGACTGAGCATTACCCAGGAGACTGGGAAGGCATACTTCTGAGTATGTCTGGGATGAGGTTTCCAGAAACTATCAGATCCTGAGCTAATGAGCTAATGCTTTGATGGATCCCTAAGGAGATGCTATTATTTAGAGGTGGTGAACATAGGAGGGCCTCACTGGAGAGAGTAGGTCCCTGGGTATATACTCAGGATTGTATCTTGTCCCCTTTCTCTGCTTCCTGTCTGGCATGGTGAGAGCTATTCTAGTCTACCATGCCCTCTACACCGTAATAGACAGATACCTCTGAAGCCGTGAGCTGAAATCAGTCCCTGTTCCTTCAAGTTTTCATCCCGGTTGTTTGGGGTCATAAGAACACAAAAGAAGCTGTGGGAGTATTTATGCCCTCCTTCCTCATCCCTGTCTCCATGGTCACCAGACTGTAGGTTACCTGCTTTGTGAAATAAGGGCAAGACACAAATCCACTCATAAGTCAGAGTGCCTCCGTATCACCAGGAAGATATGACTGCAGTCCCGGGCAGCAGGGACAGAAGGAGGCAACCAAATGAATGGTTCATAGTAGGTGGGGAAACAAAACAAAACAGGCAAACAGGCAAGCAGGAGTAACTGTGAGCTTTCTGGAGTAATTTCCAAGCACTCATATGTGTGTATACATACACAGAGAGAGAGAAGGGGGGGGGGAGAATGTTCAGTCTCTAAGGAGATGGAGGCAGCAGGAAGATTCTGGAAAGGATCTTTATGTGGTTCTGGGTTAGAGCAGAATCAACATCTTCAGTGGTGTCTGTTTAGCAATTCTGCAGGAGCATTCTCGGAAACCCCTGTTGGAGACGCTCTGCTCCCTTCCCATTTATTTGTGGCACTTCTGGGGTGTGTTTCAAAGTGTCATTTAATGTCATTTTATGACTCCCTGTTGTAAGTGTCTGAGTATTACCAGGGCTTAGAGATTTACAGCCTATTCTAAACTCAGATAATGATGTTTAATTTGTTATTGACTGTGTAAAGGTTAACAAAGAAATAACTCAAATTATCATTTCAGGGATAACACATTACAAGAGGGCCATTACGCACAGTACCTGGCATTACACAAAAGGCTGACATCTCCTTACCAGAGAGCAAATGAGTTCAGATTTCACAGCACAGAAAATACACTCATCTGAGTCTCTTTCTGAATAAACAGAGGAACCCCCCACTTAACAGAGCCGCTGAGTGACTCACACGGGCAGCGGGAAAGAAAAAAAAAACTTTTCAAGAAAACTGAAGGTTGCTGGCAGCCCATCTCAGGAAGATATTTCGTATCCAGTGTTAAGTCAGGTCAGGGTTACTGGAAACAGAGGACGGACTCCTGCTCAGCTGTAAACAGACTATGCTAATGGGCAAACTGACAACACCCAATAGGCCCAAGGGAAAGCAAGAAGCAAGGGCCTCAAAACCAAACTGCCATTAACCTGCCTCTGAAGTGACAAAGAAAAGTAGCACATCCCTGAAATCATATTGGTTTCCTTTTGCCTTCTCCTCAAGACGCCTTTGCATGATGGTTTGGTCCCCTGTCCGGGGGATTCGGGTGCCAACAAAAATATAAATAAGTAATATGTTTTCAAACTCGTCACATAAAAGCACATTTCATTGCTTCGGCCCTAAGTGTCTGCAGTTAGCTAATAAATGCAGCCTGTCTTAACAAACTCTTCAGCTGGCTGAGAGACTGTTTATTTCCTATAAGGAGAGCCGCCCCGCCCTCACGTACCCCCAAACCCCCACATACTTCCTACTCTCCATATACCCCCAAACCCTAACACCCTCCAACCCCCCTTGGACTTCTCACACACACACCCCCACATCCCCAACCCCACTAGACTCAACTTCTCCCCCTTTTTCCTTCTGCAGTCTTCATGGTTTATGTTAGGTTTTACACACACACACACACACACACACACACACACACACACACACACGTTCTTACTCCCCACCTTGGCTTTCTTTCTTCTTTCTTAGCCCCCTGTGCTCTCACCCTCTTTTCCAGGAGAGCTCCCTCTCTCCCTGCCCTTCTTCCCACCATATTCTGCATATCCACCCATGTCTTTGAGAGTCCACCACTAACAGCAGCCACCCAGTTTTAACAATCCTGCCATGTCTTTTTTTTCTTCACTGCCGACCCAACCCACTAAACCAACTGAGTCCTATCTATGTGCGTCAAGACTCTGCTCCATTTGGATCAGACATCCAAACAAGATTTCTGACCTGCAATTTCCCTGGTTCACAATCTTAGAACTAACTAACTGTGGGCAAATCAGCATTTAAAACCAATATGTCTGCCCACTGTGGTGGAAAACACTCTCATACCAGCGGGGGACGCTGCACAGATGCCAAAGCCATTGTCCCAGGACATTTCCAGGGTCCTGGAACCTTCTAAACTATAGTACATGAGACTCTGACGTTTTGAGACCTCACTTCCAGACCATACTGGGGCTTTGAGATCATTGTGGGTGTCTGTCCTTAAGGGATCAAACAGAAGGGTTGTGTGACTTGCTGTCAGGTATCCTGGTACTGACTTGTCCATTGGCAAAGCAACAAAATGCCAGCAGCAGCAGCAGCACCATCACCATGCACAGGGCACACTGAGGTATATCTAGGGTGTAGTGCTGGGTCTTAGGAAAAAGGACAGACATGTCCCTCTGATCACCTCTCTTAGGACCAGAAATCCAGCAGTGTGTTCCAGCATGGAGACCATACGGTATGAGAAAAATCAGGCAAACTCATAAGCAGCCTCTATTGACACATAAATAAACGTGCTATCCATTTGTCCCTTTAATCAACTGGCTGGAGCTTGGTTTTGTAACCCTCATAACTGGAGATGTGAGCATATCATAAGGATGTGTATGGTCTAGCAATCTTGAATGTCACACCAGGGAGTCAGGCCCAGATGACATTGTGACAAGAAAACACCTAGGATTGAGGGTTAAAGCATTAGTTAAGCAAACTAACATCAAGCTTTTGGAACCGAAATATCAACAAAAGGATAAAAGAAATTTGCAAATTGTTCTTCCCCATGGACACTAGCCAGGCATTTGCTCTTTAGCCAGAAACAATCAACAGGTAAAACACAACTGTAAAAGAAGAGAAATGCCAGCTAGGGGTTGGCCCAATAAATAAAGAAAAATCAATATTGTATGATTAGTCCACCATTGGTCATGCTGTAGAAAACAAGGGACAGATTCAAAGTAAGATGGGAAGCCCGGGGTAACACCCAGACACATTGCCACCCTAACCACTACCCACCAGCAGTTCAGATAGAACGCTGTCTGTAGATGTGATTTCTAGAATGAGAAGCAACTGTCTGGCATCCAGCATAGCTGGAAAGGAACACTGAGCGACGGCCTGAATGGTGTCTCATGCGTGTGCACCACTGGGTGCCAGGCTTAGCCGAGGCTTCTAAAGGCACATCACCAACAAGCTAGCCATTCAGACCTGGAATAGGAGGGACGAACACACGGGTCTTGGCTTCTGCGGCTGGCTCCAGCCTTTCAAAAATATTTGGAGAAAAGAAAGAGTGTAGAGGTATGAGAGAGGAAATACGGCGCCAATGGAAAGACCTATCAACAATCTAGCTGATTAGATCTCTACTTATTTACTAAATATTAATAGTAGGTAATTCTATCATGTGGGACTCGCTTTCCATCCTTGTCTCTTAAACATGGAACACACTTATTTTTTTTAAGTAAGCTTAATTCTATAGGAGAAGGAGGACTAATCATGGGCCAGTGAGATGGCTCCGTGGGTAAAGGTGCTTGCCACCAAACCTGAGTTTGATCCTTAGGACCCCACATGGTGGAAGGAGAGAACAGACTTCTACACGCTGTCCTCTGAATTCCACACGTGTGCTTGGCATGGCATATGTTACTCAACCTCTGACTAAATAAATGTAATAAAAATTTTTGAAGAACTGGTCAGAGTTGGGAAAGCGGCTCAGTTGGTAGCGTATTTGCTTAGCACACATAAAACCCTAGGTTTCATTCGTAACACTGCATCACACAGGTATAATGGAACATGCCTATAATTCCAAGTACTTGAGAGGTGTGAGCCGGAGGGTCAGAATATCTAGGTGATCCAAGGTGTCACAGATTGTTTAAGGTTGGCCTGAGATAATTAAGACACTGACTTAAAAAAGAAAACAGAAAGGGGGGGGAAGCCTACTTATAATTAGTTCTCATACCCACTCCTCAGTCAGCCCCCAGATCCTACTGATCTCCTGATGCCATATGCATGCAGGCACTTGAGACCACCAGACATAAGCAACGAGAAACAGGGTAGATAAAGGTGGTGTAAACATTATAAAGAATTAGACTGCTCCCCTTTGCAGGGGAGGCATCATAATCAGAAGGACCACTGTATCGCCTGACATAAACAGAAATGAAAAAGAGAGAGCTCTTGAGCCTCTGGTTTCCTGCTGATGGGAGGCCCAGCCTGAGCCAGGAACCTACTGTTGGGCTGATCTTCTGTCCTGATGTCTAAGGCTGGGGCTGAGCAGACCTAGATAGAGGTTCAAGTTATATGGGGATTTGCACTTGATTTTAGCTCTCTCTTCTTGGATAAGGGTGGGTGGGGATTATTGATAAACTACTTTTTTGTCATTGTTAATGGTGCTGACACGTGCCCAGCAGGCCCACTGCGAGGCAGACAGCACCAGACTCCCAAACGCCTTTTGTAGTGCACACATGTGCTGCACGTTAGGAGAGGTGTGTAAATTACCACAGCCCGGTTCTTCAGGAGGGCTCAGGCCTGACCACTTCTCTCTCCTTTGCCCTTTATGTTCTATGTCCCCACGGCCCAGGCCTCAAAGCCAGCTCTACTCCTCAGAGAGAATATTAGTAGTCAGAGGCTCCAGCTTCGAGTAAATATTGCAGGATTGAAATGCAGAGGGAATTAGACTCCTTTTCCTCACAGGCTCTGCAGTGCTGGGTGAGAGGTAAATAATGAAGGCAATAATGGGCTCTCTTCTTCCCGGCTGTGCCTCTCCCCTTGGGTACAGAGCATCCTCTGCAGTCAGGGCAGTGGCTCATGGTTACTGATTCAAATTTTGAAGCCAATGTGTGAAACAGCCGATTTGGGGCAGATGAGCAAGTGGCTCCAGACAGTTCATAGACTCCTCTCATCTAAGGGCCCAGTCAGGCCTGGTTTTGCAAGTAGGGAATCCTGAGAAGAGAAGAATTCCCCAATTGGTTGGAGGCATGCGTGATCCCACCTACACCCTGAGAGACTATTCTGACGTACTTCTGTCCTCCTGCCCTAGAAGTCTCTGGGAACTCTGGGGACTTTTATATTTGAGAATGTTTGAGTGAGACTGGCCCCATCATATCAAAGTGCTACAGTTCAACCTTGGGCACTGGGACCAGAGATTTGGAACCTGTTAAGGAAAAAGAATCCCAATGTCTCACCAACTTCTTCCCTCTCTGTGTATCATAGATATAGCTGAGTCATTTTCTGAGAGCCAGGATTTTCGAATTTCTCCTACGGCTCTATCTTTATTTTGGTCTCTGAACCATCTCCACAGAGGGGAAGATACCTATTCTTTACAGCTGCTTCTGTGCATTCATTATGTGCTCTCATTGGACAGCCCCCTGTCAAGAGGGCAGAGACTGCCACAGTTTTTATGAGGAGCCCCGGTAGGAGGGGGACCTTCTCTGGCTCAGGAGAGCACATCTAGAAGCATCTTCCCAGTGTTGGGACTGCCTGACTAAAAAGCCTTCAAGGTCCACACCAAGCGTCAGGAGGTAGGCAAACAACTGTGAGTCGGGTTTGGTACAAACCCCGCCCAAGCACGGCAAGGCTACTGAGCCTCCCTAATGCTTGAATCTTCTGATCCGAACCATGCATCTTTGCCTGAAAAACCATCTTTCTGGTGAAGCACCAAGAGAACAATTAAGGATTAACCCAGTGTTCTCTCTTGCCAGCAAGTGCTTGTGCTCTCTGGAGACTGGGAGCCATGTGCACCAAAGGTCTTTGTCTCTGAAACACCCTCATCTGTGTTTTCTATCTCATTAGGAGAGAGGTTTTCCTCCCGCTGTGCCAAGGTCCTTCTCTGCTAACCATCATTTAGTAGCTGAAATAGTATTTCCTCCCATGTATGCCCTAGGACACACTGACATGTTTTCTAAAAATTGATTTGAAACACTTCAAATGAAAGCCACAGGTAGTTTGTTACTATTATGATTCCAGCCAAGTATGGTGACACAGGACTATAATCCCAATTTAGAAGGCAGAGGCAGGAGGATGGCAAGTTCCAGGCTACCCCTGGGCTGCACATCAAGTTCAAGATCATTCTGAGCTACAAAAAAAGACGCTCTCTTAAAGCAGAAATACTTTTACCTACCAGTTTTTCCTGGAATAATTGTTCTCTAAACTAGTTACATTTGATACAATTACTGCAATTTAAAATAAAGGAGAGAGAAAAGGGTTAGCATGATCTGTGTTAATGTCTAACTATTAATTTATAATCAGAGAAATTTTTGCTTGAACTTGAGACAAGGCTAGAATCAAAGTGGTCTTCAATAAAATGTGGTCTACAAAATTATTCTCAAACATCATTTTAAAAAAAAAAAACAATCTCCTAAGCTGCTGTCAGTTCAAATGGTAACTTCATAACTAGGGCTCTGAGATAAATAGCATGGTTCAAATGAGTCTCAGCTCATCCCAAAACACAGGGACTTTGTAAAGAGTAAACAGAATTATCTCAAAGCTCTCTGTTTATCTGGAATAATGGGATCCGTACACAATAGCCCCAGGAGGCTGGTGGTATTCCTTTGAGGTAGACAAGAGACATGAAGACTGTAATTGAGGCACAGAGAAGAACCACCTGCCTAGAAACACAAGTTCAGTAGCAGAAATCAGACAAAAGTGCATGCTTTTCTTTTGTCAAGTGCTGTGCAGTGCTGCAATAGAACCCTGTGGATGGTAGGGAACAGCTGGCCTGCTCTGTGTGAGCATGTTTTCTACACTGATGTCCACGACAACAACTCTATTATAAGCAAGGGTGTGTTGCATTTTCTTAATGTGTTTTTTTGGTGGGAAAAGCTACTAAGAAGAATTCATGTTTTGAAGCAGTAGACCCTCACAGAGTTACAGTTTAGTGACCATTTTTAAATGGCCAGGTTCTCCACCAGACACATTTCCACTCACATTTTAATTTTACCCCCAACACAATAAAATCTCCTATCTGTAGAATAAAAACACTCATGTTCCCAAAGAGTTAAGTATCCTTGGTCCAAGACAAATCCAAAATAGAAATAAAAAATTAAAACATGCTTGACTGGGAGATGGCTCGGTGGATAAAGCTCTTGGCGTACACACAGGAAGATCTGAGTTCAAGTCTCCAGAACCATATAAAGACAAGAGATATAGCACACACAGTTGTAAGCCCAGGGCTCCCATGACGAGAGGGGAGGTGGAGAGAGAAAAACCCCTAGAAGGTCTGAAGACACTGTCTTAAGTAAGGTATGAGGTGAAGACACCCAATGCATGCGCATCACACAAACACATGGGGGATTGGGCTTTTAAAGGGTTAAAATGTGGGAAGACAGGTCGTCAGGAATGTGGCCCAGGCAAATCTTCTTTGAAGCATTACTGATAAGTACATTAGCAGTGAGAGAGTCAGAGCCATGATTAGAGCACTCAGAGCAGAGACTATTTTACTTCCTCTGTTTCCTGCATTCCCACAGGCAGTCAGATTTACAGTACAGACTGAGCACCCCAAATCCACAAACCTGAAACCAATAATGCTTCAAAAACCTAAAACTATTTTCAGTGATAGCATGACACCACTTGAAAGGTTTGGGGTATGAAGCATCCCCCAATTTTGGTTTCCAGAACAGGAACACTCAACTGAGTAAATTCTACACAAATATCCCAAGATCTAAAACACACTGAAATATGAAGGATTCCTAGGTCCCATGCAGTTTGGATAAAGGACACCCAATCTGTCGAAATTAATGGTGTGTGTATAATTTTCTTTTCTAACCAAATACTTTCTATGCTTAGAGACAGGTTCTATAGTTCCGAAGGTTTAGCGTGGTTTGGTTTCACTCAATTGAGACAGGTCTTACTAAGTAGTCCAGGGTGGCCTCAAAATATGATCCTCCTGCAGAGGTCTCATGTGTTCTGGGGTTGTTGACATGGGCCATCACACATGGCTTCCAATGACTCTTCTAAGTAGTGGAATAAAAGTGTGTCCTATCCCTATGAGCTCCTGATGGGCTATGCTGAACCAGACAACCTCCTGTAGACTCATCCTATAGGATGAGAAAAACTGCACTTCGTGGCTAATTTCTGTGATCCTATCTCCCTGTCAGTACTCAGCAGGCGTTCTTTAAACACAAAACTCAAGCCCACTAGCAAGGCTGTTGTTGGCATTTGTGGAACAGGGCACACTGCCGAGTTCCTGCTGTGCCTGGTCTAAGAGATTGGGGGAAATCTAACCTTTGTATCATGGCTCTCCCCAATCTGATGCTGCTACCATCAGAAAGTTCTTGTCCGTGAAAGGAGATGCTTGCTTCCTCCTGAGATAGGATGGAAAAGCAAGTTCCAGAAGGCACCATACCACAAAGACACCAATTGCCTTAAGAAATAATCCCCACCAGGAGTACAACAGCAGGGAGATCTGTGGCCTCTCTTGCCTCTTCAGTGAAGGTTTCTCCCATGATCTAGACACTTCTCCTCCCACAGGTCTTAATATTCCATTTTATTGTTTGTTTTAGTTTTGAGATAGAGTCTCACCTAGCCCAGGCTGACCTTGAACTCACTATGTAGGTTAGGATAACCTTGAACTTCCAGGCATGCACTAGCACACTCAGTTTTATTTGGTATTGGGGATAGACAGGGCTCTGCACATGCTAGGTAAGTATCGTCTTAACTGAGCCACACTTCCGATGCTTTGGCCCTGATGTGTTATTGGAGCAAACAGAGCAGGACAGGAGAGCTGACAAGTAGAGAAGTCACCAGGCTGTGTCCAGTCTTCTCTTTGACTCACCCCATGACCTTGAAGGAAATCCAGGGTCTTGTGGCCTCTTACAGACTTTGCTCAGAAAAGACTCACTTTCCTATCTGTTCCTATGTGACTCACTTCCCTCTCTGCTCCTATGGGAAACCAGAGATATCATTTGCTTCCCTCTGTGGCCCCATACCATTAAATATGGTTTGCTCTCCACTTCCTTGGAGCTGTCTGTTGCAAACTCTCTAATCCAGATGTCACTTACTTATAGAAAATTTTAAATGTTTATAAACTCAAAGCAGGTGTGTCAAGGGATGGATGACAACTGAAACAAGCAAACAAAAGTACAAATTCAGAACGATATGAGCTCAGGACTCCAGAAAAGCCTAAAACACAGTAGGACAACACAGCCTGAAGCCACTGGGTGGGAGCCAGGTTGGATACTAGGACTGCACTGGGACCCTGGATCTCAGTCACATTTCAGTACCCTAAAAAAAATGACTTTCCTATATTCTTGCAGCTTTTGCACATAATGCTCACACGCACACCGTGGAGAAAGAAGCTCCTAAGGACACACCCAAGCCTAGCCACGTATAACATGAAAAACAGACATCTCTGGTATCCCTAAAAAAAATTATACACACACATAAACATATATTATATATATATATATATTTATATGTATATGCATATATATGTGTACACATACATATATGTGTACACATACATATATGTGTATGCACATATATATCTATCTATATGTATGTGTATAGATATATATCTATATATATACATACATATATAGTCTTACCAGATATCTCAGCAGTTCTCTCTGCAAAGAAAGACATGGCCGCATAGTTTCCTCGTGAAACAGTTTCAAACGTCCTACATTTGGGCTGTTCACAGAGACTAATATTTGAATGCACTTGGGACACTCTGTCCCCAATTCCAATGTAATCGTCATGACCAGCAGGGCCTGGGAGATCTTTGAGGTCAATATTAGCTTTCACCAATAGCATACAAGATGGACTGAAGTGACACCCAGGTGCGAGTCTATTTTTACCAAGTAGTATTTACAACACACTCTCCTCTCCTAGTTTATAAGCTCAAGAACTCTGTGGAAAATCACGAGGGCCCTAGTGTGGCCATGTATGCACTTTTTCCCTCTGGATGCTAGATTCCCCTTCCACCCTCGTTCCTTTCTGTATCTGAGCAACAATACTGCAAAACAGGCTCTACCTTTACCACCGTGAAAGTGTTAGCTGAGAGGAATCTAGAAAGGTCGTGTTCCATGGCCATTAAATTTATGTTCCCGAGGCCGATGGAGAGCAACAAGCCAGCCTGCTGGTGCCACTGTCAGATAGATCAGGGGCCACCGGAGACCTCACGGGGCATCCAGCCCATCAACCTACATTCAGCCAGCAACATATTGAGATAAATGAATTCATAGACAAGCATTTTAAATAAAAATCAAGAAAGTATAATCAGTATATAAAATGAGACTTGCTACTTTTTCCTAAGTGTTTGAAATGTTAATCAATATTAAATCAGCAGCATTTTATCATCTGGGTTCGTCTTACCCTAGGACATTTGTGTTCTCAGAAACTAAAACAGAAAGAGGGTGGGGAGCTACTCAATATGGAAATGCAGGGTTTATTGATCACCCCTAGGATAATCTAGCCAGCTTTGGTCCAGTTTTTCAACCTCCCCAAATCAATTTAAAGTGAAAAAAACAGAAAACAATAACAGAGTATAAATGAAGTTGTAGATCCAAAGCTTTTACGCCAAAATGCTTGTGATTTTTTTTATTTTTTTAATATAGCATGCTTAAAATCTGAAAACGGTTTTTGGATTGCTTACATACTCTGAAGTGCTTCCTGCCTACATATCCTCAGAAATCCCAGGGGCTTTGCCTGGACACATGGAAAATTTCAAGTTGAGCCATTTTTAAGTTATCCATGAGTGAAAGCAAAAGAAGGGGGGGGGGAAACCATGAAGTGGGAGTTGGAATTTGTCATGAAAGGAGGAGACGGCATTTCGCTCTTTTCTTTCTGATCCTTGAGCTCTTCACAGCGGCTCACTATGGTTTACCCAAGTTGTGGGGTTTTGTTGCGGTTGTTGTTTTTCCACAAAGAATAGAATCACCTTCGAGCTGAAGCCAAGTATGAATGGATTCAGTGTGCCATAGGAGAGAGCACCAGGGAATTCCTCAGGCAGGTCTATTCGGAACCGTAAAACTAGCATTACCAGACACAAATCAGATCACATGTCACAGTGATAAATAACGGCCCAAGTCATAAAGCAAGCACGTACTTAGTATCCATCAGCCAAAAAAAAAAAAAAAAAAAAATAGATTTTTTAAAATTTTATTTTGAAGCGTTTAACACAGAAATAATTGTGTAAATGATAGGCGTTGCTGGAATAGGAGTAAGCAGTATAAAACACAGGCTTCCTGGATATTGATACTCCTAGGTGCTGCCTCTGCTAACTGTGGTTGTCTGCAAGAGGCTGACTGCCCCTAAATGAAAAGTTTCCGAGATTCTCCACAAATGATAACATCCATGGGGAATGGGTATGGCGTTCAATCTAGTGATGGTGCCAATAACAAACAGCTAGGGTAGGGGGTCGTAGACAGTCAGAAACGTTTGAAAGTCCGTGGACTAAACAAGTTAAGGACGGAGGAGAAAACCAAACTGGTTTATAGGGAAACACCTCACTCAGAAATGTAGTAACTGAGTTCGTTTCATGAATCTCACATAAATAGCTGTAGACACTGCTGACTTCCCAAGCCAAGGGGAAAAACATGCGTTTGAAGAACAAGGAGAGAAGCTAGAACATGGAATAATTGTCTCACTAGACGCCCTCGGCTGCAGAGACTGTTGGCTGAGACTCCCATTAAGGAGAAAATGGATCAGAGATACTGCCTAGCCAGGACGGAAAGAGACTTTATTTTTTACAAATAAACGTGTCTAAGAGATAGGCTGGACATGGGGGGGGGGGGGGGAGGCGTAGAGAAACCCAGAAGAAAAAGGAGCCTGAGGTCATGAGACCCTCCTGTCTCCGATGCAGGCTGTTGAGGAAGGGGAACTAAATATTGGCACTCTATGGCTATGGTGATTTTCCCCACTTCTTCAAATATAACTTTGTAACTGTGTTTAAGAGAGTTGCCCACTGTTATTGGTCTAATGAGCTAACTCTGAAATCTGAGCTAAAGACAGCTCCCTAGTGGCTGCTCACTGTTTCACAGACCAAAAGGAAACTTCTTTCAGGGGCCCATCAGGGCGAACCACTGCTGACAGCTTGGAACGGCACAACACAGATTTATTTCACAGACAGCCACAGACAGGAATTTAGCACCCTGTGCTGGCCTCCTGCTTAGTGGAGAAGGTGTTAAAATGCAACCATGCAGAGCCCTCCCTTGAACAAAACCCAGTAGCAACTAATCAAGCGGTCACCCGTTCCCAACAGAAAATACCCAGCGATGTGGGACTGAGTGCAGGAGAGAGGGGTACAGGATTCTGACAGCTGCTGCAGGGGCCGCCGCGGTGCAGCGTGTGAGAGCTGCCTCTCAGAGCTCTAAATATTTTGCATGACCTTTCAACTCACAAATTAATTGATTTATAAACAACGGCAAATGCTATTTATTTATTTATGACATCTTGGAATGCCTTCTCTGGATCCGAGGGCACAGCACTGTGGAGATCACTCTCTGATGCCTGCGGAGATATCAGAAGCATCCAGTTGTGGGTTCAAGTAGGCATCAGTGAACAGCTCTTTACCTGCCCATTCCAGAAACTTCCACATGCTTACCGGTTCGTGCATATAATTAGTCTGTCAGCCTTCCTTTCTATGTGTCTTGTATATGTACCTATGTGAGCAAGTTCATGTAAGTTCACATGGAAGGAAGGAAGGAAGGAAGGAAGGAAGGAAGGAAGGAAGGAAGGAAGGAAGGAAGGAAGGAAGGAAGGAAGGAAGGAAGGAAGGAAGGAAAGGACAGAGGGAGGGGGGAGGGAGGGAGGGAGGGAGGGAGGGAGGGAGGGAGGGAGGAAGGAAGGGAGGAAGAATACATAGACAGACCATCTTAAATGCTGTCCTCATCTATTATAATAGTTTTCATAAATACATCTCTTCAGATCACTTTTTACCATTTGAATTCTTGAACATTGGCAATAATAAATATTAATAAGCAAACACTGGTGAAAGTAAATAAATAGATAGTAAATAAATGATCAGATACTCCTCTAATTGATGTCACATGCAGCAATGCCGAAGGCAGAAATGGCCACTAACATGATGCTCAGCCTCCTAGCAACTCTTCAACAAACGGAGACATGAGAACTCATGGACCAGTTACCATTGGCTCAAAGGACCCCTGACAGAACCAAGTTCATTTTGTGTTCTGCCACAGTAGGAACCTCCCAGCAAGGTAGCAACTTTTGAGAGGGAAGAACATTTGTTTAGAGTTTGGGTGCTGGGTTTTGTCTTGTTTTTTATTGAAGTTATATGTTATCCTATTTCTGGGACATGTGTGGAGCCCAAAGCTTTTTGACATCAATGATAAACACGTGCCTGGTCAAGGGTCATCTCAGAGCCCTGTCCTCAGGGGCTTCTCTCTCCCACCTTACTGTGGGAACTGTGCAAAGGGAACCCTAGGAAGCTACAGCCTCAGGAACAGGGCAAGCAAAGATAGCAACTTCCTCACCTTAGCAAGCCAGAGTCCAGGACTGAGCAGGGGACCCGTGCCTGTTTATTTTCCTACTTTGTCCACATCTTTGTGAGCATTTCATTTTCCTAGAGGTCCTGGGTCACTGATACTGCTCAAAGGAATGGGCCTTTAATTTTGTACTTGAAATTAAATGTGGGGCAGAGGTTGGGGTGGAAGAAGGAGGAGCCATAGATAAACTCCCCAAACTTCCTTTCCAAGGAAGGCTGCCCCATTTTTGGTAGACATAAATATGTGTGCTAAAGTTGAGATCAGTCTTACTAGGAATGTTACAATAAGTATATTTTAATGTATATGAAAATAGAGATTGAAGCAATACAAAGAAAAATGTAGCCAAAGGTAACCAACTGAAAATAGCTAGGGAACGTTCTCTAACCTTAAACTAAAAGTCTGAAGGTTGAGGGTGCAGCCCAACCGGCAGAATGCTTGCCTAGTGTTTATGAAGCCCTCTGTTCCATCCCCCAGAGTGCATGAACCAGGTTTGGTGGTGTTTGCTGGTAACTCCAATACTCAGGAAGTAGAGACAGGAGAACTAGAAAAGTTCAAGGTCATCCTTGGCTACATAGTGAGTATTGAGGCTAGCCTGAGCTACATGAAACCCTCTCAGAAACAGCAAGATAGTTGATACTTTATTCATTCTGTCTCTCTCCTTCCCTCCCTATCTCCCCCTCTCTCTCCCTCCCCTCCCCTCTCTTCTCTCCTCTTCTCCCTCTCCCCTTCCCTCTTTCTCCCTTGCCCTCCCCCTCCCCCTTTCCTCTCCTCTCCACTCATTCTCTCTCAGCATCTCGTGGGACACAAGCCCCCTTTTCCTACCGTGTTTCCACTCCCAGTTGAACTCTACTACAATGAAGATGAAGCATGGCCCAAAAGTCAGAAGACAAGGCTGTGACATTTCCACCAATGGATATAGCTACCCCTCTCTGTCCCTAACCCATGTCCCTGTGTGCACTATGCCTTTGAGCAGTTTTCCACATTTGGGGTGCTCTTAGATTCCTGGCAAGTGTTGCTGATGAAGCATGCACATGAGAGGAAACCCCCTTGCCTCCTTGCTACAGTAGGCTGTGTGCACTCAGAGCAGCCCTCTGTCTCCAGCCTTTGCTGAGAAACGCTGCTCCATGGTGCTGCTGTTCTGTCCTTTACTCATCGTATAAATGACCACTGATACCTACACTGTGGGAAAGACATTATTCTGCATCAGTGGTTCTCAGCCTTCCTAATGCTGTAACCCTCTAATACAGTTCCTCATGCTGTGGTGACCCCCAATTATAAAATTATTTCCATTACTATTTCATAAAGTAAACTTGATACTGCTATAAATCATCATGTAAATATTTGTGTTTTGTGATGGTCTTTTTTGGGGGAGTTAAGACCCACATGTTGAGAATCACTGTTCTAGATGTTAAGGCTAAGCCGAAGTCACTGTGTTGTCATCTGCATCCCCCCCCAACCCCATAGCTTAGCAGTAGTAAGAGTCAGGGGGAGAAAACAGACAATGGGTAAGTTAGTAAAATGTTAAGCATATTAGTTGGTTGATTTTTTTTAAAGTCTGAGGCAGGCACTAGGATGTAGAACCTCTGTGAGCGTGAGGCCAGCCTCGTTTATATATTGAGTTCCAGGCCAGACAGGACTACACAGTAAGACCCTGTCTCAAAACAAAACAAAACAAAACAAAACAAAACAAAACAAAACAAACACAAAAAAGTTAGAAAGGCCAGAGAGAAGACTCGTTGGTTAAGAGCACTACTGTTCTTCTAGAGGATGCAAGTTCAATTCCCAGTCATCTCTGGTGACTTAGAACCTCCTGTAACTCCAGAGGATCCACTGCCTCTGGCCTCAGAGGGCAGGGTACATCCATGCATATACCTGCATGCAGACACATTCATACATGATTAAAAAAGAAATAAATTTTTAAGTCTTGAAATCATTAGGTCAGGAAGGGGATTGGGAAGTGCTGGATTAGTAGGTACAACACTGAAATGGTCTTGAAACAAAGACCCCTAAAGACACCTGACTAAAATGTCACACCGTAACATTCTGTCCCTGTTACATGGTAAACACACAGTAACTAATGAGATTCCCGGCTCACTTGTAACACTGCAGGCACAGTGTGTGTGTCTAAGATACTGTATTTCTTTTCATTTTTCTTCTAGACCAGACCACATTTTGCCACACCCTTTTCTGTTTCTGCTGTCATCCACTTGGCCCCTGTGAGTCCTTGCTGGCTTACCCAAGGGTTTTAACTCTGCTGCAGGTAATGCCTGCCGAGTATCTATGCTACATTAAACACGTCGAGGAAGAAACATCAAGTTGGTGAGGAAGCAGCATCCGCAGTGTCACGTGGGTCTAAAGTCCATCTTTCTCTCCAGCTATTCACTTTCCTGTGGTTCTCAACGTTAAAAGCTTCAGAGCAATCCCGGTCAGATTTTGGATGTCTCATTTCCGACACCCACACACACACAAATAATAAACAGATGTGCTCTACTCAGGACTACTTTGAGTCCCAAGATTTTCTAATATGCTCTACCTAAAAATCACATTTCTACTTGCTATTAAAAAAAACATCAAGGCAAGTCACCACAAGATGAGTCTTTGCAGTTCTGAGTCAGAGGTAAAAGAAAACCTTGTCGGTACGAAATCAGACAGTGTAAAATTCTCTCCCAGAGGAACGTGGCATTATTACATCCCCCATCAATCATGGCATTATTTCCCCAACAAACTATATCAGACTCAGTCTCAGACATGGCTCTGACATCTCTAAATTCAGCAGTCTCTTGCCTTTGAGCACCAGAAATAGAAGACAGGTCCCCCAAATATACACTTGCCCAAAAGACTGCACAGTTCTCAAGTTTGCAAGCTTTTAATGATTAGCAACTCTAAAAATTTCAGAATTTCAGTGTGGTTCTGAAATGGAATTTGATCTGCACAATTATGTAAGACCTATACACGTATGAGAATAATCTAGAAATTTGATATTGACATATATAGAGAAATACCATCACATTATGACATATTGTAAGGCAATATGTTACTAGATGAAATATAATTCATCAGGGATCAGCTTCCATTCTGCACATTGATCAATATCCAGAGTCTGACCAATAGGTGTACCAATGGGTCCCTCAAAGTCTCTACCCCTAACTTGACATTTTATTGGTAGAGATGTAGGGGTTGGTTTCTTCCATATCCTCAAAGTGGATTTGAAAAATTACAAAATCAATCTTATATCAAAATAGAGATACTGGCTGAATTTTGAAATTACCTTGTGTTAATCACCTTGATTGGGGAGAAAATATCTATCCCTCTGGCCATATCCCCATGCAAGTCTATGTGTACAAGTCTACGAGTGCACACATTGAAAAGTTGACTTCAGAAGTTTCAATTTGTCCTGACATTTTCCTTCTGCCCTTGCCCCTGATGCCCAGCGCAGGTACAGGGAGGATTTTGCGTTGGCCTCTGCATAGGAAATGCCTGTGGTACAGCCACCTTATGTACCTTGTTTATAATCCTCTGTAAATTTGCCCAAAAGTCATGAACTACATAATACTAATTCTTATAGGTTGACATATTTCCCTGATCTTTCATGAGCCACATGGGGAAACAGTTTTCTCCTGATCTGAATGAAGAAGAAAAACAGTGATCCTAATCACTGTTTGCCCTTAGTGGCTTCCCTAAACAAATCTGGGAAAGCGCTTAAAGGCTTGGGAATAACCATGACCCTGCTTGACGCACTGTAATAACCCTACCTAATTATACTGATATAAAAACTAATTGGAAAGATAGCAAATGTCAGGGTAAGATGCAAATCGGAGGGTGTTAATTGCTGAACAGGTGCTGGGGATAGAATTAAATGAGCATTCTGATTAAAAGACTGGAGGAAACAAATGTGGACCCCCGAAACAAACTTGGCCATGTGACTTCTTGAGCAGTCCATTCCATCAGGGTAAGGTCATGCCGCGGCGACCTCTGTTTTGTGAGGGGTGGGTCAAGAAAATAAAACTGACCACAGAAGAAAAATAATCCAGCAACAATATCAACAAAACTCCCAGGATGAATGACTAAATTTGAGCCTCCAAAGCATGTGATGTGTCTTAGGCACTCTTAAAAACCCAGATACCTCTAGATGAAATTCAGAGCATATGAGGCTGGGGAGATGGCTTGCCATGTAAACATGAGGACCTGAGTGGATCCCCAGCACCTCTGTAAAAAGCCAAGTATGGTAGTGTGCACTTTCGGTCCCTGCACTGGGCAAGCAGACACAGATGGCTGCCTGAGGCTCAAAGTCCTGTTTGCCTAGTACACAAGCCCCAGGTCTTAAAAGTATACTCTGTTGACTCCTGGACTGCACACACACACACACACACACACACACACACACACACGCACGCACGCACGCACGCACGCGCACACACACACACACACACACACACACACACATGCACATGCACACCACAGAACCCTTAGCTGCTCACCTCTGTCAGCCACAGAGCCTTCCCCTCCCACCCTCAGCCAAAAGCTCCCATTTCTCCTGCCTCATGGCAGGACAGTAATACTGAGCCTTCCCACACACTTCCGACATCTTTTAGGTTGATAAAGCAGTTGATTAGGCAGCTGAATCAATGGAGTCTGTTGCCTTCAATGACTTAGGGTCACATGATGGTAAAGCCCTGGAGTGGGGTGGGGCAACATAAAAAATAAATCTGAGCCTGTCACTGACAAAGCAATCATTCTTACCGAAAAGTGATTTGTGGATACTTTATTGAGCCAGACCTTTAACTGTAAATAGGAAGTAACGATCCAGTGTACCAGGGAAGAAGGCTGCTTCCCAAGCTTGACCTGGTCAAGCACTCGGCCAAGCTCATCATTGTCCTATGTGCACATGACAAAGGGACCCATGGGACCCACACTGTCTTGAGAAAGACCCTGGGACAGTGACAACAGATGGATGCTGGCCAGTGGTAGACAACTCTGTCTGTGGACAGCTAGTGGTACCTAGCTCTGGATTCACATTCCCTCTATCTATACTGCAGTGCCTTTCAGACCTCTGCCATCAAAGGAAGCCTTGTTCCGTAGCCTCATTAGACCATACCAGAAGAGATGCGCCACATTGTAAGGCTAACAGTTTTCCAACACACCTAGAAGGGATTGTTCCATTTGCAGGTCAGGGGTCATCGCAATGCTTTTTCTTTTCTTCCTGATGGTTTGCAGGTCTTTGATATGTACAAATTTTTAGTTCAGGGAGAGTGGGACAGCCCAGCTACCATCTCTATATAGTCTTCAATATTCTCCCTCCACCCCAGCTCAGAGCGGCAATGTATTTACTCTGCTCATTCACATGGGAGCCTGTTTAGCTGCTGTATGCTAACCACACACTACTCAGGGTACTTATTTATTCAGTGATAGAGACCGGGGTGGTGGGTGTCCAAAGGACGAATAGAGCAGCCAGGTTGATTCTTCTAACTCAGACCTATGTCCAGGGAAGCTCTATCCCAGAGAACATCCTAGTTTCTTTCAACCACCCACATGCCCACGCCTGTTTTCCACTTAACCGTGTCAGCCTCTATGCTAAGCAAGAGAAAATATCTCAACAGTTGCACTGGCCAATTTTAAACTGCAAACAGAAAAGGGCCCAGCTGCATTCAGAGGGAGATGTGGCTACTGGAGGTATGGCTAGGATTGGCCTTGTTTGGCTATAAGGATGCTGGGAATAATAAGAAACTGGGTAGAGAAGGAGAAAATGTTTACTCTGGCATCAAAATGGGCTGGTGAGCATCCTCGCTCCCTTTTTTTGTCTCAAGAAAAGCTCTCTCAGCTCACTCCTGAGCTTGTGCGCTCTCTCCTCCTCTCTCCCTCTCTCCTTCTCTCCCCCTCTCCCTCTCTCTCTCTCTCTCTCTCTCTCTCCCTTTCTCTCTCTCTCTCTCCCTCTCTCCCTCTCCCTCTCCCTCTCTCTCTCTCTCTCTCTGGAACAAAAATAAACTGTCTCTTGAGTAATAAAGTCAGGACACTTGCCAGTAAAAACTGGTTAAGGTCATCACTTCTGAAGGGCAAAGAAGTTTTAGACACGATGTCACGTGAGATCACCATTCAGCACATTTAGTGAAATGGTTAAAAATAATAAAAAATAATGACAGTAGTGGAGTTACTATTTTTTTAAGGCACAGAAGTCAGAGAGAAAATGAGAGAGCCAGATGTTTGGAAGGGATGCTGGGAAATGCTTCAACGAAAGATCTCTCCCACCCCAAACAAAAGCCTCCCTGAGGGTCTTCAGAGACTTGCTGTCATATCTGGTACGGATGTAACATCATATATCTTTTTTTGGGTTTTGCTGTGGGCCTTATTTATTTATTTATTTTATGTTAACAAAGAAGACACAATAGGGAAAACTTTTTTTTTTTTAGCATGGCGATTCAAACTGACCCTAAAGCACACACCTCCCAGGATCCCTGCATCTGCCTTGTTTAAAGACCCAAATGGTACCAGAGGTTGTACCAAGCTAATAGATCATAACAGAAAGAGGCCAGTTTCCACAATGGGTTTTCCTGAAAGTAACACCACCCATTTAGTGGGGAAAAGACATTGCAGCCTGTTCAGGTTCCAGAGGAAGATGGTGGCTCTTTATAACACACAACACAAACAGGTCAGAGCCAAGGGGCTATTACCAGATTCAAATGAGCCCTCAGGGGAGGCCACTGTGGCTCCAAAAACAAACCCAGAGTCCACACTGACTGCCTAGCCTGGGGTTCCAGTTCGTGTCACCTCCTTTCACAGGGCCAAGTGGGCAGTCAGACTCAGTCCTTTTTATGAACCGTTTGCTTTTACAGACCGCAGCTCACCCACAGAACCCAAAATCCCTCTGTGCCAAAGGAAGCCTCCAGCAAGGCCACAGTAAGACTCAAGTTCCAAGGATCGCTCATTGCCAGTAACAATTAGAACAATCTGAAAATGTTCCTCAAAGAAAAATGCACTCTTTTTTTGTTGTAAGAGGGGTGTAAACGCCAGCCAATCTCTTTTGGCACCCAGCACCGTAAGAAGTGGTTTTGCTGTGCCACCTCTCGACAAAAAAAAACCCGCCCTCCATGAGCATTCTCCAAGGACCGGCTTTGAAAGGGGGTTCTGCGTATCAGGTTAACGCATGCACTTGGCACAGCCCAACTTTCGCACCAAGGCTCTGGGGTACGGGGTGATAAGAGCCAGGTTCTGTTTGTTAACGATAAGGCAATTATTTCTTTGGTACTTCATAGAGACGAGGAAAAAAAAAATCTTACAGCAAAGATTCAAACAAGGATTCCCTAGGGAGACAACGGAACTGGTAGGGTTGGAAAAGTTGTTTTTTTTTTTTTTTCCTTTATTCTTTCACAGGAGCAAACACGGGAACCATTGAGAGGAATAGAACGAAAGCAAAGTTACCGTGTTTGTCGTCTGCTCTCAGACACATCCACTGTGACACCATAAGGGGAAGACAGACAGTAGAGACAGGAAAGCCCCACATACAACGGCGATAAATGGGAAAGCTAAAAAGTATAAGAGTAGGAAGAAAGGCAGGGGTAACAAAGAGAAGAAAGTGGAGCGAGGAAAGGCAGGAAGTGTGGTCTGGAGCACTTCCTGTGTGTTTAGAAACTGAAACGGACCTTCATGGGTAAACCCTATCTCCGGGGGCGGGGGAAGGGGGTCCGGATTTTGTGTTTATTTGTTTTGGGTTTTTTTGTTTTTTAAGTCCTAAGAGAAACCCAGCATGTCCTTCCATTTTCTATGTACTTGAGTCACCACAGAGGTATCTATTAAGAGTTGATGATGAAGAAGCAGAAACCCTGGAAACTGTTGGCATCCTTGAGCTTGCAGCTCTTCAGAAGAGAGGTATGCATGACTGTCGGCTGGAGAAATCCTTCCAACGACTTCCTGAATTGGGATTTTGGCCTCTAGGCCAAGATTTTCTAAGTTTCCCTAGAACTCTCTAATATGCAACAAGTTTAGGCGTCAAATGCAAGGGAGCCCTCAGTAGTACTTCCCAAGGTCACTGCACTTGATTCACAGCTGCGAGTTAGTATAGAGCCCAGCATGATAATTTTGCTCAGTTGGCAAAATGAAAAATAAGTGGTAAGTGGTGACTTCCCATAGAAGCATGTCTCAGAAGCCCCATTTTCAGTTCCTGGGGAGGGAGGAGGATTCTAAAGAGACTGAGATAGTCCACAGGCAGAATGAGACTCTGTCAAAGTGAGTGCTCACCAGCTTGTTGGCCTCAGAATGACTTCAGAGAACCTCTGTGCAGTGAAACTGCAAATCCTGTTGTTGGAACAGGCTAGCATCTTTGATGTGACCGCCCTGTGGCCTCTGGGGTAACCTGCTGGTTCCAGCCACCATTCACATGTGGCAGGAACAGCTAAGCCTACTTTGGGATAGCCTGGCCAGTGCCTCCACATTCCAACTACGCCTAGCCTGATACAAGCTTCCCATCGCCCCGTTCTCCCTTACTCTTCAAGCATCTTGGCTTTCTACATCAGCCAAGCTCCATCTCACAAGTTTTCAGGCCAAAGCTAGCTCTATCTCTGGGAGGTGGGGAAGCCTGCTGTCTCAACGTGGGGCTTTGTTCTTCACGCTGGTTTAAGTCTGATATCTTTAGAATGGATATCATACTTAAGAATACCTGCTTTATCAGGGGTTGCCAAGAAATGGGGAGGCAACCGTTTCAAAGGTTGCATCTGGTTTGAAAACCATGGAGCCCCCATTGGTAGGCAGGTAGCAGCCATCAGAGTGAGTGTGGGTAAGGCACAGGGATCGGGAAAGACATGAGAGAAGATTTACCCCAATCGAAACCCTACGAGGCTTTCTTCATTGTCTAGTTCATTTACTGCCAGTCTCACTGATGGGAATTAGACAATTGCTTTAAGACAAAAAACTCCAAAAGCCACCATAAAAATAGAAAATGATTGCTTCCTGTCATGACCAAATATTAAACACAGTGCACACCTAATGACTCTATCCCTCCCCAGGGACAAAGCTTTATGAACAATAAGGTCCCTATGGGCCTCCACTGTTTAGGTTGAGGGGTCTCATTATGGGCTCACTGATCCAATACCATTTACAAGCCCAATGGACACCACTGGAAGAGGACACCAGCACCCTGGAGTTACAATCAGAACTCCCCCATTGAAGGCAGAGTTTCATTCCTCAAGAGGGAACAGAAGGAAGGAAAGAGAGATGTAGGGAAAGGCATCAGGGTGCAGGTAGCCAGTGGACAAGGCAGGAACTCTACCCACCCGGCTGCATTTTCAACCCTTTTATTTTGAGACAGGGTTTCACATAGCTCAGGCTGGCCTCAAATTTGCCACATAGCTGAGCATGACCTTGAACTCCTGATCTCCTTGCCTCTTGCCTCCCCAGTGCTGGAAATGAGAGCATTGCCATCCTGTGGGGTTTATGCAGTGCTAGGGCTGGACCACACCCAGGGCTCTGTGCAAGTTCGGTAAGCATTCTATCAGCAGACCCACGTGCCCATTCCCTAACCGAAACATTGCTGACTGTCAGAGTGGGATTACGGTTACATCTGCCACCAGAAAGGTGGTACCATTGGAGGTATAGCAAGGGAAGTCCTAAAATAGGAGGCAGAGGCAGGGGCAGGGACACAGAAGGAAGAGAGGATAAAGAGAAAACGGGATGAGGAGGGTGCTGCCAGGAAGCAGAAGATTTTGGGGTGTTTGTTTGTTTGATTTGTTTGTTTTTTTGTTTTTTAATCTACCATCTACACCTTCTGCATAGGTTGAAGCTACACTGGCAGCCAGATTTTTTTTCAAGTTCACTGTATTATCTAGACATGGGTCTAAAGGGTGGCTCCTCCTCCTGTGACTTAACATCTGGCTGTTCAAATGTGTCCAACACTCCGTGCTGACTTAGATGACCGACAAGTGGACCAAGCATTAAACAGAAGTCAAGTCTGGCTCTTGTTCAAACGTCAGCCTGGACAGAGCAGGGAGCGTGGAGCTTCCTTACCTCTTAGTCCCTGCTGTTTATCACCGCAGCCTAAATGGTCCCACATGTGGGAAGCACTGTAGAAGGAGACTGGGAAATGTGGAACAAGGGCTTTTAGAGAAGTCAGAATGTGACTCGCCAAGTAGACAGGGGACTAAACAAAAGCAATCCAGGAGAGGTGACAAGTCCATAAAACAGGGTCTAGACAGCATGAGACCAAGGCACCAAGAAACAACAAAAAGGAAGGGAAGAAGACAGAATGTGGGGGGCAGGGAAGGAGTGAATTTCTGTCCAGAACAAGAAACTGAGGAAGGGAGCCAAGGGGTGACTTCTAAGCTTGAATCCCATTGTCTATGCTCTTTTAAATAATACCTAAGAGTGAATCAACTCCTATACAAACACAAGGTGAAGGTGGTAAGCCACGCACAGGAAGAAAACATGCACGCACACGTGCACACACACACACAGGCACACACAACCACACACACAAGCATACATGCCCACACATGCCCCCTACACACACAGACACATGCACACGTTCACACACACAACACACACACACAGAGAGGCACACACGACCACACATCACACACACACACACACACACACACACACACACACACGTACATACATACACATGTACACACGTACACACACACACACAAAGCAAAGATTTTTAAAGGCTCTGGGACCAGTCAGGGTCATGTGTTATCTGCCTCCCCCATAAGCCTGGGAAATCATACATTACTTTCCTATTCTTCCAATAGCATGGATTCCATTAGAGCCCCGGTATAAAATACATGATGCATGGTTATTTGTTGAATTTCAAATAAATAACAAATCAAATTTTTTTCAGGTAAGTTTATCCCAACGATGGTGTGTGGGACAGAAGAAGAAAAAAACTTCATTGTTTCTCTGAAATTTAAGTTTAGCTGAGAAATACTTACACTTTAAAAATAATCCTGCTCATATAATATTCAAATCTACCTGGGTATCTTATAGTTTTATTTGCAAGTCTATATTCTATAAGAGGGAATGAATGAATGAATGAATGAATGAATGAAGGCAGAGGAGGCTTCAAACTAATTCTAGTACCAGATTTTGCTCTGCTCATTATCATATCATAAAACTAATGGTCACTTTAAGCCCTTAGCCCACATGTTCTAAGTCTGTATTGAATGTATACTTAGTTATTCTGAAATAAGAAAATGCTTTCTGCATAGGAAAAACGAAATATTCTTGACCATGGAAGAATCTAGCTGCATAGAACATTCTTTATTACGCTGACTCTGCCCCACGGTACATGCTTAGAAGGTGGCACATGCCCCAGCCCTTCAGTCCAGTTGAAAGCTTTATAATTCAGTATTGTAATGTGATACTCAAAAAGCTCACGGCTTCTCCTATCCCTCTTCTTGCACAAGTCACCTCAGGGTTTGACCTGAGAGCTATGGAGAAACCCAGATGAGTCTTTGACCTGCCACCTGGCTTATGGAATCATTCATCTATAGATGGGTTTTATCCCTTGAAATATGGGGTGACAATGTCGGTATATCGTTAAAAAATAAGTCGGGGACACCTTTGAATGAACTGGAAAAATACCTTCTACATTCATGCAGATAAAACTCCCCTTGTTTCCATAGAGACCCACTTCAGATCTGTCCTTTAAAAAAGTCCTGGCATCATATGGGGCTCATAACATACAGCTGTTGTCCCTGCAGTATCAGCCTACACCCAGGGGCCCCTTGCTGAAAGTCTTCATCCCTGCCATTGTGTCTATGGATGAAGAATTTCTTCCTTATGTCTGTCTCACAAGGTTTTGTAGCAAGAGAGAAACTACTGCGCTGTACCTGAGCCCCAGCTCTGTCTTCCTGGTGATTTTTGTGGAGAACATAAAAGTATGCCTACAATCGTAATTTTGAGTCTAGAACAAAACCTTCCAGGACAGTCATTCAACTGATGCAAATGCCTTATCTTAGCAGTTTTTATTGCTGCAATAAAGACCATGCCCAAAAGCAACTTGGGAAGTAAAGTGCTTATTTCTTCTTAGAACCCTCAAGGCACAGGGCACCACTGAGGGAAGTCAGAGGTAGGAACTCAAGGCAGGAGCTGAAGTGGAAGCAGCGGAGGAGCGTCACTTGATGGCGTGTCCTTTTTATGTCCTATAGACCCCACAACTTCCTGGACAGGGACAGCACCGCCCACAGTAGGCTGAGCCTTCCCACATCCATCAGGGAAATGCCCCAGAGGCTTGCCAGTCTTTCAGAGGCATTTTTTAAGCTGAGGTTCCCTCATTTCAGATGACTCTAGTTGTGCTAAGCTGGCAAAACAAAAAACAAAACAAAACAAAACAAAACAAAACCACTAACAAGTGCGCACCTCATAGACTTGCACTTAGATTGGCCATCAGACACCAAACTCTTACCCCTAACTTCCTTTCTGAGAAATGAGCCTCCAATTTTAGCTCCAGATCGATGTGGAAACAAAGAATAATTCCTACAAGAGTTTGATCAATATGCACATAGACTTTCAAGTCCTAGCAGGCAGGTCCTCAAGTCTCCAAGTCACGTAGACAACATTTTCTCATCTCCTTGGCATGTATGCCTCATCCCCAACCATGTGACCTGTTAGTTTCTTGGCTGAGACAAAAATAGACCCAAAAGAACTTACTCAGGCCCATTTACCCAAATATAAAAATAAAGACAGACTGAAGAGATGGCACAGCACCGGGGGTGTTTGCTGCTCTTCCAGAAGACTCGAATCTGAATCCTAGTACCCATCTTGGGCAGCTGACAATGGCTTGTAACTCCAGCTCCATGGAACCCCATACCCTCTTCTGGTCCCCACAAGCACTTGCACACATGGCATATACTCACACAAGCATAGATATATAAATAAAAAGAAAAGAAACAAAAAGAAAAACATAAGTAAAAAGAAAGCCACACACACACACACACACACACACACACACACACACGCCAGAAATTCTAAAAGGTACCCTGTGTG
Source organism: Uromys caudimaculatus (assembly GCA_028551405.1). Taxonomy (NCBI): domain Eukaryota; kingdom Metazoa; phylum Chordata; class Mammalia; order Rodentia; family Muridae; genus Uromys; species Uromys caudimaculatus. The sequence continues at coordinate 51,517,146 of CM052708.1, forward strand.
TGTACGTCTTACTGTAATATTTGGGGGCAGGGTTTGAACCTGAGGCCTTACCCATGCTAAGTGAGCTCTCTACCACTGAGCTATATTCCCAGCTATCTTTATCATAATCTTTCTCCACAACTCTGTTGCTCCACTGTCAGCCAGGTAGACACGTTTAGGAAGAGACACATTTTCTGGAAACAAATATTGATTTTTTTTTTTTTTTTTTTTTTTTTTGTCACAGAGCTCAGTTTCAAAGCTTTGTTCTTTCACTCATCCTGACTCTTCCATTTCTTGGCAAATCTGCTATTTGATCATATCATAGAATTTTATAAGAAAAAAAAATAAAGCAAAAACTGTCCATTCTCAATGACGCCATGCATCCAGTGGGCCAGACAGGAGAGACTTCACTGGAAATTGATGGCAGAGATTAAGCAAGCCTTTGGAAGGAAAGGAGGCTCATCACGGAGAACCAGGCTGGCTTCTTTTCCTGTCATTTAAGAATTACTTACGGGAGGGGGAGGGGACACGGGGTTTCTAAAGAAAAGGGGAATCATCGGAAATGTAAATAAAATATCAAAAAAAAAAAAAAAAAAAAAAAAAAGAATTACTTACAAAGGGTTTGAATGCTGGACTTAGAGTTTTCTCACCAACATCGAGGCTACTAAAAAATTCACAGATTGCCAGATGGTATAGCAGCAGCATTCTGTAAGGGATGGAAGCTTCTGGGTGAACGGGGTGGGGGGTGGGGCAACATCAGCAGAGCTTTGGAGTGGGAAGGGAAGTGGGGAGTGGAGAGGCAAGAAGATGAACTTCCCCTAAGGTGATTGACACCGGGGTGACAGGGAAGAGCTGACTTTCTGAGGGGAAGTTCCCTCTCATCTGCCAATATTCCAATCCACTCTCCAAGTTCTCTCTTTGAAATAGTAGTTTGAACTACAACTGTACTGTTCAGTATCCTTTGTGTCCTCTGTCACCAATAAAATAATGCCCCCGTGCTTTCATGGGGGTGTATAAAGTCCCCCTAAAATATGATCTTAAATAATCCTGCAAACCTCCCCTCCTTTCACAGTGCCCATGCGCTTCTAAACCCATGAGTAGATTCAGGAAATATGTTCCTTCCCACAATTCCTTCTCTCACACTCAGTCCTTCCAGAAGGTTCTTCAGCCCCTGGTCCGCCAGTGCAACCTTCACCACACCCACCTCTGCCACATCGGCGATCACCTCTACCTTCACATGCCCTGGAAGTTTCCATCCCTGTCTCTTGTGTGGCTCTCTCTGCATCATGACATGTCTGAGGGCCCTTTGTCTTTCTGTCTAAACAATAAAGTCTTGAAGGAAGGGCTTTGTTTCTGGTCAGTCTTACTCCTTGGGGCACAAAGCAAAGTTCATGACATACTATGCCCTTCGTAAGTACTTCCTGAACAAATAAGGATTCATTCTGCTTTATAACCTTAGACATCTGTTCTTGGATTTTTTTTTTTCTTATCTATCAACCACTGGTGCTAAGATTGCTAGGTCATTGTCTACTGATTACAGTTACAGGAAAGTCCCTCTATGAACTGGCAAATTCCTCAGTCACCTAAACTCCTCAAGGTTTAGTAGTGAAAAAAATCACCCTGCCAGTTAACATCAACTGGATGTCCCTGACATCCAAACCACTGCAAAGATATTAGGAGAAACAGGAAAATTGATGTGGCTTTTTTAAAATTGCATTTATTTTGTTTTATGTGTATGCTTGTTTTCCTACATGTATGCATGTTTGATATCTGCAGAGGTCAGAAGAGGGCATTGGATCCCCTGGAACTAGAGTTACCAATTGTTATGAACCACAATGTGCACGCTGGAAACCAAACCTGAGTCCTCGTCAAGAGCAAAAAGTACTTTTAATCACTGAGCTATCTCTGAAGCCCCTTACTTCTAAAAAAAGAAAAATTATTTAGGACTGTGGGAACATAGAACTTTCCTAGCATGTGTGGGCACCCTAGATGCAACCCCTAATCCCCTATCTCTAGCACATACACACACACACACACACACACACACACACACACACCCTGTATCATGTACTATGTGGGTACTTCCATGTATTTAATACAACTCAAAGGGAGAGGCAGTTTTATTAACACGAATGCCTTGACAACCCTGCACTTGAGTCTTAAATGACATATGGCACCTAATACCCAAAAAATAAGACCATAGCAGGGAAAAAAGGCAAACACAAATAGGCTAAGGGACCCAATCAGAATGTGACAAGTGAAAAGGCCTTGGTTACTGAAACGGATTTCTCTGAGGAGGCAGAATCTGAATCAGGTCCTAACAACAGGAAAGGATTTGTATTTGGAAAAACTAATCTACAACAAGCCTAGGTTAGACAGTCCAGGAGGAAACAACATCAAAAGAAGAAGAGCACAAACGCTCAGACTGGTGCAGTAGAGCAGGAGGTCACAGAGCAGGACAAATGACCTGCCATCTACTGACGCTGAGCACTGTGCAGTCTGTTTGTGTATATTTAGTTGCCCATGGACCCAAAACCACCTTCTGAATAGTAGGGAGAGATTTTATGGGGGGAACTGTTTTTGGTTTGCTTTGGTTTGCTTGTTTGTTTGTTTGTTTTTGAGTTTTGTGTACCCCAGGCTAGCCTTGAACTTATTACGTAGCCAAAACACAGCCTTAAATTTCTAATCCTCCTGCCTCCTCCTCCCAAGTGCTGATGGTAAGTGTGTGCCACCACACCCTATCCCACACCATGTCGAGTGTGTGTGCACTGCCACACTCTATCATAAGCCATGGTGAGTGTGCACCACCACACCCTACTTTACACCATGCTAAGGGTTGAACCCAGGGCTTCACCCATGCAAGGCAAGCACTCCACCAACCAAGTGATAGCCCAGGAACTGCTTCCTAGAAGAAGGGTTTGTCTCATTTCCTCTTCCTTGGTTTAACCATTACCCAGGGAAGCTCCTCAACCTAGGGTGACAATCTTTCTACATCACAGGCAGCAGGGCCCCCTTTCTCACCTGTAGCTCTCCAAAAGGGTTGAGAAAATAGCAGAAGAGAGAGAGAGAGAGAGAGAGAGAGAGAGAGAGAGAGAGAGAGAGCGCCCAAGGCCAGGCTTTTGTGGTCCCTCAGTATTAGCTAGGTGCCCCGACTCTGGAGATCAGTGTCTTCACAGAGGTCAGTAGCTTTAAGCCTCACTGATGAGCACAGACTGTCACATCAGGAACTTACTTCTGGGCTTATTACAACCAGAGAAATTAGACTACTAATCCAATGCAGCTCTTTTTACAAGGAGGGAAACTGAGGCCGAAAGGTGGCTCACAGTCTCTGCAACATTACACGGATGGTGAGTAGGTGAGTGGGGACCCAGTTCCTGATCTGGGTGGTAACAGTGAGGACTGACACAGCCCCATTCTGTCTCTCAGGTGAATGTGACTTATGCAATCTCAGCTAACGCGTTGCAGAGGCCAGCAATCCCTGCCAGCAACCCTGCTTCCTGCTCCACTGCTCCCATCAGGGGTCCTTACTTGTCACACTCTCAAGTCTCCCTGCTTTCAAAGGCTCTGAATTCTGGACATTTCCCCCTCGACAGTACCAAACGGCTTTAAATCCATAACTACCTGATGGAGTAAAATCAGATTTTACTGTTGAAACTCATGACCTTAACCAAGTGACCCCCCACTCCTTGGGACTGATCTACACCCCCACAGGCATAATTGAGATTTTTTTTTTAAAGCAACTACTGGAGCTATTTAATTACCACAAGTTGGTTAGCATAATGACCAGCACACAATGAGTGCCAATT
>CM052708.1:51525930-51584856 GCA_028551405.1 Uromys caudimaculatus
AGGTCACTTCCAGGCTGATGTATGACAATTTCTATGAAAGTATATTTCAGGTCTTTGTATCCCAATAAATATTTAAAGAAAGAAAGGGTGCAAGAATGTATAAAATAGAACCAAAAGTAGCAGCTTGGGTTATTGTAAACCTTATTGACCTGCCAGCTTTCTCTGGAGAGCTGGGTGTCCTTTCTAAGCATTTATTTATCTGCTCATTATTGTCATTCTCCAAAGATAAAGAATGCAAGAATTTATACATTTTTAAATGTATACATTTTAAAATAAAATATGTATTACAAATTTTATACATTTTTTAAATTTTATGCATTATAAAATGTATACATTTTATAAAAATGAGCATGTAAAAAAAAGAATGGTCTACATTTTAAAATAAGGAGGAAATAAAACACAGAGTTGGCAAAGGGTAGCTAACAATTCTGTCAGAGTAGAAATAGGACTTGAATGTATCCAAGTTCCAGTCCTAAAGTCTCTGCTTCTCAAGGTGTGCCCCCCTCTGTAAAGTACATGGAGCCTGGTAGACAGACAGACAGAGAAATGTTGAGGAAAGGAGGAACGGAGGGAGAGAGGGAGGGAGGGAGAGAGCGGGAGAGAGAGAGGGTATACAGAGCAACTACAACAATGAGAAAAGGTTCCGAATGGCCTGAGGAGACAACAGGCCAGCCCAGAAGTATCTGTTCAAAGTAAACAGACCAACGTGAGAGGCCAGCATGGTACACAGCCCCAAGCTGCTGCTCCTCAGACCACAGGCTCTTGAATGCTCACTATCAAGTATGGGTGACTCAGCTCGTAGCCATGGCCTAGCTCATAAGAACATCATGACCATCTCTACAAGTTGGAGCTAATACATGAGCCACCGTGTGGTTGCTGGGAATTGAACTCAGAACCTCTGGAAGAGCAGCCAGTGCTCTTATTAGCTGCTGAGCCATCTCTCCAGCGCTAGAGCTATCTAATACATGTTTGTAATAACCATCTGCTTGTGAGTGCTGCCATGACATGGCTCCTCTGCAGATCAGACCTAGGGCACCACCACTGAGAAACTGCAGGACCCGGAATAAGAGGTCTGACACCTAACCCATCACTGACTACATGAACTCAGTCCATTATCCTGAATCCCTCTGAGTTTTTCTTCCTTCTCCAGAAAGCATTTCGGTTGATTATCTTTAGAGAGGCTTCTAGGTTAAAACTGATGAGGGTGAAATAATGGGAGTTCATGCAAATTATAATAGTACAAAGCGAAATAGGAAGGAGACCCACGTGACAACAAGGGACCCCAAAACCTGTCCCAGCCCAGGCAGGGATCTGCTCAGTGACCCTCTGCAGCCTACTCAGCCTCTGATCCTCCACAGGACTGAATAGACACAAACAAATGTAAAGGCTGGAGACACAGCCCTGCAGTTAAAAGCACTGAGTGCTCTGGGACCCGGTTCGATTCCCAGCACCAAATGGTGGCTCACAACATCTGTAACTTCTGCTACAAAAGATCCAATGCCTTTTCACAGCCGCCTAGGGCACCAGGCGTGCACATCATATACAGACATAGAGAGAAACAAAACACAGGTAGAAAAAGTATTTTTTGTTTTGTTTTGTTTTTCAGTACAGAGTTTTTCCTGGACAGCCCTGGCTGTCCTAGAATTTCTTCTGTAGACCACGCTGGCCTCAAGACTCACAAAGACCAGCCTGGCTCTGCCTCCCAAGTGCTGGATTAAAGGTGTGTGCCATCTTTATTTTTTTAAGATTTTATTTATTCAACTTTATGCATGTGAGTGTTTTGCCTACGTGTATGTGTACCACATGTGTAGCTAGTGCTTAGAGAGGGCAGAAGAGGATGTTGAGTCCCCTAGAACTGAAATTACAGGTGATTATGAGCTGCTCTATGGGTGTTAGGATCTGGACCTGGGACCTCTGCAAGAGCGACAAGTGTTCTGAACTGCTGAGCCATCTCTCCAGACACCTTTTTTTTTTTTTTTAAATGAACACTTACAAACTTTTGAAACCCCTCTCTTGCCAGAGATATACAGATTAATCGGTGGGCAACCTTACCACCCTCAGAGTGTAAATGACCCTTGAGAGACAATGACCCCTGCTCATCTGATGAGCACGATGCAGCTATAAGACATAGCTCAAATTAGTAAATACTAAAAATTACCTCAACTTTCCTGAATGCCAGTCTTTGCCACTGGGACTTTCTGAAATAATATTTGACCTTTGAAATTATATTAGATTTTAACTTTTAAAATCTCAATTCATCCCAATATTAATAATACCCATTAAAAATATCCCAGCCAGCTGTGCTCCAGCCCCCAAAGCCTTTGTATTCCCTGCAAACTCGATGATCCACCATGTTGCTAGCTTCCACCATTCCGGTATCTAGAGTCGTCTTTCTGTCAATGTGTACACTTCAGCTGGTCAGGAGAAATGACTTTGCCCAGCACCACACTTCCAAACACCGCCCCACACTAGCCACCTAAAGACCTCCAAAGCTGGACTGTCCTTTGATATCACCAGCTTGTCGGCCTGGTCTCAACAATGTGCGCAGCACTGGTACAATTTAATTACAACCACATATGCCCTTAGAATGTGCCGATTTGTTTAGCTTGGGGAGGAACGATCCTGAGGGGCCTGTAAGTTTGCAAAATTGCTCAGCTGAATCCAGCTGCTTTCCATGGGGATTGTCTCTGGAGAGGAAGAGAGAGAGAGAGAGAGAGAGAGAGAGAGAGAGAGAGAGAGAGGGAAAGCCTTGTGCCAGGGTGGTATAACATGAGGGAGTCAGGCAGGGAAGGAAATGCAGAGAAACAGCCTTTATTTCCAATAGGAAGATATTAAAATTTCACCTCTAATATCACCGCCTAGCAGAGCAAAGATAGGGAGACATCCACTGGGGCACTAAACTTCAATAGTAAAAATATAAACATAACAGGAACTGATTGTATCACCGCATTTAAATGCTCCTTAAAATTTCTCTGGGTCTCTCAGCTAAAATAAATTCTTTTTCTAGTTTTTGTTTTGGTTTTAAAGCAAGTTCTCATTAACGTGGTCTAGTTGTGTTTAGTTTGATTCTTAAACAGCAGTCAGTCTTAGCATTCTTAACAACCAAGAGAAGCAATAAACCCAAGTCAGAAACCCAGTCCGCTGACACTGTGGGTCACTGATACTCAGGAACTGGGTCCCTGAATTACTCGGGTGACATTATCCCTTTTTCTTTCCTCTTTGAACAAGGTCTGAACGACCAACTCAGGTTTACCTAGTATACTTTAAAAGCTTACATGCCAACACACAAGTCCCTCAGTCTGGAGTTCCTGAGAAAAATTTTTGGATTGGTTTAGTTTTTTTGAGACAGGGTTTCTCTATGTAGCCCTAGCTGTCTTGGAACTCACTCTATAGACAAGGCTGGCCTCAAACCCACAGAGATCTGCCTGCCTCTGTGTATTCTAGTGCTGGGGTTAAAGGTGTGTGCCACCACTGCCCAGCATTTTGTTTTGTTTTTAGCTGACAATGACTATAAAGGGGGGAAAGAAAGAAAGAAAGAAAGAAAGAAAGAAAGAAAGAAAGAAAGAAAGAAAGAAAGAAAGAAAGAAAGAAAGAAAGAAAGAAAGAAAGAAAGAAAAAGCAACCAAACTTCAGTAGGTTAAAACTACCCTGAGGGTTTGTGGGGTTTCTTTTTCTTAATGTGTAAAAGTGAAAGCTGTTTTCCTTGTCCCTGTCTGGTTAGGTTTGGTTTGGTTTGTTCTACAATTTTTTGGGGATACCTTCTGCTTAAAACACTCTCAAGTTGCTCACAAGGCCTCTCCTGCCTATGGAATCTTTAAAGAGGGAAAACGAAAAAAAATAAAGACAAGCTGGGGAGAGGGAGGGGGAGAGATTGGGTCTGAGAAATTTTTATCACAATTCTGAATCTTACCTGAAAAAAAAAATTTTTTTTCAGAAAAGGGGGAAAATGAGAGAAAGAAAGATGAAAAGATGACTGGGGGAAGAAAAAAAAAAAAACCCTAGTCTCAGTCTGAGGATGTCTAGTCAGCCAAACTCCAGCCCAAGATAAGCTAATGTGTCCTTTTCCTTCCAAACTCGGTTTTAAAATTCAACCCTCAACTTTCAAAAATCTGTCTCTAATTTCAAACTCAAATAAGCTCACAGCATGGTGGCTTTTGTTTTGTTTTCTTCTCTCCGACTCCTCCCTGCGATTGCATAACAAAAGTGTCTAAATTCACACCATCTGGCCGATAAAGACACTGGCCCCACTGCCCGGCTGGCCCATCTGATTAGGGCCCTGTCTAGCCTGCGCCTTGTGGCAAAAAGTCACAGCTGTGGGGTTTGCTCACGCTCAATACAACTCTGTTATTAGCCAGCTGTAGGCCTGGAGACGACTTCTGTTCAAATTATAATATCTTTTAACCCTCTGAGCATTGAGGGCACAGGGCTGGCAGGCAGCAACATAACACCTAGGTATCTCCTTGCTAATAATTGGCAAAATGAACTAACGCAGCAAAGAGGATCAGAGATCACTGGGGAAGCAAGAAAAAATTATTCCTAAAGAGATGAATTTTGCCCCTTTGTTTTGTTACACACACAGGCACAGACACACAGACACGACACACAGACACACACACACACACACAGACAAACACACACACACACATACACACACACACACACACACACACACACACACACACACACACACACACCATTCCCACCAACAAAGCTAAAGACAATTAATGAACCTTTTACTAATGAATACAGAATAGCAAACCATTTCCGGAAGTACCCAGGTACACCAGACAAGATCATGAAAAGGAACTGTGCATACTAATTGGTCACTGAAGATTAGGCATCTCACTCATGCTCCATCATTGACAGCAGTGACTGTTCAAATGAAGGAGAAGGAACCTTTCCCCTTCCAGGAGAATCAGCCCTTTTGACTAGTGAGTTCTCTTGTGCCTATGGACTCACATGTCTCTCAACTCCCAACACACACACACACACACACACACACACACACACACACACACACAGATACACACAGAGGCACAGACACACACATACACACACACATAGACACACACAGATATACACACACAGGCAGATACACACACATACACACACATGCAGATACACACATACGCACACAGACACACACACACACACACACAAGCAGATACACACAGAGGCACAGACACACACACACACACGCATAGACACACACAGATACACACACACAGGCAGATACACACACATACACACACATGCAGATACACACAGAGGCACAGATACACGCAGACACACACATACACACACATGCAGATACACACAGAGGCACAAATACATACATATACACGCACACAGACACACACACACAGGCAGATACACACACATACACACACAGGCAGATACACACACATACACACACAGGCAGATACACACAGAGGCACAGATACACGCAGACGCACACATACACACACATGCAGATACACACAGAAGCACAGATACACACATACACACGCTCACAGACACACACAGACACACGCACACAGGCAGATACAGACACATACACATACATGCAGATACACACAGAGGCACAGACACACACACATGCAGATACACACAGAGGCACAGACACACACACACACACATACACAGATACACACAGAGACACACATACCACACAAACACTCATGCATGCACACACTACAGACACTAACGCATCCAATGGTTCATTTATTCACCTATAATTAATATTTGTTTGAGATTCCAGTTTAGAGAGAAAGTAAGAGTGCACCTTCCCGGCTCTGCACTACAGAGAAGTTACAGTACATTAAATTTTTATATTGTGTTACTAATGCAGACTAAACTAGAGGCTTTAAAAATTGATGCCGCTATTTAAACAGCATAAAATGAGGAGGATTTGATTAGGCTTAAAAAATAAAAATGTCATCCTTAACTACTGCTGCATGTGGTGTCATGAGTATTATTTAAAGTGATGGGGAGATGTCATAGACGGTGGACAACTTGGGCCTTTCTTATCTTTTAAGACAGTCTCTTCAAACAAAGATACTTAACAGGTAGTGACAGAAGGAACCTCCCTTTGCCTAGCCAACCAAATCAAAGCACCGTGACTGCCTAGTCTAGGTATTACTGACAAGGGCATCTTAGAACAGTACTTTCATTCTGACCAGACCTGTCAAGTGCTCTGAGGTAATGGAGTGTCTACGCTCCCCAGGCCCTCCCGGGCTGTGGCACCTCAGTGCCCTTCTATTGAGGCTGTGACCAGGCCTCAACTTTGCCTCTTGGTGAATTTGCTTTTCTAATACTTGACCACAACCTAAACAAGCCTGTCCAGTTATGGTTTCTTACTGGTTGGGTTAAGGGGCTGGGGGGTGTGCCTTTAGAGAGATGCCTAAGGAGCAGCCCTACTAAGTCAGCTGTCCTGCAGTTATCCCCAGACTGCCCAGAATGAGAGGGAGGCTGAAGGAAAACTGGGGCTTTGCCTCCGGTCAATTGTGGAGAGAGATGTGTGTGTACAAAATAGACTTTGACATTTTCTACTGGAATGAGTCCTTCCCAGCGTCTCCTCTGTAGGTTCCCTCCCATTTACGGTATTAACACCCTATGTACTAGACAGCACACACTGGGCACTCCAAAAGCATGAGTTGAAAGACTAACTGTGAGGGTGAATTCCCTACACCACCATCACCACCGATTTTCTTCTGTTTAAGTAGAAGAAAGGGAACAATGTGTGCAGCTCAAAATAGAGTGGATTAGGCTCTGGAGGACAGGTGGGAAAGCCAAGAACACCAATAGACTGTGCCTTTCACAGTGCGATCCTGTGAATCCATCTTTCCTGGAACCCCGGATGTCCCGAGCATGGGTTTCTCTCTGTGCACCTATCGTGCCCTGCCCCCCCCCAATGTTTTTCTGCCCCACAATTCCTTCTTGACCTAAGAAATAACCCTGCTGTGAAATCTTGCAGTGGGAGAAGTGACTTTACCAGCCCGGATGAAAAGCCCAGGCATCTCACCTAGGACAGAGGCCTAGGAGCTGGGCAGTGCCTGGAAATAGGCCTCTCAGCCCTCTGGCGGTGCCTAGGGCTCAGCAAGAGCTCCACAAGTGGCACCATCTGAAATCTACCCTAACAGGCAAAGCAGTAACAGAGACTGGTGGGAGCCACCATCCCAAATTCAACCGGAAGCCTGGCCTGATGCCTAAGCAGCAGCTGAGATTTCCCACCCCGAGGAAGAAACTCTGGAAAATCAGGTGGATGGAATCCATTTTCTGGTTTGCCTTTCCCAGTCCTAAGTCTTAAAAGACTAGGAGGGTTTTCTGAGCTCACGATCAGCTCAGGGACAAATCTACCAGGTTCCTTTGGCAAATCAGTTCCAGGATTCCCCAGCTTTCCAGCCAAGCCCAAAGAAAAGGTGCCTCTTACCTGCACATCACCTCGTGTGTCAGGAGAACTCTGCACATTTCGGGATTCTTATTCTGTCCCTCATAGGCTATGGGCTGTCAGAAAGGAGACATGGGCAGGGTGGAGACTTTAGAACAAACTAAATCGGTTCCCTCTCACTGGCCGTGAGGAAAGCTCCCTCCCCCCCCACCACCACAGAACCTGAGTCTTTGCCTGGTTAATACAACAGAAGAAGTTTGCCCTTAGTTCTTAGCACAGAGGAATTCTCCAGCGAACTGAATTTTCAATAACTATTTGCTGTCTTCAGCCCTTCATTTATCATCTCCCAACACCCAGCATTTCCCCAAAGCAGATGAAACAGGGCCACCAGAGCAAGGGGGTCCCCCAAAGCAGACTTGAGGTAAATCACAAGAGGCAGAAGTCACCAGACAACACGGGAAGTAGGGAGCCTACCGTTGGCTCCCTTCAGGTCTCACCTGTTTGGTGACAGAGTCGATGAGTCTGACGTAGAGGTCCTGCTCTGTGCGGACACCTGCGTGGGAGGGGACAGGCGGTTGGCAAGGATAGCAAAGGCTCTCTCCCACCCCAACCCTTTCCTGCCCTGGAGCCTGATCCAGTCAGTCAGTCAGTGAAGCCACAGACACCTAGATGGAATTGGCATGAAGGGAGACACCCCTGGACTGCCATCCGGGACCAAGGCTCCCCACAGTCCCCACAGGCTTGCGCTCACTTGCCTTCTACTTCCCCAAGCACAGTAGGAGGTAGCCACAGCAATCAGACTTGGCCAATTGACTGAGTGCCTGCCCATGAAGCCACTTACCATTGCTGTAAAGGAGCTGTAACTTGTAATGGGTGCCGTTGTTGGTCTTCTCGTTGCCTTGCTCCTGAAAAGACAGAAAAACCCTTCATTCTCGAACTTTTCAGTGCCCCCCACAACCCGGCTCCAGACCCAGACCCATGGTCAAGGAGCATTTCCCACCATTGGCCATCTTGGGAAATTTGTCAAGGCCTACAGCCACTTGACCTTCGCCAGCCCTTGCCTCTCTTGTAAAAATCTCACAAGGGTACCCCTGCCTCCAGCCGGCGATGCCCGGACACCAGCCAATGCTGTCTTTAAGCAGTCCCCACCCAGTCTATCTGTCCTTGATGAGCTCCTGGGCTACTCTCTACCAAAAAAGGGTAAGCCTGCCTGTCCTTTAGAAGAGGCAACATCAGCCGCCATTCCGAGAGAAAAACAAAAAACAAAAACGGGAGTGACCACTTCCAGTGCTCAGGGGCTTGGTAACTAGCTACCCGGGGTTTCCCTTACTTTGCACAGCCAATGAGCCCAGTCCCCAGGCCCCGCTATTGGGTGTATATTGGTTTAGGTAAACAACCCTTCATTTAGGATCAAGTGTAGCTCTCAAATTAGGGTTTCAGTACAAGGGAGGCGCTCAGTCATTGGGGGAGTCAGCAAGCCATGGAAGGCTGACCTGGGTTCCTACATAAAACTGAATCGACCCACCTACACCCCTGCCCTCTTTCCAGCTGCAGAGAGAAAATTAATAATAATAATAATAATAATAATAATAATAATAATAATAATAATAATTTTTTAAAACTTGGAGACTGACAGTGGCAGCGTTGGATATACTTTTAAAACTAAGTCTAAAGAACTTTTTCTGCGAGGTCAATCGATGGCCTGCCGCTATTGCTGACCCCAAGGCTAGGGCGCACAGCCGCAAGCATTTGGTTCGGAGTAGGGACCCATTGAGGTGCCGGGAAATCCACTGAGTTAGAAGCTGAGGGTGAGACGCCTCAATTTATCATCCCTGATGATGTGAGCCGGATAGTGTCGCAAGTGACAGATGGAATCCTTAGTGCCCGGGGTATGGTGGGGGGGGGGGGTAAGGGGTCCGCTTACTTTGTCGTTCTCCACAAAGTCCACGAAGGCCGTGCGCTCAATCTCCACCGGCTGTCCCTGCCTGTCGTAGAGCGCCAGGACAAAATGAAAGAAGTTGGATTTCCTCAAGTTAGAAGGAGGTTGCTTTTCAAAGTGGGCCCGGGACAGGGCAACTCCGCTGTACAGGAAGTGTTGGAGAAAGAAACAGGACAAGGGGGAAAGAGAGAAAGACTGGGTGTTAGGAAGCCCAAACGACATTGCAGAAGGGCCAGGAAGTTCACTGCCCCGGACCCAAGACCTGAAACCTTCAGGGCCTTTATCATTTCCGATTAAGAAGCACACTCCCTCAGAGGGGTTGCAATAGGCACCTTGCTTCGACCGCCCAGTTATACAAGCCGCCCAGAATCCCAGTCACCAGAAGGCTTTTAGTAGAATTGAAAGACGGGGCTGTCGGGGCTGTCGGCCGAAGTCCTAAGAAGCGCTGCTAAACCCCAGATGCCTGCCCCAAAACTCAAAGCTGTGACACAGATTTAAGGTGATAGGGTTCTTTATCATTTGAACGAGTGACCCCCTTTAATTCCTGGCTAATGAATTTCTGAACCTGCTCCACAGACTACAACATAGGAAGCCTTGAGTCCAAGACTCTGTCCTCACGATTTGCCTTACTCTACCGAAATTTGCATCCAGGACTTGTCACCGCAAAATCCCCACAGTCTGGGGATAGCGGGCCAGGGTCGAGGACTCACTACTGAGGACCTTCACCGCCAAGAGCCACTCCACGTGGAGAAGCCAAAAGAAGCCAGAATGTTAAGAGACAATCAGCGTCCTGGCCTGAGACCCAGGCGATCCACGCTCAAGCATTTTCTTCAATTCCCTGACTCTGTAAAGCTGGACCCAGAGCTCTCCAGAGCCTTGAGTGTGTACACAGGACCTCCCTATATACCTGTCTCTGTGCCACATTTGACTGAAAACCTTGTGGAGCGGGCGAACTGACAGATGGTGAGGGCAGCCTGGTAGCCTTGAGGTCTTCTGGATTCTTGTGCTGGGCATGGCAGCAGTCACTTTTTTGAAAGAGTATAATTTTAGCTAGACCACCACAGGCTGCCGTTTCAAACTTTAATAAAGTACATTTAATTTCGGACGGGAACAGGAGGGAGATGTCATTAAACCTCGCTAAGGAGCGGAGCTGCAGAGCTGCCTTGTTTCCCTCTGCTTGTCGCCGGAGCGAGCCCTCAGACCACTGCGGCCTCCGTGAAGTACCATCTGCTTCAGGGACAACTGAACATTCGGCACCGGAGGGGTGGCAATCGGGTACCCAGCTGCCACTTCAGTCATCCGGCTTGCGGCCTTTGCTGCCACTCCTTGAAGGGTGGCAGCCAGTTCGCTCTACCCGGGACACCTGGAAATGTGGCCTGTCTGCAAAAGGGGTCATTTCTCAATGTGAAGTCCAGATTTAAGGAGGTTGGCGCAGAGCGCGGAGGAAGAGAGTCGTGGAAGAAGTTTGTGGGCTCTTGGAGAGGGTAAAGGGGCTGCCTCTTGAAGTCCTGGACCCGAAGGCCACGAATCTCAGTTCAGAAACGACAATGAGAAGCGGGACTGGACCGTCTTCACGGGATGGAACCCTAGACAAGTCTTAGCCATCCATACACGCGAAGATTTGGAAACAAAATCAACTTGAGGAACCCGCAAGCTGGAGGCTGGTCTTTTCTGCGGCTCAGGCAACGGATCTCCATTTTCTCCTCTTCCCCGACTACTTCTTCGGTCCATCCTCAGTCTCCTCGGTTTGTCTGGCCCACTCTCCCTCACCCAGGACTCGCTTGCTTGTTCCTTTTCCTAGAGCTCCCGGCCGCCTTGCCTTCCCTGCAGCCGCTCAGGCCTCTCCGGATCCTCTCGCCGCCGCCACCATCTGGCCGCTGGGCTCCCGAAGTCTCCAAGCCATCCTGAAAGATGCCGAAGCAGAGGCGCTCGCAGGCAGCGTGGGGGAACCTAGGAGTGACCGGAAAGCCGGCTCTGCTGCTGTGCCGGCTGCCACCTCGGATCTTCACGTGCCACTCAGCTAGAGTCCAGGAGTAAACGCTGCGGTGTGAGCTTGAATGCTACTTTTAATTTAAAAAAAAAAAAAAATTTGCCCCCAAAGAATGGACTGTGGGGAAGAAGTAAAGGAGAAACACCCATGACCTCGGTAGTTCAGAAACTCCAGTGTCGACCGAAAAAGGGTTCCCGGGTCGCAGTGACCTGCCCGCCTAGGGAGAGCCCCAGTGCGCACGGCCAGGGAGGACAGACAGGGATAGAGAGAAAGAGAGGAAGCAGAAGAAAGAGGTACACGGGGAGACAGACACAACCAGAAACTTTCAGAGCACAACGCTCTAGTCTCATTACCTCTGAGCCGCGACATTGGCGTCCACCACGCCGACATTCCGGACCCAGGACCTCACCGAATCCATCTCGGCACCCAGCGACTTTTCTTTCAGAGCTGGTCCTCTTCCTAGCGTATCTTGAATCCCAAACATTTAAAAAGTCTGCTCCTCTACTGTCGCCTTAAAAGTGACTTTACGACAACACCGTCCTGACTTTCCAATGCTGCCAGCAAATGGTGTTCTCCAAAGCAATCCGAGAAAGGCGGCAAGGGCCGAAGTTTGGGGCCCTCTTGGAAAGAAATAGCCAGTCCTTTCCTCCACGCACAATGCAAAGTTTGGGGTTTTATCCTCGGTGGCTTCAGATCTGCCGCCTCGGGGCTTCCACTTTAGGTCGCCCGCATCCTTCCAGCTGCAGAACGTTCTCCAGAAAGTGGCCACAATTTAGAAGCATCACCTGTTCTGGGAAAAACAGGAGGAGATAGATAGCTGCCTGATCTCTCCCTTTCCTCCTTGTCCCCCCTCCCTGATCCTCCCCACCGTTCCGATATAGGGGAAAAAAAAAAAAATCCCCAACAGGATCAGTTGTAAGAGGAAGGGGAAGACCCGGAGCAGGGAGGAGGTGGTGGCTGAGAGCGCCGCAGAGCCGGGCTGCTGCAGCGCGCGGGCCCCATGAATGGTTACTACAACCCGGGCCACGGGAGGCGGAGCCGAGGCCCGATAAGGAGCCTCATTTGCATGGACGCCCAGGATTGGCCGGCTCTGGGCAAGCCGGGCGGACGTCCTCCCGCCGTGTTCGCCAAGCTTTGCGTTGCCCGAAGTCCGGGAGGTGAAAGGCTACAGCAAGCTACAAGCACGGAGTCCCGGCCAGAGCCCGAGTATTTGGCCTGCGTGGGAAGGGGGTCCCCAAATCCTGCACTAAAACAGAGTAGCAGGACTCTGAGAGTTGAGAACGTGATGGTTCTCTCCGATCGCGGGAGCAGGAAGCCTGCGCGGATTTGCCTCTAGATGCAGGTTTTTTAGCCTGCGGGGGACCCTACAGATTCATTCCCCGGGTTTGGACCTGTGAGCACGCTTGCCAGCAAGCAGAAAGTGTGAGCACCTGTATTTATGCTTTTCGCAAACACTCCCCCCAGGGCAACTATCTTCCTGAACCGGTCTACCAAGTCTCATAGAGTTCCAGGGAGGTTATCATTTCGTGCGAAGGCCACAAGTGTTAAAAGGAGAGAAGAGATCAAGGAAGGCGAGAGCGGAGTGTGGACGAATGAGGCTCATGTGCAGTTTAAATAAATATACAGTGAAGGGCAATGGTGGAGTAGCTAAGAAAAACAGCCCCGGAGGACGGGAGCACGCACCTTTGCAGATGGGAGAGGTTGCTGACAGCGTGGCTGGCTGAGAACTGCGGGGTGTCGTTTCGAATCCCCCCTTCTTTTATCTCCCCTCCCCAATCCCTGAAGCCAAGGGGACCCTGCGGAGGAGACACGAGGCGTCTGTGAAGAAGTCCTGGAAACTTTGTCCGCCGAGCTCTGTGGTCGCGAAGATTGGTGGTCGGGAAGCAGAGGCTCCACAAAATAGCTGAAACCCTAGACGTCTGGAGGTGCCTATTAAAAAAAAAAAATCCTCCTGGCTGGGTGTTATTTTCTTGCTTCTCTTTTTGTATTCTGATCTGCGCGTAGATCTGCTGTTGAAATCTAGAACGCCAGCGCGAAAACAGATTTGAAGACAATGAATGCAAATCTGTGCTCAAAGACCATCTGCCGTGGAGGAGACAATCAGCTGCGCCGCGGGTCGAGCGACTGCACCCGAGCCTCCCAGCATCCTTACAGCCGGGAGACTTGCCTCCCTCCTCAGGGCTCAGGTTTGAGTGCCAATTGACTCCTGACCGGACCCCCTAGCTGTAGGTAAGCGCTCACAGATGAAACTGCAGGAGTTAGCCACTAGAGGACACAGCGCCTGGGGTGCACGTTTGCCTCGAGAGCGAACAGGAAGCTTGCGCTTTCAGAGACTGCGACTCTCCATAGAAAGGGACCTATGCACGTCACTTCACCTCAGGGGCAAACTGCGACTACACACTGCGCAGGCGGAATGGTGCTCCATAAGATCTGGTCTCTCTCTCTACAACAGAGACTGGCTTGAAAGCTCATGGGGGCTCGAGTCCTCTTTGCACAGACTAGGGGGATAGCCTGGAGTCGTGTTGGTGTACCCTAACTCCAGGCCTTTAGCTTGGCCTTCCCAAGTGGCTTAGCTTAAAAGGGAGGAGGAGTGGCTTGTGGTACAGTTGGGTGTAAGAATATGGAATGAAAGGTTTAGTTGCATAAGGCAGTTGTCCAACACAAGAGGGAGGGTGGGGGAGAAACTGGTAGAGATAAGATCCACCTCTGTGCTTTCAGCTGCTCGCAGTTCGGTTACACAAGACTTTACGGATAATTGCGACCCCAGGAAAAATTAATCACGCAGTCTTCGAAACCGGCCTGCTCGGGTTTTTGTTTGTTTGGTTGGTTGGTTGGTTTTGTTTTGTTTTGTTTTAAAGTCTGCTGAATTTAAGTAATCCCTGTCCTTCTCTTTCTTGTCCGGGCCCTGTTCCCAGCTGGGCAAGGCCTAGGTTCCTCGGTGAAGAGTGTGGACCAGCCGGTGAGCCCTCTGACGTGTGGATGAAACGGCTGGCTTTTGTTTAGTTTTGTCTTAACTTCCCCAAGGAGACTTTGATCAGCTACACCTCAAAAATGTTCCCGAAAGATGCGGAGAGCCTGAGGGTCTGCGGGGCAGCACCGGGCCCACGCCTAGCCCGGCCCGTCGGCCCCCAGAGGCTCCAGGTTAAAGGGCAGAGCCAAGGTCGCTGACGCCTCTTTTCTCACCAGTAACAGCTGCCGCCCAAATTATACCCCTCAGGAAGCGAATGAATTGTTCCTTTCTCCTAGCTCCCTGCTGCCTTCTCCAAAGCACACTCTTGTCAGTGGCGTCTAACCTCCCTCCTCCCCAGTAACAAGTTCAGGATAGTGGTGCCCTGATGGGAGATGGTGTGTGGGTGCCTTACCTCTAGAACTCAGTGGGACGCTTGGCTCTTAGTCGTCTGCACTGAGGGAAACCCCCACCCCTGCTGCCCCTCTGGACTCTGGGGACAGCCTGCGGAACGGCCGCTTGGGTTCCCTAGGATGACTAGCTAGCCCAGAGTCCAGAAGTTCCTTTTAGGCATAGATGAAGTTCCAGACTGAGTATAGAGGAGCAGTCGGCCTTCGCCTAGTGCGCGTCCAGCGCCTTTCTGCCAACCGCCTTGGCTTTGATTAGGTTTGTGAAGGTCTTAGGTAGGGGTGGCAGAAGAATTGGCCACCCGCGCCAAAGAAGCGATGCTTGTGGCTGCAGCGCGCAATCGTGGCTCCCAGAGGGTTGCTCCCATCTCCTTCGCCTCCAGCTACGTGAGAATAACCTTCCTAAACCCCGCCCGGAGCTGCTCCGGGAGCCGGCTGGAGGAGCTGCGCCCCCCATCCCCGCCCCCACTCCTAGCCCAAAAGCTGGGCAGGGTATCAAACCCGCCCAGGACTGGGGAGTCTCGCGTTCCATCCTCGAGAAAAATCCAGAACTTACAGTATTATTATTTTATAGGACCAACTAGTTACACAAACTGCGGAAGTGATTTGGGAACCCATCTTATACCCTGTCACTGCTTTTGTTCACCCTTCTAAAATATCAGAGTCCAGGTTTGGATTCCCCCTTGTACTGCAGCTTAATACAGTATGTTCAGGCTGAAATTGGTTTTAAGGCCCAGCCCTGACATACTGCGCGCTGAGGCCCTTCTTTATGTCAGAGGTTTGCGGTGTGCCTACCAGGCGTCATAACACACCTTCACTCCACAATCTCTCTCTCTCTCTCTCTCTCTCTCTCTCTCTCTCTCTCTCTCTCTCTTTCTCACGCACACACACACACACACACACACACACACACACACACACACTCGTGGGTCTGCCTCTATGCAGCCCAAAGCACAGACCTGGATCCTTCCTGAGAAATTCGATGAACCGGGACAGCTACTATGAGCTGTGTAAATTAAAAAGGTTTGGTCTCCATAGCCTGTCTTTGAGCAAGCATTTTTCATTTGCCAGTTTTTGTTTTTATTTAAACTGGAATTTTATTTGCCCAACTAGCAACAAATGGCTTTGCGCTATCTCGGAGCCCTACTGAGTATTTAATCCACAATTTGTAAATGATTTTTTTATATAAAAAATTCTAACCTCATTGACTCCCACACCAAATTGCAAACTGAGCTTTTTTTTTCCCAGAAACTAGATTTGTATAGTACATAAGTATAAATTCCCCAGCGAGGGAAAAGCAAAGAAATTATTTCATTTTTGGCTTCATGATAAGTATCTCACACGTCCACACCAAGAAATTTCCTTTAAGGACAATTCGGTTAGACTTGGGTTGGATTCTTATTTGTTTTTAACACGGTGAAACAGAGTCGAGAGCGGGACCACCTACAGAAATACTAAGATTACGGTATTGAAAGTTCTATGGGCTCACCGGTGTGGTGCCCAAGTCAACTGGGAAGTGTTTACCAAAAGTGAACCGAAGGAGCCGAACACTGCTGGAAGCTCCAGAAAAGTCTTCCTCAACTCCGCCTTCCCTCCTCTTCTTCCCTCAGACCTCCTTGGTAGTGAGCGCAAAGAAGTATGCTTTAGAAGTACGCTTTTTTTTTTTTTTTTTTTTTTTTTTTTTCCTTCCCCACTCGCTCATTCCGACCGGTCGCAAAAAGTTCGGAAGACAGAGCCCAGCCAAAGTGCGGAAAGGAAAAGAGGGGTAACAATGCCAGCGATGGCAGCTATACCAGCGGCGGGCGTTCGGAGCCCTGGTGTCCTCTGCGCTGGGCCCATTGGCAGCGCGAGAATGGCTAAGGTCTGTGATGGGACACAGGTGGACTGGCAGCTTCTACTCTTAACACTGGGTTCAGCGTCTCCGGTACTGGGTGTCTAGACTAGACAAGACCTTTCCTTGGGGCCACGCTCGAATCAACTGGCCTGGTTTCGACCACTTCCAGAAACCTATGTAGAAAGGCCGTGTATGCTGTCCCAAATTGTACTCAGAGAGCCACGATCAGGAAGGGACAGACACACAAAGGCAGGACGTTTACTAAGAAGTTTTGGGGTGCTAGGCACTACCTGCGCGTTCTGCCATTTAGATTGACACAGTGGGTTATGTACTTCCACATCGCAGAGTTACAAAGTGAGCTGGGGGAGGAGGGAGTGACAGCTCCGCTGGTAAGCAGAAAAACAATCCCCTCACTAGTCTTCCATTTCCAAACAGGATAGGTAGGAGATGGCCTTTAAAATGGGGGTGGGGAGGGAATTTAATGTGTCTCTCCTAACGTTCCCCCCTTCCTAGCTCACTTGAGATAAGCAGAGACCCTCTCTGAAATGCCCCCCCTTCTTTTCCTGGTGGTCCCCCGCCCCCTGCCAGCCGGCAGGGGAAAGCCCGCGGGACCTCCCAGCTCCCTTCCCGCTCCCGGCGGAGGTGTGAGCGATGTGTTGATTATTCATATTTTTGCGGAGCGCACACTCCAGCAGCGGCCGGCGCCGCCACATTTCGCACGTATACTCACGCGCACACTTGGTACGCACACTCGCTGGGCATTCAGTGCTCAGTGCGGGGGAGACTGCCTCCAGGGGACACCTGGCTCTGCACCCGTAGGGGTGACAGAACGCACCCATTAGGCCCTTTTCTCTCCCCCAACCCCAAAATGCCCACTCATGGCTTCCTGATCCAACTTGTTTCTCCATGAAACACTAACCTTCCCAAGTCACTCTCCAGGTAGGTGTGTGTGTGTGGTGGGTGTGTGTGTGTGTTTAGGGAGGTAGCTACAAATATCACACCAGTTCGAATTTCAATCCAGCTGGCACTAGCGATCTCCTTCAACGCACAGCCCGCACACCGACACCTCCGCCCACGCCACACACCTCGGTTGTAGGAATGCAAATCGAGAAAGGGCTCTTGAGCTAAATGCGTGGCCTTCAGTTGGAAATTGGACCTCTAAGGATGAGGTCTCCTCAAACTCTGCCCAAGGCCTAGAAATTTCACGGACCCCCACTTCCACCATGCACTTCCAAGACTTTGGAGGTGCATGGTCCCTGGCTTTAGAGAAGTTAGGTTCAAGATGTACCGCCTAGACTTCAGAACCAGCTGAGAAAACAAGTCGTTCCCAATCCGGGCAGCTTTGACCTAGTATCTCAGCATAGGCGACCCAAGTCCATTTACACTGATCTAAAGGAGGGCAGAGAGGGCTCTCTAAGCAGGAGATCACAAAGTTTGAAAGGTCCGAGACCGAAGAAACTCTTGGACCTGTGTTTAGGGCAATGAGCGCCATGTCTCATAGGGGGCGCTGGACTACCAGCTGAGAAACTCACCTCCTGCACCTTGTAGGCCGGTTGCTTCAGTCGTCCCCAGATCCTGGGACCGTGCGGTGGAAAACAGCTTCCAGCATTGTCGGCTCTGGTTAGAAACTGACGTTTGCTCTAACTCCCCGGAGCTTTAACTTCTAAGTGGTAAAATGGGGATGTGATTCCCTCAGAGTTTTGTTTGCTTTACACGCAGAAGATAACGTAGAAAGCATCCTGCACGTAGTAGGTATTCAATAAAAGCTTCTCTCCCCATCATCTGCATGTGCATGCTTGCGTGTGAGTTCAGTGTTTACTCAGTACGCATACACTGTGTCCTCATAAGTCCTCGTGCTCCCAACACCCCAACACCTCTGCCCATGGGGCCTGCCCTACTGCCGAGCATGCACTTTGGCCTGGCCTGGGTGCGGGTTTCCTCAGTGGACCCTGTAATTGTCTTACACATGGAATTCTATCAAGGAAAGTGCTTTGGAACCTGTTTCTCACCCGCAGGTGGCAGAGGGCCCAGAAGGCAACCAAGAAGTGACATCTCCCAAGGAAGAAACACGCAGCGCTTTACTGCGCTGTCCAGTCAACAATGGCAAGTTGCATGCAGACCAAGAGTGGGGACGCTGAGGACCCAGAGATCTGGCTGGGGATGGGGGCTCCCTGGAGAATTGCAGGAATGGTGAAGGAGTTCTGGAATGGCCCTCCAGTTCTGTGACCGGAAGTTGGTGACAAATACCAGTCAATTAGTGGTTCTTACAGAGGTCTGGGACAAAGCACGGCTCTCCTGAAGTTAGCTGGGTCTCCTGAGATATGAGCCCCAGGATGCAACAATGCCTTCCACAATCCACATTAAACGAGGCTGCAGAGAAGAAAAGTAATAAGTTTTCCAAATTAAAGTTTTCAAAGCTCCCCTTCTCGGTGCACTCTTAATGCAAAGGCAAAGAGTGTTCTCTGAAGAAATATATAAACAAAAGTAGCAAGGGAGACTAATAACCACGTCCAACCACATCAATCTGAGTAACTACCATTAACATTTGAGCACGTTTCTCCCAGTCTTTCTTCTGAAAATTTTATGTGTATGAGTGCTTTTGCCTGAATGTATTCTGTGCGCCGTGTGTGTGTGTGTGTGTGTGTGTGTGTGTGTGTGTGTGTGTGTGTGTGTGTGTTGTGCCTGAGGAGGCCATAAGAGGATGTTGGATTTCCTGGAACCAGAGTTACAGATGGTTATGCGGGGTGTGGTGGGCGCTGAGGATTAAACCTCAGTCCTCTGGAAAAGCAGCCAGTGCTCTTACCATCTGATCCATCTCTCCCGCCCCACCCCCAAACCTGCTTTTTCTGCATCATTCTACCAATTATAAATGGGAGCATAGTTAGACACTGAGCTGTAACACTTTGGCTTCTTTAATACACATGGTTTCTAACACTTTTAAATACTTTCTGCAGTAATGTTTAGCTCTGCCAGGCCATCTTACATGCTCCAGAAAGTGTTTTGTTGTTGCTATTGCTGTTGTTGTATGGTTATTTTTTGGCTTTGTTTTTCCACACCGGGTTTCTCTATGTAGTCATGGCTGTCCTGGAACTCACTGTGTAGACCAGCTGTCCTGGAATTTATAGAGATCCGCCTGCCTCTGCCTCCCAGATGCTTGGATTAAAGGCGTGCGCCACCACCACCCAGCACTCCATAAACAGTTTAAACGATGTACTAGTGAACATTTCATTTGTTTCTGATTCTCCATGGCAAACGGTGCTGGGAGGAACAGCCCAGTAGCTCTACCTTTCCACAGAAGTATGGTGCATCCCTGAAGAGAAATCCTTTGGGCTGGGTGTAGTGTCACATGCCTTTAATCCCAGCACTTAGGAGGCAGAGGCAGGTGGATAAGTTCTAGGCCAGCCTCATCTACAGAGTGAGTCCTAAGACTACACAGAGAAACCCTATCTCAAAAAAACATACCAAAACAAAAAAGATAAAAGTCCAGGCTGGAGAGATGACTCAGTGGTTAAGAACATTGACTACTCTTCCAGAAGTCCTGAGTTCAGTTCCCAGCAACTGCATGGTAGCTCACAACCATCTGTAATGGGATCCAATGCCCTCTTCTGGTGTGTCTGAAGACAGTGACAGAGGCAGTGTACTCTTATACATTAAAAAAGAGAGAGAGAGATACAGTCCTTGAAGCTGGGGTGGAGTGGTGGCTCCACAGTAAAGAGTAGTGACTGCTCTGGCAGAGGACCCTCCTTCAGTTCCCAGGGATGGCACACTCTCTTCTCATCCCCCCTGCTCCTCTACACATATGGTGTACAGGCAAACTCATGTACATATAAAACTCATGCAGGCAAACACATCCACATATAAAATTAAATAAACTAAACCAAATGTATACATACATATTAGAAGTCAATTGCAAAAATAATCTATGTATTTTTCAAAATGTATTTTGGGGGGGGGGGAATTTTGCCTGCTTGCATACACATGTCTGTGCCCACAAGTCCCAGCAGGCCACAAAGGGGCACAAGGTCCCATGGAACTGGAGTTAGAGATGGTTGTGAGTCACCATGTAGGTGCTGCTAGTAACCGAACCAAGAGCCTCTGCGAGAGTACTTGGTGCTCTTAACTACTGAGCCATCTCTCTAGCAATTCTATATTTTCTTTACACAAACAAAACTTGTATATACGGCATAGAATGTTTCCTAAATTGTATATTAATTTGACTGTATGATCAACCTAGTTTTCTTTCCTTTTTTTTTCTTTTTTGTATTTTGAATAACTTTTTCAAATCATGAGCTCACAGCAGCTGTGATTGCCTGAACAAGACCTGGCAAGATGAAACCAGTCACCATTCTAGCACAGAGCAAGAGAGGGAATCTCAATCTCCCATCTCCTTACAGACTAGGTATTGATAGGAGAGGGAGAGTCGGGCTTTTTAAGGATGTGGCTGCTGGTAGGTAAATACACTGTGATGGATAGCTCCACACCCATGAATACATGGGCAGCATAAAGTAGATTTGGTGGGCTATTAAAAATATAATAAGATTTTAAGAAAAGGAGCACAAAGTTGGGAAGGGGTGGATCTGGGGGGAGTTATTGAGAAAGAGGCAGGAGTCAGATGGAGTTAGGGGGGTGAATAAGATCAAAGTATATTGTAAGAAATTCTCAGGGGCTGGAGAGATGGCTCAATGCACAAGAGCACTGGCTGCTCTTCCACAGGTCATGCGTTCAATTCCCAGCAACCACATGGTGAATCACAACTATCTGTAATTGGTCCTATAACTTCTTCTGGTGTATCAGCCACAGCGTGCATGTGTATATGTGTATATATATATACACAAAATCTTTTTTAAAATTCTCAAAGAATTAATTCATAAAGATATTGTTTCTAAAAGGGAAACACTTATACGTTTTGCCTTTCTAGAGTCAAGCTCCAGTGGATTTTAAAGACAAAGAAGGAATCCAGAGCTAAAACAGCCATACTAGAGCACTTGACACTTATCCCAAGTGTTCCATTTGGAGAACAGCCTGTATCCAGTGCTTGGCTCACACCCACAAGCAAGCCGAGAGCAGCCCATTACCCTGGGTCCTCCTTACTCCTAGCTACTCCATGCTCATGGACGACTTCCACTCGTCCAGGATAGTTTTTCATCTGGAAAAAAAAGTGTAAAATAAATGCCAAGGAAACACCTGTTTAGGAAGACCCTCCCCTCAACCCAGTGCACCTGTGATATATCTTAAAGAAATCCCTTTCACTTTATTGTATGAGAATGACACCTTTCTCTGGTTTCCAGGAATAATGTTTATTATTATAATATTCTTTTTCAATTTCAATAGGAATTTGGAGCACATGGTCAGAGGATTGGAATCTCATTCAATTTTGTGTTCCTGGCACCTAGTAAAACTACAAGTGTAAAGAACGGGAACACGGGGGAGAGAAGATGAGTTAGTAAGATGGTCACGGGACTTACTGTCTAAATCAAGAGCTCTGTAAGAATGAAAAGGGTGTGGGCCAGATGGATCACCTGATTTAATGGGAGCAAAACTGAGATATCCCTGGGAAATGGAGGTGTACTAGACTACCATCTCCTAAGGGAAGTATGAAAGGAGGAAGGGGGAGGCTGTGGGGGTAGAAAGCAATGTGTCTGCAGTTGGGAAACTCAGTCTGAGGCAGGGACCTGCATTGACAGGTTGTGGAAGGATGGCCCATGAGTAAGAGCAGGTGAGGGCATGAGGCTGTAGCTCAGAACGCTTGCTGGGCATGCATGCGTGACACCCTGAATTCTAGCGCATATCAACTGAATCTGGTCACTCCTTCCTGTAACCGGGCACCTGGGAGAGATGGCCACTGAGATCAGGGAAGGCCAAGGGCATTCTCAGCTACACACTGAGTCTGAGGCTATCCTGGGCTACATGAGACCCATGGCAGCAAGCGTCCAGCAGGCCGGCTGATCACATTTCAACAGCACACAAAAGGCATAGTGAACAGAAAGTGGGCTAAGGTATACACTCTCAAAGCCCACCCACAATTTTGGACTTAATCTGTTGTCATTCCAAGTAGCTTTTATTTCCTTCGGTATTGGCCAAGTGAAAATATCCAAGGGTCTGGGCAAGAGGAATGGCAAGGCAAATCCATCTAGTGGATATCCTGCTCCAAGAGCCATTTCCATGAAAGAAGTAAATAATAAGCATTTTTAGTGATTTATAACTTGTTATAGTTTATTAGGATTCTCCAGAGAAACAGAACTTATAGAATGAATCTTTCTCTTTTTCTCTGTGTGTATGTGTGTGTGTATGTGTGTGTGTGTGTGTGTATGATATATTAGAATGACTTACAAACCGCAGTCCAGCTAATCCAATAATGGATGACTGTGAATCACAAGTCCAAGAATCCAGGAGTTGCTCAGTCCACAAGGCTGGATGTCTTCCGTATACACTGAAATCCTGAAGTAGGCTCTAACCAGTGAAGGGACGGATGTGCTAGCAAAGCAAGGGCAAGCAGGCCGAGAGCAACAGCTTCCTTCTTCCAGGTCCTCACATAGGCTGCCAGCGTAAGGTATGACTCCGATTAAAAGTGTGTGTTCATCTTCCTGCCTCAAGATCCAGATTAAAGGTGTGTGTCTTCTTACCTCAAAGGTAGAAAGCAGAGTCACACAGTTTAATCCAAGTAAAAACTCTCACAGGTGTGCCCTCCCCTTCTGGATTGTAGTTCGTTCCAGATGTAGTCAAGTTGACACCAAGAACAGCCATCACAGGTGGTGAATCTTCACTCAATTTGATGAGCTTTAGAACCACCATGGGCACGGGCCTTTGACCATGTCTGTAAGGAATTCTCTATACTAGGTTAACTGAGACAGGGAGACCCACCCCAAATGTGGGCAGCACGATTCCAGAGGCTGGAATACAGATAAAAAGGAGAAAGGGGTAAGCACCAGCATCCATCTCTCTCTGCTTCTTGATGGTGGACCCAGCACAACCAGCTGTCTCACACCTGTAGCACTTTCCCTTCCTCACCATGGTGGACTGTGTCCCCTAGGACTGTGAGCCCAAACAGACCCTTCCTTAAGTTGTTTTGGTCAATATCTTGTCACAACAAGACAAGCAGCTAATGCACACGTCTGAAGACCACATAAAGAACTGAAGTCTTCACCACCCAGTTCATCAGGAGGCAGGAAGGTAAGAAAGAGTGATGGTGCCCACTGTGTACATAGTGAAGCTACTGATGTCCAGTGAGGCACTCACCATGCACCTGTGGCTCTAAGCACTCAAAGATGGCTCCCAAGGCTGGGAAACTTAAGTTTCAATCCTGCCTCAGTTAAAACTCTCTGAATGTAAATCTCCCTTTAAATACTCAACAAGACTGCCCGAATTAGAAAGAAAGTTATCAAAAGCTGCAGAGGCATTCACATTTCTCAGAGCTCATTGAAGTAGGGATTCACATCTGACTCTCCTAACATTGCACTTCAGACAGGGTGAATGAATGGGGAACGATCTGTCTTTTAGGCAGACATAAACAAGACACACTGGCTCCTTTAGAATTGTTAGGGAGTTGACAAGGAGTGTGTGCCTCCAACTCACAGCTTCTGACAGCTAGCTCAGGGCTTTATCCACAATCTCCATCTATTAACAGTGACAATAAGGCATTAATGGCATAATTAATATTATGAACTATGCACAAGGAAGCTTTTTGCATCTGTTGCTTGGTGCACTCAACAGATTTACACATTCTGGCACTCAAGGAAAATGATACCACACATAAGACACCTGGGGCAAAGCAGGGTAAATATCCCCCTGAAGAGTGCTGTCTGAAACAATGATACTCCACTTACATTTTATAATTAAGATAAAAATAAATCCTGTAGGAATAGGGTAGATATTAAATGCTGATTTTTGTCTAAAACTTCCAGATGGTTCGTGAGAACATGATCTGCTTCGTGAACCACACCTTTCCCGTGCTGTTTTATTCTTGAAATGGCTATATTCATTTCTCAATCAAATAGTTTCAAAGGTGATCACTTTTGGTTTTTATGTATACCTTTGTAGTGGTTTGAATAGGTAGATTCATGTGTTTGAATGCTTGGCACATAGGGAGTGGCATTATTAGGAGGTGTGGCCTAGTTGGATTAGGTGTGGTCTTGTTGGAGGAAGTGTGTCACTGGGGGCGGGGTTGGGCTTTGAGGTCCATGCTTGAGCTATGGCCAGTGTGCAGCACAGTCTTCTACTGCTGCCTGAAATCAGGATATACAACTCTCAGCTCCAGCACCATGTCTGCCCGCACGCTTCCATGTTTCATGCCATGATGATAATGGACTGAACCTCTGAGACTGTAAGCCAGCCCCAATTATGTTTTGGGGTTTTTTGTCTTGTTTTGGTTTCTGTTTTTTGTTTGTTAAATAAGAGTTGCCATGGTCATGGTGTCTCTTCACAGCAGTAAAACTCTAACTAAGAAAAGAAAAAAAGAATTTTGTTCTGACAAATACATCCCAAAGTTGTGTGTCACACCCATGCACATATGGGTAATACTAACTGGATTCAAGGGGTTCTTAATGAAAAACAGAGTGTATAACTTTAGGAAGAAGATGGAGTAGAGACCAAATATACACATACACACAACACCCACGTGTGATTTTGCATGTACATGGGACATGTGTGTGCACACACATGCATGTGCATACACAGTGCTACTGGGGGTTCTTCTGCAGAGAGCTGAGGTCAGCACACCACAAGAGCCAGCATCATTCTGTCCGTTTATCTCTGTGCTGAAGAGCTCTGCTGCAAACATGACTTTGCAAGACTTGTATAAAACTTGCCACTCTGTTGACGAGCAGAGTGTTGCCCTAGACAGACAGCAAGGGTAGATATTGTCACTTCCCCAGTGAGTCTATAGATGTCAAGAGTATGAGGCATTGGCAGAGCTGCCCTGTCGCTTTCTGCACAGCCCTTGGTGACATACCCTTGGCATAGTGTGCCTGCTCTGGGGACTTGGTGATCTGCCTGGTCTACTATCCACAGGTTGGGCCTTCACTCTCTTGGACTGCCACCCCTCCCCTGGCTGTTTGAACACTGAACCTTAAATATCAAGTGATCCCCCTCTGACACTCTCTGAGATAGGTCAATGCTATTAACTCTATTTTATAGAGAGGGGTAAGAAGCCTTAGAGAGGTCAAATGCTACCCTCCAGGTCACCCAGCATGTGTGGGAAGTGCTAATCAGCCCTAGCCAGTCTGTTGGGTAACTTATGATGCAGGGCCCCAGGGAGCAAGCTCTAAGTCTTAGAACAGAGACTTCTAGAAGCCACATATAGTCATGAGCACCTTCCAGAATCCTCACTGCCCTGTGACCCTCCCCACTAACACCCCCCCCACCATCCGCCCCACCTCCCTTCTGTTCCATACATTTCAGTGTGAAACTAAAGACTGGCAGCTACAGAAGGGAGAGATACATTGTAACTACTCAAATGTATCTAGGTTCCCACTGGCAGAAACCTCACATTCATGGGGCCCTCTGGTGCTGTGAGCCAGGGGCCAAAGGAATTATGCTCTATTTTCTCAATTTTTCTCACTGTGTCAGGATGTACACTTGTCCCAGTTATACCCCTTTCAAGGGACAGGAGATGTTGCCACCTATGGCAGACCCTTCTCCCTCTGCGGCCAGGCACTCTGCAAGGGGCTGGACATCTCCAACAGGCTGGGACCTGCTGGAGAGAAAAGGAAAGAAATTCAGACTGAGGCATACGAGCAGAGAAACCACCAAAAGCAAAGACCGTAGAACTCAACTCAGAAGATAGTGTCCCTAGCCACATGTTTGTGACTGGCTTTCCCAGGGAGGTTGATTGTTACCACAGTGGCATGCATATGCTGGTGACAGGGCATCCTGGGAAAGAGGCCAGATCCTCCGTGGACCCCGCAGAGCTTGAAAATGTCATCTGCCAAAGACAGGGATTTGCCAAATCCAACTCACCCTTGCCAGTTTAGAGGTTCCCAAGCTTGTAGGGATGCAAGCCGGACGAGCTTCTCGGTGAGGATCAAGAGGGATACACAAGAGCCATCCACGGAGAGATGCTGTCCTCAACACCATCCTTCCATGTTGTCCTGATCACTCAGCCAATCTACACACAGCCCTACAAGGATGTCTGAGAACTGCAGGCCACAGCGGGTAGGAGACCACAGGACATGTCTCACTCTCTAACACCCTATTTCTATTCTTGTCTTCTAGGTTAGTCTGAGAGCTGCAGGCATGATATGCACACATTAGGGACTTCAATGGCAGACTGCTTTTTCCTAGGTCTTAAGACTGGAAGCCTTAAGACCTAGGTGGGTGTCTCCTGAGTCCTCTCTGCAGCTGGTAGGTGCTACCTTCTTGCCATGTCGTGTAATTTACCCACTGTGCACATGCATCCTGGGCACCTGTCCTGGGGGCAAATCGCTGTTCTGATAAGGACACTAGTCACACTGGTGAGGTCCGTCCTGAAGATCTTTCACTGTTCTTGACCTCCTTGTTAAACCCTTTCCAAGCATGCTCACATACAAAGGGGCTGGGACAGGACATAATTCAGCCCATAACAATGTGGTTTTGAGGGTCTTCTTTGTCAACAGCTTGTTCCAGAGCGGAACCAAAGGTGTCTGTCTCCCGTTCCCAGTCTCCTTTGCAGTGAGGGCTGGCTCAGTGTTCTGCTTTGGGCTTGGGATCTGGAGCTCATGGGGCAGGTCCAGGAGCCGGGGAGTTGTCTCTTCGGTGTGGGTGTCAGCATGTCAGGAGCAAAATGGGTGGGGTGGGTAGTAGTGGCCTTGGGCAGAGCATTGGAACACACCACAACGCCATCCAGGGGCAGCCATGGAGGTTCCCACAGTGAGCTTTGGGGCCTAGCTCTTAAGTCTGTCAGCTTTCTGTTACAAACACAAAACTTCATAGCAAGTTCCTTTCCCACTCAGAGCAACAGGAGTCTGTTCTTTTTCTCCTTTCGTTGCTTCTCCTATGTCTCTCCTTCCTTCTACCTTCCTTCTTGTCCTCCTTCCCCATTCATTCCTCCCTCTTTTCTTCCTATTTCATTGTTCCTCCCTCTTTTCTTCCTATTTCATTGTTTGCAGTACTGGGTTTTGAACCCAGGGCCTCAAGCACGCAGGGGAAGTGCTGTCCCACTGAGCTACATCCCTAGCCAGAGCCAGTTCCTGCTGCTTGAAGCTTCAGTATCCTGACCCAACACAGCAGGAAAGCTTCTTACTTACAGCTAGATCTCCAATGGGCAGCAAATGAAACAGGAGAAAATAACGCTTAGTGTCTTTTGGGGAGGAAAGAGGCCTTGCACAGAACTATTAGTTGGACTACACCTTTAAGATCTGCTTATTAAACTGGATGTGGTGATGAACACCTTTAATTCCAGCACACAGGAGGCAGAAACAGGAGGACCACTGTGAATTCAAGGCCAGCCTGGTCTACATAGGAAGTTTCAGTACAGCCAAGGCTTCATAGCAAGTTCCTTTGTAAAGAAAATTATCTATGTGTGCAGAATTTTATTTTGTATGAGTTTATGTGTATTATATGTACACAAGCATCAGCTGAGGCCCAAAGAGGGCCAAAGAGGGCAAACTTACAGGTGGTTATGAGCTCCCACATGGCTACTAAGAGCCAGGGTCTTCTGCAAGAGCAGTATATACTCTTAAAGAGTGAGCTATTTCTCCAGCCCCAAAAGTTTATATGATTTTCCTTATGTGTTTTTGTCTGTGTCTAGGTATGTATGTGTGTATGTATGGGTGTGTGTATGCGAGAGAGAGAGAGAGCCCACACATGTGCACATGTGTGTCCAGACGCCAGAAGAGACTGTCAGATGCCCTAGAACTGGAATAGGAGTTATGGGTGGTTGTGAGCCACCCAGCGTGGGTGCTGGGAACTGAACATCAGTCCTCTGAAAGAGCAGAAGCCAGCTCTCCTAAGCACCAGTCCACCCCTCCAACATGCGCTCCATTTTTAAACAAAAGTTTTGCTTTATATTGCTTTATAGCACACACCTGCTTGAGAGGCCACTGTGGCTCCCTGTGCCCTGTCTCTAGTTTAGGCTCCTTCGTTCCATCTCTGAGAACAACCAGAATGTGATTCAGCTCACACGGCCCATCGCATGCCCTACCCTGGGGTTTTCTGCAGTGAGAAGGGTCTTCTGCATGGTGGGCACCTGACTGCCAGTGGAGTCACAGGCTTTTGCCTCAGATTAAGCAGGTCTGAATGGAGCCCTGCCACTTACTGGTGATATGGTCTGGTTATTGGAAGCTTCCTGGGCTCAGTTTGCTCTCATATGGGATGAGAGGTCAATGCTTTGGTCGGCTCCTCAACATCCATGTTATCCTAGTATATGAATCTGAGCTCACACAGAAGAGTAGAGCTTGAGGACCAGCAGGGGCAGCAGCTCTGGGGACTGGGGACCTGTGGGAGAAGTACTGTGTTTCAGGAAACACTAGACCACCTCCATCAGCCAGCAGTCTTACACCACTCCAGGAACATTGTGATTCTTATATGGAAAATTCTTGGCTCTCAGAAGAAGCCATGGGCTATGTGTGTTTTCCCTTTCTCTGGAGCTGGAGAGGATTATGCTGCAGCCACCTGCGGATGAGGAGGTGGGACATGACATGCCTGACATGGGAACCGTGAAGTCAGACTGACAGCACATTCCTCCAATGTGCCCAACTTCATCTATTGGCTTACAGGAGCTAGGAAAGGCCTGGTTGTTCTTGTGGCTCACAGGGTGTCTGGGAGCTGAGATCTTACCCATGCAGTGCTTAGCACTGATCTGATGGGCTGGGGAAAACCCCCATGGCCACTGGCATCACCATTAGTCCTTTTAAATACAGAAGAGGCACACTAAAACCAACTGCATCCTGGTCCATTCAAACATACCATCACAGGCTCTCCTGACCCCACCTTCCCCTTTCCTTCCTTTAGTTTTATTGTATTTTTAGTTAGCAAGTGATTCTTGTGTATGTTGATGGCGAGGAGGCACTAGGTATCAATGGACATTCAGGATTGTAGAATGTAAAGTGGGTTCACTACCATATCCGTCATCTGAAACAGTTATCGTTTCTTCATGGTGAGACCACTCATAAGGTATTTAAAAATATACAGTACATTATTATTAATCAAAGTCGCTTCATATATAAATATATATTTATGAGCTAGAGAGATGGCTCAGTGGTAAAGAACACTGACTGCTCTTCCAGAGGTCCTGAGTTCAATTCCCAGCAACCATATCATGGCTTACAACCATCTGTAATGGGATCCAATGCCCTCTTCTGGTGTGTCTGAAGACAGCTACAGTGTACTCACATAAATATATATTTATATATAAACATGTGTGTGTGTGTGTGTGTGTGTGTGTGTGTGTGTGTGTGTAC
Organism: Uromys caudimaculatus; assembly: GCA_028551405.1. Classification (NCBI taxonomy): domain Eukaryota; kingdom Metazoa; phylum Chordata; class Mammalia; order Rodentia; family Muridae; genus Uromys; species Uromys caudimaculatus. Next base: position 51,555,811 of record CM052708.1, read on the forward strand.
ACATATGCGATGCGGGTGCCTGCAGAAGCTATAAGAGGGTGTCAAACCCCCCATAACTGGAGCTACAGGCAGTTGTGAGCACTGCCCCACTCTGTGGGTGCTAGTAACTGAACTGCAGTCCTCTGAAAGAGTAGAAAGTGCTCTTAACTGCTGGCTCAGTCTCCCCATACCCTTCTTCCTTCCTATTTGTAGCTCTGCTTTGACTCTCCTCTATCCATTTCCACCCTGCTTTGAGGCAGACTTCAACTCTGACCTTTTCAACAGCTCTCTGATATTCCTCAGACCTTGATGACTTCTCTAGAATGAATGTGTATTGTCTCTGGGGTCTCCCTCTTATCTAGCTTGAAGTGTCACTGGGGCAGCTGTACAGAGCTGGATGTGACCCAGCCTTTTTCTGGTTCTCTGTGGGCTCACCTGCCTTCTCTTACCAAGAGAAAAGCAGAGCCCATATATAATCACATAGGCACGTCCCGGCCTGATGCTAAACACGTGGTAGAAGGGAATCGCTGTTTACTGAGCACCCGCCACGTGCCAGCTCTGTACAAATGCTTCGCTGTCGCGATTCTACTGATCTCTCTCAGCGTCTGCACAGCGATGTTCAACATGATCTCCTGTACACCACACCAGCAAGATGGCATTCGTAACTATGACAGGAACCCTAAAGGACTATATTCATGGGGTAGGTGCATAGTTCAGTGGCAGAGTTCTTGTCCAACATGCTGAGATCCTAGGTTTGATCCTCGGCATCAAAGAAAAAAATACTGAGGGTTTGGAGATGCAGTTCAGATGCTGAGTGTTTGTACAAGAGCATGAGAAACCTTAGTTCAGATCCTGAGCATCCATGTAGAAGGCCAGGCATGGTAGCCTATGGTTGCAATCCCAGTGCTGAAGAGATACAGACAAGAGAGTCCCTGGAGCTCCCTGCTCAGTCAGCATAGCCAAATTGGTAAGCTCTGGGTTCAGTGAGAGACCCTGTCTCAAAGAATAAGATGAACAACTGAGGAAGACACCCAATATTAATCTCTGGCCTACACACACACACACACACACACACACACACACACACACGCACACACGCACAAACATATCAGCCCATATATATACATATGCCACATACACAGAGAGAGAGAGACAGAGAGAGAGACAAAGACAGAGCAGAGACAGAGACATACAGACACGCAGACAGACAGAGAAACACAGAGATAGAGAGAAATGAAAAACAGTAATTTGGTGATGGAGGGATGACTCAAAGACGAAGAGCTCTTGTTGCTCTTGCAGAAGACCGGGGTTCAGTTCCCAGCACCCATATCAGACAGCTTACAAAATTGCCTGTAACTCCAGTTCCAAGGATCCAACCCTTCTTCTGTGTTCTGACGTGCCTGCACATATGTGATACACACACTCAGGCCCTTACACATACACATAAATAAATAATAAATACAATTTTTATAAAGGAAAACAGGGTTATTGTCTAGATAATACTAGAGAGGCTGAGGCAAGAGAGCATTACAATTTTGAGTCCAGCCTATCTCAAAAGAAAAGGGAAAGAAAGAGAAAGAAAAGATTATTTTCTTTGGCTTCATTACTGGGCATGCCAGACCAACTCAGATACTACACGCACCCCCAAAACTAATTCTGAGATTCTTCCACACTGGAGCTCACCTGTGCTCTGCAGGCCTGGCTCCTCACTCACCCCTGCTGTCTTCCATCTTCCTCCTTACCACCAAAGTCTTAGTGTCTGTCCATCCCCATGCCATGCTAGGGACAACGAATGCCGACCTATGTTAACATCAAAACCCAAACCTGGCACCACAGAGGCTGCTGTGGGCGCGCCCCGCTCTGCCTCTGCGAAGGCTCTGTCTTGCTCCTGGTAGCTTTTGTTCCATCACTCATCCAGCCTATTCTCTCTGCCCTTCTTCGCCGATGGCTTCCAAGCCCAGAAGCCTACACTGACTTCTTTCTTCTCTTCTCTGGGTTGTCTGTCCCCAGCTCAGCTCTCTGCGGCTGAACGAACACTGAATACCGTTGCTTGGCAGTCCCTCCATTCACTTCCTGTCTGCTGTTAAACTCTCCCAGATCTCATCTGCTCCTCCGAGGCGCCTGGTCTCACTTCTTAGGAATAATTTCATCTCCTGCTGCATGGAGATAACTGAGCCCTGTTTCCTCTCCCTGAACCTCTGTGCTCTCCAACCTCCCCAACCTATCTTCCTGCACCGCAGACTCTGGCAAGATGGCCACACCCAGTCTGCCAAGGTCAGCTTCCCACTCAGTGTCCCTCACTCAGCTCCTGCAACCATGAACTGCCAGCTCCCTGCCCACACCCAACTGCTCTTCCCCTGATGCCACCTCCTTCCCTTCACGTCTACACGAGACTCTGTTCCCTCTGCTAAGATGAAGCAGGCAGACAAACCCCACCATTTCCTCCACCGAATCCCCTTAGGCTCTTCCACTCCCCTCTGCTCCTTCCTACCTGAGTTCCAAATGAGCCAGTCACTGTTCCACGCACCTCAGTTTGACCTCACTTCAATGTCATCCTGCTGCAGTTGGGACGTAGCATCTACACACACACATGCGCACACACACAAATACATATACACACATGCATGCATGCACATAAACACACACACACAATCTAACATACACACATGCACACACACACATTCACCCACACATACATGTATACACACAAGCCCATATACACCCACAAATGTCTCACACACACACACACACTCACACTCACACTCTACAGATTTGCTACCCAATGTGGTAGGGAGACCTTTCAGAGGTGGACGGTGGTTAGATGATTGTGGGTTTTGCCCATAGAAGAAATTAATGTTGTTCTCTCAGAGTTGTGATCAAAAGAACAAAACTGGCTCCTCTTCCTCCTCCTCCTCCTCCTCCTCCTCCTCCTCCTCCTCCTCCTCCTCCTCCTCCTCCTCTTCCTCCTCCTCTTCCTTCTCCTCTTCCTCTTCCTCCTCTTCTCCTCTTCCTCTTCCTCCTCTTCCTCCTCCTCCTCTCTGGCTCTTTATCTAACTATGTGACTCTTCCATACTCCTGTCATTCTGATGACCCTGTCATGAGGTTCTCTCCAGAACACAGCAGAAGCTGGTGACCAGGCAGTCTAGCTCTTGAATAATGAGCTATAAGCCATTTCTTTTTGTGATGAACCCAGTCTTGAGGATTTTGTTACAGAAACAGAAAACTGATTAAGACATCCATGAAACCACGTTCCCAAGTGATAAATCCCAGCACAAGTCATGTGCTCTTGTATCTAACACTAGAAATCACCATTATTTGAGTTTCAATGAAATTAAAGTTCTAAAGTGTCCTTCTGACTTAAAATCAGTGATTCAGTGGTCTCAGTCTGCTCCTCTGACAATTAAGAAGAGATGAAAGACTTTGATCAGGCACGTAACAAGCTGAAATTCGTTTTAGGAAGGCAAACAAGTGAGAACACTTCTGGAAGAAAGTAGCCTCCCATTCTGGGGTGTGGGAGAGGGCAGGAAAGGGTAAAACTCAGGGGAAACTGAGTTTGAGTGTGCCCTCGGGAAGTGGGCTGACTGGAGAACGGAGGAGGTCCTTCCTTAAAGGCGCACACAGAGAGCAGTATGGGTAAGGTTACACAGGGCGCACAGATAGTGCAAGCAGCAAGGACTTCCCAAGAGCTGAACTCAGGATGCTGAGACAGGAGGATGATGAATTCAAAGCTGCCTTGGGCCATCAACTCTATGGCACAGAGGAAGACCTTAATCTCCAAAATTATAAGTTAAAAAAGAGAGAGAGGAAGAGGAAGAAAAGGATGAAGGAAGGAAAGAGGAGAAAGGCAGGCCTATGTGCCTTTCTAGAACCTGTAAGGCCTGGCCTGCTGCTGTGCCACCACGCAAGCCCAGTCATTCATAAAAGTTCACAGAAATGAGTAGGAGACATCTTGCCTTCATTGGTCTTCCTCTGAAAGATGGCGCTAACTATTGTATGACCACCGCGTCTAAGATCCAATCCAACATAGTGAATGAGCACACCTGTTCACTGAAAGAGTAAAAGCCAGGAAGCTCTTCAGACAGCCTGGAGCAGATGTGGAGCACGGGGGTTCCAGGCAGCTCCTGCCTGGACTTGGGACTTGGATTGCCCATATCTGGACTGCCCCGTGGGGGTCAGGTCTCTGTTTCTTTGTTGTTTTTGTTTCTGTTGTTGTTGTGAATTTATTTTATTGTGTGTGTGTGCGCACGAGCATAGGCACACCCCAGCAAGTATGTGGAAATCAGAGGACAGCTCTCTTACCACGGTGTGAGATTCGGGGATGGCACTTTTGTCTTCAGTCAGCATGTAGGCCTCTGTCCAGTGTCCCACCTCAACAACATCTTTTAGTGTTTTCTAGTGTCCAAGGATGACATGATAATTAAAGGAGGGGCCCAGTCCTGAGAGGCCTGCAGACAAGAGAACTCTCTAGGCAGTTTGTAATAGTCCTCTAACTCACTTTCTCCACCTGTGGGTCACGACCCCCTGGGAAAACTGAACAACTCTTTCCCAGGGTTCACCTCAGACCAAGACAACACAGATACTTACACTATGATTCATAATAGTAGCAAAGTAATAGCAACAAGGTAGCAACAACATAACTTTCTGTAGATTCACCACACCTGAGAAACTGTATTAAAAGGTCCCCCACAGCATTAGGAAGGTTGAGAACCACTGCTCTAAGTCTATAATGCAAAATTTACTCAAAAGGAATTGGAGGGAGGGCAAATCCAGTGCCCTTGGTATGGGCTGGACACCGTTAAATCCTGTGGCTGGCTGTAAGAGCAGCTGGGCAGGGATGGACTGGGAAGTGCTGAGGGCCAGGCATTAGAGGCTCAGACACAGACTGGAGGAACGCATTAGAGACCCAGAAGCCGTTCAGCAGCTGGACTGTCTCTGTTCTTATCCTAAGACGCACTGATCTCACCCCACTGAGGTGGCAGGAATCCTTGCCAGTGGTTCAAAACTCGCTTCCCTGAGTGTGTGATGCCATTAGTGAGCTGGCACATATTTTAGGGACACGGTTCTGTTACATAAATGCAGGGACACATATGTTTTCACTGCCTGCTTTGAAAAGAGAGAGCACTAGCTCTGGGGTGGCAGAGAGAAGGCAATGATCCTCTTAGCAACTGAAGGATCTAGGTGGGGAGTCAATAGGCCTTGTGTTAATTTGCCTCCAGGATAGTTATTGGCACGCATACAGAACTCTCTCATTGCCAGACTGGGGACCATTTGCCTGGACTGGGGCGCCATCTAGTGAATATTCCCGTATCTCTCCGTGCGAAGACTGCAGAGCTCCGCCTGACCGCAAGATGGCCTGATCCAAGTGTCTCCCGAAGTTGCCTCCAGGCAATAGCTGACTACAGCAGGAAATGCCTAGTCTGTTTCTTTTCATAATTTTGACACTGCAGGCACAAAATGTGGCTTTAGGATTTTCTCTCCTTAAAACTTCAGTTATGAGCTCCGAGTCGGATTTTGGTTGTGCTCTTTATTTTGTGAGAAGCACCCACCGTCTTTAGGGCAGTTGCTGTGTATTTGTGTCAGTGTGTAATTGTTGTGTGTTCATATGCATCTATTTGTTTGTCTCCTTGTATGTGCGCATGTGTGTGCATCAATGCGTGTTCATGAGTGTCTATGTGTATGTCTTGTCTGTGTGCATGTGTGTGTGCCTTGTGTATGTATTATTCCTATGTATGTGTATATGTGTGTGTGTGCATGTCTGAGTCTGTGTATGTCTCTGAATATGTGTGTGTTATGTGACCGTGTACATATGTGTGCATATCTGAGTGTGTGTCTATGTGTGCTCTTTGTGCGTACGTGACTCTGCATGTGTGTGTGTGTAAGAGAGAGAGGGCAGGGAGAGGGACAGTTAGGCAGAAGGAAAGAGGGGAGAAGAGAGGAGGGGGAGGGGAGGGGGCATGTGGATTACAGAGTGACCAGGATGGCTCCGCCATCCAAAGCATCTCACTGAGGTAGCAGCTATCGTATCTTTATTAGTTACTTTTCTACTGCTGTGATAAAACACCATGACCATGAGGCAACTAATTAAAGAAAGTGTTCCAGAGGTTAGACCATGAGGGTGGCAAGAAGGAATGCTGGCAGAGACAGCTAAGAGCTCACACCTGAGCCACAAGCTCAGGTATAGAGAAACCTGAAACCTTAAAGCCCATTATCCAGTCACACACCTCCCCCAACAGGGCCACACCCCTAAACCTTCCCAAATAGTTCCACCAACTGGAGACCAAAGATTCAAGCATATGAGCCTATGGGGGGCATTTTCAGTCAAACCTCCATATCTGCCAACAGGCTGGGTTGGTGGGATCTGTCCACTGCCTCAGTCCAGGCCTGACAGGGACAAACTCTTTCTCAGAGTTCACACCCCCAACATACAGAAACTGGCCACTGCCAGGACTGGCCCCCCCAGAGGGAGCTTCTACAGCCTCCTGCTAGTAGCAGACTGAACACTTGAAAACAGGTGATGCTTCCTGCTGTCAATCACGGTGGGAGGCTTTACTACAAGCTCCCCCATCCCAGCTGAGGTCCCTTTGGTACCCATGCCCCTTTGAGCTCTTGAGAAGAGAGACACCACATGCTTTAGCTTCTCAAAAGAACAAATGACACCTCTCAATAGAAAAAAAATGTGTTCCCATCTTTCTGATGTACACAACTCAAGGAGTAGTTGAATAAAGGAATTTTTGTTTTTCTAACCAAGCACTTCTCACAGAAGTGTATCTGTGTAGCAAAGACAGGATTTTTTCAGGGTGAGGGAGCTGGTTCTAGAGCCTTCCAAGAGTTTAATTTAAAATCATGTCCCCTGAACTGGAGAGATGACTCTACAGTTAAAAGTAGGTAAGTGCCCTTGGAGAGGACTCAAGTCCTGTTCCCTGTAGCTCACAACTACCTTCGTAGAAAGTTTCCATTTCTGGGGGAATCCCCTGCCTGCCCCCCTGTGGCCTCCACGAGCATTGCACCCGTGTGCACAAGGACTTGTGCACCTGTCCAAGCACCCACTAAACATAAAGACAATAAATCATTTAAAAAAAAAAAGTTATGGAACCTCTCTCTTGAAAAATGTCCATTTCAGTTCTTAGCCTTCTTCTAAGAGGAATAATGAATTTAGTCCCTAAAGAAAAGTCTAGGGTGATGGTGTGTCTCACAAGATGACCACATCCAGAAATTTGTTGTTTGCATTTCATTTCCTAAGTCTCTGGGGTGCTTGCCAGGTGCCAGGCACTGGCTATGTGCTGAACATAGAAAAATCAATAGATATAGTCTACAGTTTCAAGAAACCAAATAACCTTTTTTAATTTTATTGCTTTCCTTCTATAGACCTCATGTTTTGAAAGAAATTATCCAAAACCTTTCAATTATTGGTTAATCTGTATTTTCCTATGAGCTGGTCACGATTACTTCAATGGTAGCCAGGTCCTTCCACCGAGCTGGAAACAAAGTAGATACTCAATAAACACTGGCTCTGCTATACTCGTTAGCACACTTCACCTGCTGGTGTGGGTTTATATAGTAGATTAGCTTTTTCTAATAGATACAATTTTCTGATTTTTTTTTTAAATATTGAAACTAGTACCTAAACATTTTCTTCAACCTGGGTTACCATTTGCCAAGAGCCACAGACTAGAAACCCAAGATCTGCTGTCTGTGAAAGTTCTAAACCTTTTTTAGAATTTTAATTATTCACCAAAAGGCTTTGAGATGTTTGATTAACAAAACAGAGACATGTATTACCTCTCCTATTGTGAACCTGAATCAATTTTGGGAACAGTAAAAGGCTAAGAAACACAGGGAATGGAGGGAGGGAAAGAGAGAGAAAGAGGGAAGAAGGGAGGAACAGAGGGAGGGAGGGAGGGAGGGAGGAGGAGAGAGGGAACATTTCTTTAACTTGGTAAAAAAAAATCAACTTCAAAAAAATTCTTGGAAACACCTATGGCTGACATCTTGTTACTGAGAAACAATACACTTTTCTATCAAAGCGGAGAGAAAAGCGAGGTTGGCCCTCCCACCATCACCTTTAAGCATCCTCCTAGAAATCAGGTGTAATGCAATAAGACAGGAAAGGGAAATAAAAGTCACACCAACTGGGAAGGAAGAAATAGAACTGTCTTGTTCTCAGGTGACAAGACGGTCCAGAATGTAGAAAATCTGAGTCAGACAAGGCAAACACACCTTTAATCCTAGCAGTTGGGAGGCTGAGGCAGGCAGATCTCCAAATTTAAGACCAGCCTGATCTGCAATGCCAGTTCCAGGACAGCCAGGGCTACACAGAGAAACCCTGTCTCAAAAACAAACAAGAATATTATAACCAAATATATACAAGATCTATGTGAAATCAACCATAGATCTCTGATAAAAGAGCTCAAAGAATCAACTAAAGTGGAGAGATACGGACAAGAAGAGCCAATAGTTTCAAGGTGTGTACTTTCCCCTCAAGATAATCTATAGGTAGATTCAATATAACCTGACTACAATGCCAGTTACTCTGAGTAGTCACAAACTGACCCAGCTGTTGACACGAAGAGGCAAAAAGCCCAGAATAACAAACTTAACAAAGAAAAACAAGGTTGGAAAATTGGCACTTACTAGCTTGAAGACTTATTCTGAAGCCATAGTAATTAAAACGGCACAGTATTAGTAAAAAAGAATAGACAAAGAAACAAAAAGGCCATAGAAAAATAGACCAGAAACAGGCTCACATAGATACATTCATGAGTTCTGGCAAAGAAAGGAAGGCACCACGACGACGCCAAATAGTATCCTCAACAAAGGTGACAAGGTAAAGAAGAGGAGGACAGAGGAGAGAAGAGAGAAGTGAGGGAGGGGAAGAGGAGAAGAAGAGGGCGAAGGTAGGAGGAAGAGAAAGAAAGGAAGGAGAGGAGGAGATAGGAGGGGAAGGGGAAGAAGAGTGGAGGGACCAGGAGAGGGGAGACAAAGGAGGAGGAGAGGAAGGGAAGGGAGGGGAGAGTAAAGGAAGGAAAGTAGGGAGGGGAGGGAGGAGAGAAGAAGGGAAAGGAGGGGATATGCATATACATCACATAAATCACATATCACATACATCATATACACCACATACATCATATACATCACATAAATCACATATCACATACATCATATACACCACATACATCATATACATTACATAAATCACATACATCATATACATCATATACATCATATTCATATACACATACATTACATATACAGGTAGGCAAAGATTCCATACATACAATAAAAATATTTTAAAATAAGCAAAATGAGTATTGGAGATGTTTGGAATCACACACAAAGGTCTCACCAAAAGCGGGAAAGCAGGTGAAGGCACAGAATGGAATGAGTAAACCTATCTCGGGGCATTTTTGGAGTAAACTTATGAATACCAGGTAGAGGGCTGTGAGCTTTGTCAGGATGTTAGATACACAACTCAATGAACACTACACCCCCTATTTTAAGATGAATGTGTAAATTACAAACTGAAACTTTCCCTCATCCCCACCGAAGGCAGTTATTTCCAGTGCATGTCAGTCAAAGCGAGTTGGCTTCATCTACACAGTGCTGCTTCGGTGCAGTGACGTGCTGCAGATGCCTGCTGCAGTGAGCTTTAGTGTTCTCAAACAGTACACACGAGGGCTGTGTTTCCGAACACTGGTGTGCTACTCGTGGTCTTGTTGCTTAGGGTTTGTTTGTTTGAACACAGATTCTCACTGTGTAGTCCAGGTTAACCTTGGTTGTCATGTGACTAGATCTGGAGTCGAGCAATAGGAAGTTGTTGGGCACATCAGTGAGGTGTCCCTACTTGGATTAATTGACATGAGCAGGCAGGTCCACCCTAAGTGTGGACAGCAGCTTCCAGTGGCAGCCCAGATGCAGAGGCAATAATAGCATGGCGCCTGGCCGTCAACAGCCATGGCTGGGATTAGAAGTTTAGACAGCCAAGGCCTTGACTCCGGCTCACTCCTACCAACAGAGGCCTTTACTCTGCAGCCATGTTCTTAACGACCAGGAGCATCATTAAGAAGGGAGGTATGTTGACCTCTGTTATCTGGTTTCTGCCTCTCAGTTGTGTCTTTCCTGGTTAGAAATCTGACTGATGTTAGAAACTCACCCAGCAGCAGCTCCATCTTGAGCGTTGTTCCAGCTTAGGCATCTTCTCTTCCTCCTCCTCCTCCTCCTCTTCCTCCTCCTCCTCTTCCTCCTCCTCCTCTTCCTCCTCCTCTTCCTCCTCCTGCTCCTCCTCCTGCTCCTCCTGTTCCTCCTCCTGCTCCTCCTGTTCCTCCTCCTGCTCCTCCTGCTCCTCCTCCTCCTGCTCCTCCTCCTCCTCCTGCTCCTCCTCTTCCTCCTCCTCCTCCTGCTCCTCCTCTTCCTCCTCCTCCTCCTCTTCCTCTTCCTCCTCCTGCTCCTCCTCCTCCTGCTCCTCCTCCTCCTCCTGAAATCTGACTTTCATTTGCATCTCGTTCCTCTACAGTCCCCATCTTGTTCTCCAAGGCCCCATGTAATGGGGCAAGACGGAGAGGAATCCTTCTTCCCTGTGCTGATGCCTTATTCGTAGAAGCCCCACTAATGACCTCCTGAGGTTGAAGCTAACTTCATTTGGGAACAATGATATCTTTTATAGGCTTGGTGTAATGCTTCATCTTGCCAACTTAGAGTCACCCAGAAGACACACCTTTGAGGTGAGTCTGACAGAGTGTTTCCAGAGAAGATTATCTGAGGAGTTGTCAAAGAATCCTAATACAGGAGTAAAGATGTACCCTAAATGTTGGTGGCACCGCACCATGGACTGTGGTCCCCAGCATGGATAAGAAGTATGAAGAGAAGTCAGCTGATCGCCAGCATTCATTCCATTTCTGCTGTGGAGGTCCCTGCTAGTATGGACTCCCTCTGCCATGACTCCCCACCAAAATAAACCCTTCTTCCCTGACGTGCCTTCTGTCAGGCTTCTTACAGCAACAAGAAAAATAATAAATATAGCAATCCTTGGCATCTCTAGGGCTGGCCCACCCAGACACAGCAGGAGCATGTTCAGTATTCTTTCACTGCATGAAGCAGGTCTGCCTCTATAGAAGCAGTCCAGCACGGCCAAGCACTGCTGTGACTGCAGAATCAGTCCACTCTGTGGGACTCAGAATGAAATCCTCCCTTGACAATTGCCTCACGGGATGCAGCAGCCTGGAAACACCAGAGAAGAGACAGAGCCACATATTGCAAACAGAACCAGCAGAAGTCAGCTGACTCGGTCCAAGGGAAGCTAGGACAAACCAGAACTGACAAGACAGCTTGTCTGAAAAATAAGAACACTTGGCTCTTATTGATGGTGGGGAGATGCGCTAAAATTTGGTAATTATCCATTATACATGGGCACAGTTTCAAAAGATGTTTTTCCTCCTTCGTGTGAGCTAGAACACTTTGCACTTGGTGGGCTAATGGTAGCCAGGTCCATCCAGAAACTGCTGAGCCCCTCTTGTAACCCATCCTGCCGGGACTGGAGATGTTCTAGAGATTCTCATGCCCCTCTCCTTGGCTATTAGATTATTGAAGTAGTAAGCCCCAAGGAATTGGAATTTCCCCTGAGTCTTATACTGGGAGAAGGTGAAGGATGAAGCCTGGTACCAGCCAGAGGGGCAACTGGTCTCTAGTAACGAGATTTAACACAGTTCTGACAGCTTGTCAGACCACCTTGCAGGAAAGACTGGAGCCCAGACAGTGACTGGTCAGTGGCGAGAGAACAGGAGTACACCTTGATCAGGACTGCTTAGCTGTGCATTTCTCTTGCCTTCTATTTACAGCTAGACTTCTGGGGCTGAGGGATGGCTCAGCAGTTAAGAGTGCTTGTTGCTCTTGCAGAGAACCTGGGTTCAGTTCCCAGCACCCATGTGGTGACTCACAACCCTCTGTAACTGCAGTGCCAGGGGATCTGATGTTCTCTTCTGAGTTCTGTTGGCACCAGGCATGCATGTGATACAAGCAGACAAATGCTCCCACACATAAAAATAAATGACTAAAAGAAATAAATAGCCAGGCAGTGGTGGCACACGCCTTTAATCCCAGCACTCGGGAGGCAGAGGCAGGTGAATTTCTGAGTTCGAGGCCAGCCTGGTCTACAGAGTGAGTTCCAGGACAGCCAGGGCTACACAGAGAAACCTTGTCTTGAAAAAAAACCAAAAACCAAAAAAAAAATAATAAACCTTCTGTTGATATCCTCAAGCTGGATGGCAGGAGGTGCCCCTAGACCTCTCTGTTTCTCTTTCCATGTGACATTGAATAAATCCCCTGCTTTTTACTATTACGTAGGTGGCCGGTTAAGGATGAGTAGGCAAGCCTGGGCTGCTCTAAGACCGGAAGTTAATCTGCGTCACCTGCCCAAGAACCAGGCAACTTCCTGGAATATAGGAGTTGTAGTTCACATGGGAAAATACAGTGGCTGGATGATTTTGCCATGAAAAGCCCCTAAACACATGTCTTGTCAACATTCACTGGGGATTCTAGAGAGTGGTCCTGACCAAAGTCCATCCTGGTTATTATTTAATTAAAGCTTGCTCCAATTTGGCCCAAAATCTGGAATCTCCAGATTAACACTGGCAGGGCCCAGGATATGACCCTAACAACTCTAGTAACATTCGGTTGCTGCTCTGTAAATATCCTGGCCTCATGGTTTAGTCTAGACCTTTGGATTAGGCCAGGGTCTATAGATGCTTAAACTGCTGAGAAAGCATAGGGTATGCTAGAGAAACATGTTTGCTTCAATAGACTATAATCAAGTTTACTTGGCCTTAAGCAAAACTTTTCTGTCTCCATGCAGAGATCAGTGGAGTGTGACTCAAAGGTTAAAGCAGCAAAATGGACAGACATGATATGAAGAAAGAGGTGTCATGCCTTTATCCCATGTCAGACATCACATTGGTAGAAGTGGAGTGTGTGTGTGCATGTGCATGTGTGCCCGGGTGCATGCATGCATGTGTGTGTGTGTGTGCATGTGGGTTCAGGTGTGTGTGCATACATGTGTGTGCATGTGTGCACGTGTGTGTGCATGCATGCATGTGCAGGTGTGTATGCATGCATGTGTATATGTGCATGTGTGTGCAGGTGTGTGTGCATGCATCTGTTGGAGTAGTGGGTGGGTGTGCATGCGTGTGTGGGGACATATGTGTGTGCATGCGTGTGTGCACATGTATGTGTGTGTGAGCATGTGTGCGTGCTTGTGTGTGTGTGAAGGGTTGACACCTTTATAAGAAGTGGCCTGCCGGTTCCTACCAACAAGTTGGGCAACTGTTACCCTAACCAATACATCAGAGGTACCATCTCTAGGAAAACTAGTGAGAAACCAATCAAGCAGCTATGCTAGTCAATATGGTTTCCTGTCTAAGCATTCTGGCCTTGTGGACTCACCCCGTGCTTTTCAATAAAGCAGTTAAGCAGAGACAGGATGGAGGAAGAGGAAAACACAGTATACTTTTAGTGGGTGACAGGTCAAGGGCCCAGTGCTTTTTGTCACTCTGTCCTGATCCTCGCCTCTTCTCACCTTCACTGCAGACGTCTCTGTTCTGCAGCCATGTTCTTCCACATCACTGTTATCAAGAAGGGTACTATTGTGGCCTCTACTGCCTGGTTTCTGTCTCTCAATTGAATTCAGACGCTGGTGAGAAAAGGGAGCCCCAGTCATTGGTGTCCTGAGTCCCTCATGCCTGAGTCCTGAAACCATTTATCTGCTTGGATTAGGACTGGTTTCTAGAATTGACTCATATCTGGACTAATGATGTCTATTTCCTGTTTCTTTTTTGTTTTGTTTTGGCTGTCCTGGAACTCACTCTACAGACCAGGCTGGCCTCGAACTCAGAAATCCGCCTGCCTCTGCCTCCCAAGTGCTGGGGTTAAAGGCGTATTTCCTGTTTCTTGTTATATGAGGCCAGCCACTTGCAATGTCTGCCCCTCAAGCAGGTTGGATTTCCCCAGCCTGTTTCACAATGCCTGAATCTGAGCCTTGACACAGGGCTCCTTTCTGTTAACACAAACTGGGCTCTCCCTTAGGCCTGTCTCACTTAGGCTCCAGTTGGTGTTTCCTGTTTGTGTGCCTGAGTACCTTTAACTGGCCAAACTCACAGCCCTAGGACTAGCAAGATGACTCAGATGGCACTGGCCACCAAGCCTGACAACCTGAGTGTGGTCAGCAGAACCCACATGGGAAGGAGAACTGACTTCCACAGACTGTCCTCCAGACTCACACACACACACACACACACACACACATGTACACGCACATGTATATACATATACACACACACTAAACAAATAAATGTAAAAAAACACACCTTATTTTTAAAATTTTTGCAACAAGCTCCTATTCTTGTGACATAGGAAAGAAAGGATCATATGGGGCTATGAATTCTGCCAGCCCTACTGTGTGGTCTTTTTTCTGTTTTTTGTTTCTTTTTTGTTTTTCAAGACAAAGTTTCTCTGTATAGTTCTGGCTATCCTGGAACTCACTCTGTAGACCAGGCTGCCCTAGAACTCAGAGATCTGCCTGCCTCTGCCTCTCAAGTGCTGGGATTAAAGGTGTCCACCACCACTGCTCAGCTCCTACTATTTGTTCTTTGACTAGTTTCTGAATCTCTCTGAGCTTTGGTTGCATTGTGCATAAATGAAAACAGTGGTCAAAGCACCTACCTTATATTTCAGTAAGAACTGAAGTAAAATCTGGGCTGAGCATGGTTGTACATACTTATAATCCCAGCACTCAGGAAGCTGAGGCAGGAGGATTAGAAATTCAAGGTCAGTTTGGGCTAAATAGTAAGGAGCGTTCAGTCTGGGCTACATAGGAAAGGACCTATGCAAAAACAAAACAAACAAACAAAAAACCAAAACAAAAACAAGACAACTCTATAAATCAGACCTGTCAGTATGCTGCACCGTGCCTGTCATGCACTGATTCCATAGGGGCTGGGAGATAATCCAGCATGTAAAATACTTGCCTTGAAAGCATTAGAACCTGAGTTCAATCCCCAAAAACACACTTAAAAAAAAAAAAGAAAGAAAGAAAAAGCTGGATGTGGAAGGGTGGCTCAGTGGTTATGAGCACTTATTGCTCTTGCAGAGGACCTGGGTTTGGTTCCCAGCACCCACTGTAGTCAGTTCACAACCACCTGTAACTCCAGTTCTAGGAAACCCAACACCATCTTTTCAACTCCATAGGCGTCTGCTCATCCACAGAAAATAGAAACTACATAAATAATTTTTTTTCTAAACCAGGAGTGGTAAGCTGTGCTTATAACCCCAGACCTGGGAAGGTGTGAGACAGGGGGATTTCCAGGGCTCTCTGCCCAAGCAGCTCAGCCAACCTGGCAAGCTCCAGGCCAATGAGAGACCTTGTCTCAAAAACCAAACAAAAAAAAAAAAACAAAACTGACTAGTTCCTCAAGAAAATTGACCTCTGACCCCTCCCACACACAGGAGGCAGGGATATGCAAACACTCATACACAGAAGCACATAAAAAGACCTCCAAAGACAGTACCTGGCACTGGACAAGTCAGGACCAGATGACAGGAGATAGAGATCAAGAGCCACTCACAATCACAAAGTCACAGGAGACCAGGGCTCAATCTACTGACAACTGTGGATGCAATCTTTCATTTCTGTATCTCTGACCCATAGCTTGGTGCCCAGAACATCGCCCATACTGAACAAGTAATCAACTGCTGTCTAGTTCCAGTGAGCACACACTGGGGACAGTTGCTATGAACCTAGGAATGGAACACAGAGAGAAGATGAGGGCCTTGCATTCCTCTCTTTGCTCCCACCCCAAACTCCTCCGACCCCTGCCCCAAAGCAGCACCAGCAGCTTGATTCTGACCTTCAGCTCTCTGTGGCCCTGTCTTCCTTGAAGAGGGTGCTCCCAGCAGGTGCTCCCACCAGGATGCCTGCCCCACAAAGGGCAATCGCCAGAGCAGGGCTGCCAGCAACATCAGTTTCCTGGAGGGCCGGATGGGTGCTGAGATGCTGTAGTGAGAACTCATGAAGGTATGCCAGGCTCCTGATGCCGGGAGCTGGTGCTGTTTCCAGTAAGCAGCGTGGCAGTGAGAGATAAGGGCAGGAATTTGAATGGCTATTGTGCTCAGTGAACCACCAGAGGGGCTTTCTGCACAGGCTTTTGTAAGGCCAGGTGGCAAGGATGATCATGAATGGAGAAGGGTGAGGGATTCAACTTCCCCTCTCTTCCTGGTTTCTGTTTTCTTATCATCCAACAATGTCCGTCACTCAGAATCCACAGAAGCACACGTGTTAAACTAGAGGTCATTGATGAGGGTCGGGATCGGGGTACATTCCGTCTCTGCTCCTCAAGTCTACCGCTGGCCCAATGCCTTAGGCTCTCTGATCAAATCACTGCCCTGCCTGTGCCTCAGTTTCCTTTGCTTAGAACCCGTAATGTAACAGGCCCATGTGACATTGTGAGCAGCCTAAAGCAGAGACCTCAACAGTCTCTCCCGGGATGCAGCATGGATGCTCTGAATGAGCCTGCACATCTCTTTATACAAAGTATCACTGTGGTACTCAGCGTGGGCCCCTCGAGCACAAGTCCTGGCAGAGTAACCTACACACAGCGCATGCTCATTGAGCATTCACAGCTCCTGAAGGTACAGATCTCTCTTCAAAGAGAACCTCGCACCGGATGTGGAGGTGGTCCACCTATAGTCCCGGAACTCGGGAAGTGGAGGGCAGAGCTTAGAGCTAACAAAGCTGTTAGGGAGGGAAATTCACAAGCCCTTGATAAAATAACATTATACATGGTTCTCTAATCTAAAGCAGAAACAGAAACTCTCCTGGCGTAGAATTACGAGGTACTTTTTACTTTATTCTTTCTTCCAAATAGTCTGTAAATAGTATTAACATATTAATTAAAGTGCGTGCCTACCTGGCAATCTTGAGAGTCTGAGTTCATATCCTCATCCTCGTAACCCAAGTCAAAATCCAGTTGCAGCAGCATGCCGCTGTAATTCCAGGGACACGTAAGATGGGTGCCAGGACTAGCAGATCTCTGGCAACTCAGAGCCAGCTAACCTGCGACAAAGCAAAAATCCCAGGCCAATGAGAGACTCTGTCTCACAAAAAATGTAGAAGATACCTGAGAAATGATACTACAGGTTGTCTTCTGACCTCAGTGCGTAGCTTCACAATAAAATTGAGCTGAAGTACAGAGAGAACTCATCATCCTCTGTCTCGTAACAGCCTCTGGTGTCAATGTTCCCCTGCCTGCCCACTAGGTACAGAAGATGGCTGCCTGAGTTCTAGGCCTGTGTAAGTATCTATTACCCCGGTCTGCACAGCTCTGCCCAGAATGTGGGGTGCACGTTCCCTGATTACTATGGTATAAAATTACCTGTAAAATAGAGTTGTTTTTACCAAAATACGTCAACATCATTTACTATTTTAAATGGTTATAAAAAGAGCCATAACATCACTGTCCTGACTAAGTTTGTGTTCCCTTGTTACAAGGTAGAGTTATCTGAAGAAAAATAGAACCCTAATTAAGAAAATTCCTCCATAAATTCTAGCTGTAAGGCATTTTCTTACTTAGTGATCAATGAGGGAGGACCCAGGCCACTGTGGGTGATACCACCCCTGGGCAGGTGGTCCTGGGTTCAGTAAGAACGTAGGCTGAGTAAGCCATGAACCACAAGCCAGTAAGCAGCAGTCCTCCATGGCCTCTGCATCAGCTCCTGACTCCAGGTCCCTGCCGTTTTTGAGTTTCTGCCCTGACTTCCTTCTATGATGAATAGTGATGTGGAAGTGTAAGCCAAATAAACCCTTTCCTCCCCAAGGTGCTCTGGACATGGTCTTTTGTCATAGCAATAGAAGCCCCAGCAAAGACAATCATGCACCAAAGTGATACGTTTGTTAATGACCTTAAGCTAATCCATCACTGTCTCCTGAAGCCACAGTTAGCATTACCCATACTCCTGTCCCAACACTTGAGAGTTGTTGAAACACAGTCAAATAGCTAAGGAAAGTCTGATGCACTGAATTGTGTCTTAGTGTTTTATTACTGTGAAGAGACACCCTGACCACAGTGACTCTTATAAAGGAAAACATTTAATTGAGGCTGACTTATAGTTCAGAGGTTTAGCCCATTATAGTCACGAGGGAAGCATCGGAGCATGCAAGTGGACATGGTCCTGGAGATCTAGCTAAGAGTTCTATATCTGGATTGGCAGGCAAGAGGAAGAGACAATGAGACACTGGCCTGACTTGAGCATCTGAAACCTCAAGGCCCACTATAGTGACACACTTCCTCCAACAAGGCCACACCTACTCCAACAAGGCCATACCTCCCAATAGTGCCACTCTCTGTGAGCCTATGGGGGCCATTTCCTTTCAAATCACCATAAATTGCATCCCAGGGCTATTTTCAGATTTCATCTAAAAGTATAGGCACACAGAGGCACTCACACACACATACATAAACGTATACACATGTACACTTGCACACATACATACCCACACATATCCATATACTTGTACACAGGTACAGACATATACACACACACGCATACACACATGTACATACACACACATACTCTGCCTCTGGGAGCTCTGGTCAAAAGCAGGAGTTGAGGGCTTGAGAAAGTGGGACGTGAGCTTGTTGTTACTATCCCCAAGAACAGTCCCGAGCCTATCTTCACATGCCTTTGGTTGAGTCAGGCTTTGAGGTTTTGATTTGGAGAAGGAAAAACCATTCATGCTCATTTCCAAACAGAATGTTTCATTCATTCACTTTCCAATGTAGTGGCTTTGATTTTAAATACATACATACATCCATACATACAGGCATTCGGCTGGTTTATACTAGTTTATACTGCTTTGCATATTTTTAAAAGATTTGACTTTCTTATGCGTGTGTGTGTGTGTGTGTGTGTGTGTGTGTGTGTGTGTGTGTGTGTGATATGAAGCTGGAGCCTCCAAATCCATTCTTCCAGCCTGAAGGCTGCTATCTAAACTAATGAACACACTGAGCGGCCCCAGCCCAGGTTGCAGGATGCATCCTGCCATCCTCTCCTGAATGAGCCCTTCTTGGTTTTAATGTGAGATTCTCCTGGGTCACTGGGGGGCACTGACACCCTGGATCCAGGATAGACGGAATCTGAATATGGTCAACATATTATTTCACTATCTACTTCCACTGATGGCTGTGTTCACTGCACAGCGGCCAGAGGAAATCTAATTTGTGGCTGATATGACTCAGTAATGTTATCTGCTTCCTGCAGAGAGACCACTAATGAGTTCCTCGGTACTGTGGTGTTGAAGTACCACATGGCTTTATTTCATTCAGAAATTCTTACTAGCTTTTTACATGGGTGTTTAAGTGTGTTTGGGGTTTTTAGAATAAGCAAAGCTGAGGTTTTAAGTAGCCAGGAGAGTGCTGATACATAGATAGATAGATAGATAGATAGATAGATAGATAGATAGATAGATTTTTTTTTCATTTCATTTCAAAGGATAAGTTGGGGCACAGAGATGACTCAGTGTGTAGAGTCACTTATAAACTGAGTTCAATCCCCAGTATTCACATGGTAGAAAGAGAGAAGAGACTTTCAAAATTATCTTTTGGCTGGAGAGAGAGAGAGAGAGAGAGAGAGAGAGAGAGAGAGATACACAGAGAGATACACAGAGAGATACACAGAGAGAAACACAGAGAGAAACACAGAGAGAGACAGACAGACAGAGATAGACAGAGAGAGAAACATACATACACACACACACACACACTCCCTAAAGTGTGCTGTTTGCAGAATTTCAGGAGACTATTTGATTGGCTATTAAAGGAGGGCTATATTTCAGTAGGAAGCTGGGAAGTGTGTCAGTTCTTCTGGGCCAGGTTTGCTCTCCACCCCTTCCTGGCCCGCTCTTCCTCCTTGCTCCCAGAGCCTTTAAAGGTGAGTGTATTAACTTCTCGCACTGCTATTTGTTGCCTGAAAAGCACATTTGCACCTGTAACTTCTTGGGAGTTTGGAGATCAATACTCCCTGCTTCGATCCTCCAGTATCTGGTCCCTTCGCCAGTCTTTCTTATGGTGGGCAGGGCTACACAGCGTAGTAAAAGATACTGGTGATCTGAAGGATGTGTTGGGGGAAAACTGAAGGTGGGCAGAGATACCACTCATGAATGCAGGAAGGGAAAGCTGCCCCTGTGTCCACCACCACCCTCTCTTCTCTCTGTCTCTGTGTCTTTCTGTCTCTGTCTCTCTCATACATACACGCACGCACGCACGCACACTTTTCATATTACAAACAGCAGCATAAGCAGTTAAGTAACATGTAAAAGCAACCCCCGGGAGGCCACTGGTGAAGGTCAGCAATTCTCACAGGCCTCATGTGTCAAGGAGGACTGCAGTGAGCTCATCCTTCCTCACTAAGCTACAATGTTCTAACATCACCATTGGCAGATGTAACACTTTTCAAAGCCAGTGCCATCTGCTTTGTTTTTTATCAAATATTCAGGTTGACCAAAACTAGCAATATATTTTAAGGGTTTGGGGATTTTTTAATTTTATATTATGTGTGTGTCGGAGGCCTAGGGCTGGAGTTACAGCCTGTGTGAGTACTAGAAGAGCAGTTCTCTGGAAGAGCAGAACAGGCTCTTAACCAGGGACCCACCTCTCCAGCCTCTGTTTGTTTTGATAGAGTCTTACATAACCCAGGCCACTTTGAACTCACAGTGTAGCTGAGACCTTGAATCACTGATCTTCCAGCCTTCGCCTCCCAAGTAAAGGCCTGCTGGAGTTCACGGCTTGCTGGGACGCAATAGATTTTTAAAATCCCCCTCCCCCTCAAAATACTATCTTCAATTTGATTTTTAAAACTGTAGTGGTATAATAAAATATATTAGGTTTTCACATTTAAGTATTAGCCCAGAGAATGGCAGACCATAACAAATGGGTCAAATTCGGCCCACTTACTGTTCTTGGACATCCTGCAAGTTGAAGATGGTTTTCAGTTTTTTAAATGGCTGAAGAGAGGAAGGCATTGAAAGAAAATTTGTGACATGTGCAAATTATATAAAATTCAAATCTGGTGTCTATAAATAAAGCTGTATTGGAGCACAGCCATGCCCAGGTCTGTTATAGCATCCGTGGTTTCTTCTGCATGGCATGACCAAAATGGAGTATTTGTAACAGAGGCCATGTGTCCCACAAAGCCTAAAATACTACTCTATGCTCCTTTCTAGGAAAAGTTTGCTGGCTCCAATGGTAGCCTATTAACATTAGCAACCACAAGAATCAAAATGTTGCTTGCATATTAATAGAGCTGCATGAGCCAAGTAAGATGGTTTCACAGAGCATAAGCGAACTTCAGGCAAGAATGGGAGGAATAATTACCCTGTCTTCACTTTTCTCACTCACAAAGAAGCTCAAACATGGAGCAGAAATGAATGAGTTGCAGCCTCCTCAGAAAGTCAGGAGAAGTCCCGCATGAACAGTAGAGATTTGAAAACTGTGTCCGATGTACTCAGAGACGCCTGCAAAGGACTCTCCATCGTTTTCTGTCAACCGCTAACGTCTTTTCCTTAGAGCGGAAAAGGGACGAGAGGAGAGAGGAGAGGAGCAGAATACTGCAGCTAACTGTGTATCACCCTCTTCCACTTTAGCCCTGCCTTTGTTGAGTGACACTTCGATCTCCAGACAAGTCAGCGTTCAAGATTTCTGACCCCTGCTGCCTCACCAGTCTTTCAGTTAGCTTATGGAAAACTTTACACAGGTCTAAGCCACACATCCAATGGTGGGCATGTCTTTATGAAAGACGGGTGGGTGGTACCTTTGCCCAGACCCTCTAGATCTAGCTCTAAACTAGTGTTCTTTGAAAGAGTTGTGGAACATGTAGGGCAGCAGTTCTCAACCTGTGGGTCACGACCCCTTTGGGGGTCAAATGATCCTTTCACAGGGGTTGCCTAAGACTATCAGAAAACATTTAGATTACTATTCATAACTGTAGCAAAATTATAGTTACGATGTAGCAATGAAAATAATTTTATGGTTGGAGGGGTCACCACAACATGAAGAACTGTATTAAAGGGTCACAGCATGAGAAAGATTGAGAACCTTCTAGGGGATAGTATCTCGCTAGAAACAGTGGGTCACTGTGCAAGGGAGACTTGAAGTTTCTTAGACTGGCCCTACTTCCTATTCATTCTGGGCTCCTGCTTCTGGATGCCATGGGACCAGCCAGCCTCCCCCTTCTACCACAGTAGGTTCTCCTATAATAATTACAATGTATCTTCTGATCTATAAATCAGAATTAAGCTTTTCTTTCCTGAATTACTTCTTGCCAGGTATGTTGTCACAGCTAGCAGAAAAGCAACTAGTGCAGAAACTTCATCAATGACCTGCAGCTGGCCCCCAGCAGATCCACAATCTCTAAGAAATTGGAGAGGCCCTACACTCCAATGGACTTTTACTTCTGTGTTTGTGAGCCATGATGTCCACCTAAGGCAGAAGACTTTGGGTTACATTTGTTTCCTCTAGAATTGTTTGGCCCTAATCATGTTTAAAATGTTTGTTCATGGCAACTCCCAAGGAATAGACACCCCCAGGGAAAGGCGACAAATGAGGTGACAAATGTATTATCTAGGGGTAAAGGATGCTATGTTTTCTAAAATCTACAACACCTTTTATTTTTCTGGTTGAGAGATTTCCCATAGTAGAACGTTTCATCTGAGGATTTAAGAATGTTTCAGGTATAACTCTGGGGATGAAGAGATGGCTCAGGGTTAAGAACACTGACTGCTCCTGGAAGAGAATCCAGGTTGAGTTTCCAGCACCCAGACGGTAGTTCCCGGCTGTCTGTAACTCCAGTTCCCAGGATCTGATTCCCCCATCTGGCCTCTGGACACTGTTATGCACATACAAACACCTAAATATACAATAAATAAATATACTAACTAATTTAAACAAAACTGTCTTAGTTAGGGTTTTACTGCCATGATCAGACACCATGACCAAGGCAGCTCTGATAAGGACAGCATTTAATTGGGACTGGCTTACAGGTTCAGAGGTTCAGTTTATTATCATCAAGGCAGGAGCATGGCAGCATGTAGGCAGACATGGTGCAGGAGGAGCTGAGAGTTCTACATCTTCATCTGAAGACTGCTAGTGGAAGACTGACTTCCAGGCAGCTAGGATGAGGGTCTTAAAGCCCACGCCCACAGTGACACACCTACTCCAACAAAGCCACACCTTTTAATAGTGCCACTCACTGGGCCAAGTATATACAAACAATCACAAAAACTTTATCACGACTGACCATTTTAGCCAGATGTTCATAGACTCAGTGATAAACAAGCTCTGCCTAACTTTCTGCCACCTCATTCACTGATGTTCTTTTAAAAAGAGCTTAGTAAGCTATTTGCTCTTTCTCCATCCATCTCCCAGGAACTCGCTTACAGCTGTACCCTCACCCTCATCAGAACAGACAAGACTCCATTCTTACTTAGGCAAAACTATCAGAAAATTTTTAGGGTAAATTAACTGTCTTAATCTCTTAGGTGTTTTTAATTGGATATCTAAGGGACAAGGCACGGCCAGTGAGATGAACTGTGAACACAACCACAGTCATTTGCAAGTGACAAACAGCCCCACCCCACCAGTGACACATGTTTCTTGCTAAACCAGAAGCAGCCACAACAACTGGCCTGGCTCCTCAAGCCAGAACATTGGCTTGATGACTGTAATTAGAGAACTAGATAAAAATC
Organism: Uromys caudimaculatus; assembly: GCA_028551405.1. NCBI lineage: Eukaryota > Metazoa > Chordata > Mammalia > Rodentia > Muridae > Uromys > Uromys caudimaculatus. The sequence goes on from CM052708.1 coordinate 51,579,569, forward strand.
AGTATATTCTACATATGATTTTCTGTGTATAGCACTTAAAAGAACCAAATCATACACAGAGAAAACAAGGACTGGAGCTATAGCTCAGAAGAATGCTTGCATGCACAAAGCCACAGGTTCAAATGCCAGCACCTCATAAACCACGCAGAGTGGCACATGCCTGTGACCTCAGCATTTGGGAGGTAGTAACAGAAAGAGCAGGACTTTGAGATTGATTACTAGCTGTTGAAGGCTGAGGGAAGGCTGTGAGATCTGACTCTAAAAGAGGAAAAGAAATTTCTCTTTGGCCTCTAGAGCTTTTACTGTTGACTGGATATGACCTAGAGTCTCCTGAGAATGGAGCCTCAACTGAAGGATTGTTCAGATTAGAGTGGCCTGTGGGCCATGTCTGAGGATTGTTGTGGGATACCTGCCAAGGTAGCCTCACAATAGCTGTGAGGAAACACCATGGGGAAAAAAGCAAGCTGAGGAGGAAAGGGTTTATTGGGTTCACACTTCCACATCATAATTCATTACTGAAAGGAGTCAGGACGGTTACCTGTAGGTGGAAACTGAAGCAGAGGCCATGAAAGAGTGCTGCTTACTGAATTGTTCCCCATGGCTTGCTCAGCCTGCTTCCTTATAGGACCCAGGACCACCCACCAAGGGGTGGTACCACTCACAGTGGGCAGGGCTCTTTTCCATTGATCACCCATTAAGAAAATGCCCTACAGGCTTGCCTACAGCCAGACCCTATAAAGGCATTTTCTCATCTGAAGAGTCTCCTCTCCAGTGACTCCCCAATGTGTCAAGTTGACGCAAAACCAGCCAGCCAAACCTGTTTCCCTCTGTATTAGTCATTTTCAGTTGTGGTGATAAAATGTAGTGACCAAGGCAGCTAATAAAAGAACATGTTTAATTGGGCTTACAATATCAGAGGATTAGAGTCCATGGTATTGAGACAGAGATACGGAAGCAGGAAGAGCTGAGAGCTCACATCCTGACTCAAATGTATGATGCAGAGGCGCACCAGGAATGGCAGAAGTTTTGAAACTTCAAATCCTGCCCCCAGTGACACGCCTCCTCAACAAGGACACGCCTACTAACCCTTCCCAAACAGCTCCACCAACGCAATATTCAAATCTATGAGCCCATGGGAGTTTTCATTCATGCCACAACAATCTATTCCCTGGCCCCCATAGACTCAGTCATATCATAATGCAAATTCAGTCAACTTCAAAAGTCTCTATGGTCTTTTAGTCTCCAGGCTGTTTAAAAGTCCAAAGTCTCTTCTGAGACTCAAGGCAATCGCATAACTAAGTGTAATTCCCTGTTAAAATCAGAGAGCAAATTGCATACTTCCAGCATAGCCTGGTGAGGAAATGCTGCACAAAAGCAAGACCAAAATCCAGCAGGGCAAAGCCCAATTCCTGTAGCTCCATGTCTGCTGTCAAAGGGCTTAGGCGGCCCCACCCTTCCAGCTTTTCTCACTACAATACATTTTTCTCTTGGGCTGGTTCCACTTCCTGTGTGCAGCTCTCCTGGGCAGGGATCCCACGGCTCTGGCATCTCTAACATCTTGAGGTCTCCCACACAATCCAGGCTTCACTTTCACAGCTTCGTGCAATGGCCTTTCAGGGCCTCCATGCAGGGACTTCCCTGACATATCCCTGGCTTCTGTGGCTTTCCTTAGCCATGAAGGAAATTCCATGACCCTTCTACTTCTGTGTTCATCATGACTCCAAAGCGGGACCACATGGGCAACCTTATTAAGTCCTGCTGCAGAGTGAGGTGGACCCCTTAAGTTACATTTGCTGCAGCTCCCATGTCCAGTGTTCTGATAGAAACAGCAAATCCCTCGGGCCTTTTCTTTTGACAGGCTGAAAGACTGTCTGGGTGGAGTCTTACCCTGAAGCTGTTCTCCCTTTATTTTAATACAGATCAGGGCTTGCCTTAATCTTTTATTTCTTTCAGCACATGCCTTGGCTCCACCATTACATTTCCTGAGACTCCCTCTCTCCTAGAACTGTACATTTTGCATGTCTCTTGTTACACTTGCTCTTTTTCATTGCAGGTCTGCATAAGAGTGACTACCAACCATGTGACAGAGTCAATATTAAGCTGTCTTAAAAAGACTTCTCCACCAAAGAACTTAGTCCATTTACTTTTCAATTTAGCATCAGACAAATTCTAAGAACAAAGACAGAAAGCAGCCAAAATATCCTAAGAATGGTCTCTAACCCAGTTGCTAATATACTCCAACTGAACCTTCTCAATATGGGCCTTCATAGTCTATATGGAGACTTCACGTAGACACTTTCCTAGTGCAAGGTCTCAGTCATCCACATTCCTCAGTGTAGTCAGGTCTGTCACATTTTCTGTCCTAGTCATTTGTCTATTGTTGTGAAAAGACATCATGACCAAGGAAACTTATAGAATGAAGTTTACTTGGGGCCTATAGTTTCAGAAGCTGAGTCAAAGATCATCATGGTGGAAAGCATGAAGCATGCCGTCAGACAAGCAGACACAGTGTTGTAACAGTAGTTGAGAGCTTAGACTTTGAGGCAAAAACCACAAAACAGAAAGAAAGAGAGAGAGAGAGAGAGAGAGAGAGCACTGTAACTGGAAAATGGCATGGCCTTCAAGCCTGCCCCCAATGATACACTTCTTCCAACAAGGCCACACCTCCTAATCCTTCTCAAACAGTCCCATGAACTGGAGACTAAGCATTCAAATATATGAACTGAGGTGGGGGTGGAGCATTCTCCTTTAAACCGCCACACCACTAAATACCTCATCTTGGCCTAACATAATAGCTGTATAGTAAGAGCTCCAAATCAACTGCCTAACAGAAGGGAGAAAGGAAGGGAGGAAGAGAAGGAAGGGAAAATGGATAACCAACATAAAAAGAGAGAGAGAGGTTTGCTTTGTCTCAGAGGTTTGGGGCTGTGTTGCTTGGTTCTCTTGCTTTGGGCCTGTGATGGCATACGACATCATGGTAAGAACACATGTCATCTCATCACAGCTAGGAAACACAGACACAGGAAGAGCTTGGGTCCGCTTCCTTTCATCAGGCCCTACCTACTAATCAGTTCACTACCTACCAGTCACGCCACAGGTTAGGAACCAAGCCTCAACACAGCGTCTCTCAGAAATAGTCTAGATCCAAACTAGACTTAGTCTACTGCATCTGTTCTCAGAAAGCTTGCACTGGCCTTCAGGCAAGCCAGGTCCTCTCATACAAAGCCCCAAATCCCACAAAGGGTTGAACATTTCACATCGTCTATGGAACATTCTAGAGGAATAGGGAAAACACAGCTGCATGGAAAGCTCCTCACAGCGCTGTAAAGTCAGGAAACAGTGCTTGATCTCAGCAACCTGATTGGAGCATTGTTTGTTTGCTTTTCAAGACAGAGTTTCTCTGTGTCCTGGAACTTGCTCTGGAGACCAGGTTGGCCTCAAACTCAGAGATCCACCATCCTCTGCCTCCTGAGTGCTGGGATGAAGGGCGTGCATCACCACCACCTGGCAAATTGGAGCTCATTTAAAGACTTGTGGCATCATACACTCTGAAGAAAGACTCTGAGGCCAAGGAAATAGGAATAATAAAGAGGTGGCTGCTTAGAAAACAATATATGTAACACTTCCTGCCTTTCTTTGCAGAAAAAAAAAAAATCAATATTTGAGTGTTCCCAACCAGATCAATTTCAGTGGGAAGCAAGAAGATTAATGCAGTGTGGTTCCGGATTCCCATGTGTGAAATGCAGGGCCTTGTGCTGAGATCCGGCATTTCACTGGATCCTGAAAACCCAGCTTTAAGGTCTGGGAGTTTAGCTTGACACGGAGCTAAGCATTTGCCAAGCCCTGAATTCAGCTAGAGCACTGCAAGGAAGAGCCGGCAGTCCTCAGGAGGAGACAGTGCTCAGCAGGAAACTGCAGAAACCATTCAGTTCGTGTGTGTGTGTGTGTGTGTGTGTGTGTGTGTGTGTGTGTGTGTACACATTGTTTAGCTGACTGGTGTTAATTTTGAGTCTAGAAAGGATCTTTTCTCAGGCTAGAGAGATGCACAGATCACAACTGCCTTAATTCCAGCTCCAGCTCCAGGGTCTCTCTCTCTCTCTCTCTCTCTCTCTCTCTCTCTCTCTCTCTCTCTCTCTCGCACACACACACACACACACACACACCTTTTAAAAGAAAAATAAATATTAAAAAATAAAGTCTCCCTGTCAATTCTTTATAATAATGCCTGTGCCTGTTGTAAGCCAGGAATGGTAATAATGGCAGTGCCCATCACTGACGACAGAAAAACAAAGGCTCCTGACAGCTGTACTTCCCAGGCCACAGTAAGCAGAGAGTGACCAAAAGCCAACAGAGGCAGTAGTTTGAAGATTTACTGCTTGAAGAATGTGGACCAGCCGTGCAGGTTTCCAGAGACAGGCAGTGTTTGTAGGAAGTTAACAGCATTTCATTTCCAGAGATACACCGCAGGCCTCAGCACTGGCTGTCCGAAAATTTCAGCCCCACCACATCCCGTGTCTCTTTCTGTAATAAATGTTTTATAATTTTACTAAAGTTAAACCAATATGCTACCAACATAGAAGTTTTAGTATAAGAATGTAAATAAGAACATACAAAATAATACATATTCGGATATGTGACTATTCGGACACAGTTATATTATGGAACACCCTGTGCCAGATGCAAGCAGCCATGTTGCTTGAGACCATTATAAGCGCAGATTGGCTTTTGTTTTTTACTATGACTCAAACAGCAGAGATGGAGCTATATCAGCCATGATGGCAACTTCCCTACAAGCTGTCAGCAAAACATAGGCCCAACTGCTGTATCCACTCACCTGAAGTGCTAGAACCCCCAAGCTCACAGAGACTGAAGTAGATCAGAGGAAACCCTGGCTGCAGGACGCAGGATGGGAGTTCCTGGTTACTGGCTACACTGTCTCTGTTTGGAGTCGTGGAAAAGATTTGGAAGTTTTCAGTTACATGGTTGCATAGCATTCTGAATGCAATTAAAGCAAGCCAGCCACTGCTGTCGTTCCCTTAGAAAAGGCTAAAACGGTGCCTGGAATATTGTATAGATTTTGCTGTAATAAAAGCTTCATCTGGCCATGGTGGTGAATGCAATCCCAGTTCTTGGGAAGAGACTGAGGCAGGAGGATTACAAGTTTCAGGTGAGCATGGGATCCATTGCAAGAGACTAAGGGAAGGAAGGAAGGGTGGAAAGATGGAAGGAAGGAAGGAAGGAAGGAAGGAAGGAAGGAAGGAAGGAAGGAAGGAAGGAAGGAAGGAAGG
>CM052708.1:51584956-51665733 GCA_028551405.1 Uromys caudimaculatus
ATCCTACAAGATGTCCAGCATGGTGGGTCAGCGCCACCGAATACCGTTAAGGCTCCCCTTTATTGTGACAAAAAAAAAAATGTCCGGGTTCAAATTGCCTTCAAGAAAGCAGCTCCGCCCCTCTTGAGAGTTAAGAGGCAGGAACTGAAGAGAGAGCCTAGGCGGCGCCTGGGTTCTGGCCAAGGGCGTGCCTGGAGTCCTGGGGGAGCACGGGGGCAGAGGGCTCCGTAAAGGAACCAGCAGAAATCCAGATCTCCGGTAAATGGATCTAGCTGGAGGATAGGGAGTTAAAGGAAAGGGGACGCGAGAACTACCCGGTGAGGTTTAGTCTAGTTTTTATCCTTAACAGTGTCTCCATTTCACGGCCGCAAAGCTCATTGTGTCCCCTGCCAGACGGTGGAGCTAGAGAGCCTCGTACAGATCCCGGTCCTCTGGGTTCAGGTTTGAGGCAGGGCTGACTCAGCCCTCCACGGATGACACAGCAGGATCGTCGACTGTGACCTGCAAGCAACAGCTTCATTTATTGAATAATTAGCTAATTTTTTTTTCATTTAACTGTAACAAGACTTATTACAGGTAGGGCGGTGGCATTGGAAGGTTTAGACAGATCAGACAGAAATCACTAAGATATGTCGGCACCCTGTCACAAACTCCTAAGCAAGAAATTAAAATCTCTTGCAATCTTCTAAGTGTCCCTAGGCAGTCTGCCCAGTGGGGCTGCCGCAGTCCCCTCCTCCTCCCTGCGGTCAGATGGGACTTCTACGGGATCACAGTCACGCAGTGGCTCCGCCCACTTCCTAGCCAATCACTGCACAGCCTTCTCCCTCCTTCCTGGCGCCTGATGGATAACATAACTGCTTTTAAGCAGGTCAGCTCAGGGGTGTAAGGGCTTGGGAAGTAGTGACTCCCAAAGGATGCTAGACGGTCCTGGTTGCAGTGGTTGTGATTCTAAAGCTGGCACTGTTAGAAAAAAATGTGGTTGACTGACCTGCTGGTGGGACTGGGGTTGTTTACCTACTGAGGCTCTGTGCTCCTATCGCAGGCACAAAAAACCGGACCAAAAGCCTCTATTGTCACCTTTTCTACCTCTTTGAAGGTGGAGGCAAAAGGCCACCTGAGGCCACTGTCGTTTGGTGAACCGTTCACTTATCCCTCCCGGTACTTGCACGACTCTTCTTTCTGGAGCCCTTGGCAGTTGCCAGGCATCTCCATGCCATAATTAGATTTTGGCCGGCAGAAGCCAAGTCTAACCAGCCCTTGCAACCTGATCCCTTTCTGTACTGTAATCAACGCAATGCTGAGTCCTCTGCACTAATAATCAGGCCAACTGCACCACCAGGAGCAGCAGCAGCATCACCACCAGCAGCAACCATCCACCCACACACACTTTCACAGCATCTCAATGGATCCAGACCACACCTGGCCAGGCAGGGGCCCTTGTTATGCCCATCTCACAGATGAGGAAATAGGAGGCTCAAGTCACCTGCCTGGAATGCAGCAGAACCGCTCTGAGCAAATCGCTTACAAAGGCAACCTAAGGTTCACGGTTTAAGGGGATCTCATGCGTGGTGGGGAAGGGACAGCAGCAGAAAGGTAAGACAGCTGGTCACGTGTCCACAGTTAATGTGTTCTCCTTTTTAAGGCACCAATTGCATTTCCAGGAGGAGAACTGGTTATCGTCAGGCTTGGAGAACTGAGAGGCCAAAGAGGAACATTAAGTAATGGTAAAGCCATATCCGCAGACGCAGCTTCTAGGGCGTGCAGAGGAGCAAAGGCAAGGGAGCAAAGAACTTTGGACTGAGGGGGGAAGAGTAGAAGCTTGGAGAGTTCTGAAGGGCTGAAAACTAGGCCTCGGAAGAGGGGCTTTATAATTAAATTGTGTCCCCCTAAAAAGACAAGTGGATGTCTTTTTAAAAGATATATATATTTATATTTCATGTGCATGTGGTTCACATGCATGCAGTGCCTGTACAGGCCGGAAGAGGGCGTCAGAATCCTGAAACTGGAATTAGAAGGTTATGAATTGCCATATGGGTGCTGGAATCCAAACCCAGGTCCATACACTGCAAATGACCCTAGAGCTCAGTGCTTCAGCTAGTCTGGCCACTCAGCTTGCTCCAGGGATTCTTTGTCTCTGTCTCCCTCAGGTGATGAGATTATGGGCATTCGCTATCCACTGAGCCATCTCCCCAGCCCCACACTTCAGCTATTTTAAGCCACCAAGCTTTTGATGCCTTTTTGTGACAGCCAAGAGAACAGTGCCCAGCAGTGCTGCTGTGTCTGAGGAGACACCGTGAATCTGAATAAGAAGAGCCACCATCCACTGTCAGGTACATGGAGTATTACTGTTTGCATGAAACCCAAAACTGGTGAGGAAGACAGATTGTTCTTGTCCTAGTTAGGGTTATCATTGCTGTGATCAAACACCACAACCAAAAGCAATTTGGGGAGGAAAGAGTTTATTTGGCTTAAGCTTCCACTTTCATCATTGAACTGTTTATCATTGAAGGAAGTCATGGCAGAAAATCAAACAGGGCAGGAACCTGGAGGCAGGAGCTGATGCAGAAGCCATGGAGGACTGCTGCTTACTGGCTTGGTCCTCATGGCTTGCTCAGCCTGCTTTTTTATAGCACTCAGGACCACCAGCCCAGGGGTGGTACCACCCACAATGGTCCAGACCCTCCCCCATCAATCACTAATTAAGAAAATGCAGTCTTGTGCACAGCCCCATCTTATGGAGGCATTTTCTCAATTGAGGTTCTCTCCTCTCGGATGACTTTAGTTTCTATACATTGACATAAAACAATCCAACGCAACTCCTCTCTCTTCCAGCCTCCCAACCTCTTTCTCGTCTGTTTTGTGCTCAATGCCTGCATATGAGAGGGAAGGGATAGAGAGTGCTGACCGGAGAGAAGAGAGTTCAGGTGGGTGGGGAGCTGAGGGGCAGGCAGTGAGTAACGAAAAGGAAGTAGGTGAATTTGAATGTGGAAAGTGGTATCTTCATCTCTACTTGCCTCGATCAGCCCCAGCGTCTTCTTCTACGTATCTAGGCAGAGATAGAAGCAAATCAACCCCAACAATCTTAGGAGTCCTCTGATGATGTTTCTGAAACACTTACAGTTGCTGCAGATGTCCTAACTTGTATGCACACAATCATTACTTTAAATATAGTGTGCACTACGCTGGCTGTGACATCTGGTAATATAACGTGCTGATAAAAAAGTAAATATCTGACCAACGAGACTCATGCTTTGACCACCTTTTCTGTATGGCTTCCTTTGGTAATTCGACTACTGTTCATGCATTTAAAAGTCTCATTTAGGAAAGAGGTCAAAGGTCTTGCTAAGGTGACAAAGGGGTTCCCTCAAAGAAGTTGTGAACTAAACTCTTGTGAGGCAGTTAAAACAGGGCCTGCTGCATAGCTATTCCTTGATAGCTACAGGAGACTGATCCCAAGGTCCCCAAGGACACCAAACTATAGATTTCCAAGTCCTTTCCCTTCTTATTTTAAAATTTCTTTTTAAAGACATCTTTTTATTTATGTAAATGTACATGTCTGTGTATGCGTTGTATGTAGTGCAGGTGCCGGTGCAGACCAGAAGAGGGCACTGGAGTTACAGGTGGTTATGAGCTACCAACATGGGTGCTGGGAACCAAATGAATCTCTACAGGAAGTGCTCATAAGTGGTGAGATATCTCTCCAGCCCCAGACTCTCTAGCTTTATATTAAAAAAAAAAAAAAAAAAGTAGCTATCACCTACACACATTGTCCTGCATATCTTATTAATAAATCATGTCTAAGTGATAAGATCTAATACAATGTAAGTGCTACATGGAATAATTGTTATACTGGATCACTTAAGAAATTATACCGAAGAAAATATCTGTACCTATCAGTTGGTTGGGAAACTCCTGATGTTATTCGTCTCTTTATGACCTTGCTTGATTTCCTTTATTTTGTTGGTTTGTTTATTTTAAGAATTATTTATTTATTTTATGTATGTGAGTATGCTGTAGCTGTCCTCAGACACACCAGAAGAGGGCATCAGATCCCGTTATAGATGGTTGTGAGCCTCCATGTGTTTGCTGGGAATTGAACTCAGGACCTCTGGAAGAGCAATCAGTGAGTGCTCTTAACCACTGAGCCATCTCTCCAGCCCCCTATTTGTTGTTTTTAGAATGCAATCTTATCTAGACACTTAGCATACACATTAGATAGAAGGAATGGCTCCTGCCTGGAGTTGTAGGAGGTAAAGTGCTGACAGCCCACCAACCTCACTTTCCATTGCTGGAGATACACTCTATCTCAGGCACAATTTAATTTCCAGTGCATTTTAAACCCGCTGTTTATTGAATGCACATATGTGGAACTCCCAGATACAAAGGATCAGCTGCCCTTCATAAATGGCATCTTGATGTCTTCAAGGGCAGGGGAGATAGCTCAACAGGTAAGCATTTACTGAACAGCATGAGAACAGGCATATGAATCTCCAGAAACCACATAAAAGCCAGACAGGCATAGTAACCAACCTGCAATTCCAGCAGTGTTCAGGAGCAAAAACACAGGATCCCTGGAGCAATCTAGCTCGACTTTGTCTCCATATATAAGGTGTAGAGTGGTCAAGGAAGATCAACCTCAGGCCTACACACACACACACACACACACACACACACACACACTACACATATACAAAAAAGAAAAAAAAAACTTTATTTTGATGCTTAAAACCACAAAATGTTGTCTCTACAAGCTAAGAATGCAGTGTTTAAACCATGCTGCTTGAATCCTCTGAGGTTGTAGGGAGATGTATCTCCAGTAGCTACTGAAAATGAGGACATTGGTGGGCAGCCAGTAATTTACATCCTTCAACTCGAGTCAAGAGCCTTTCTTTTATCTAATGTATACTTGCTTCTAGATAAGATAGCATTAAAAACAACAACAACAAAATAAAAGAACCCATGCAAGGCTGTAAAGAGACCCAGGGCCTCAGTAGATCCCAACCAACTGAAGGCCACCGTCGTTTGTACTATGTATCAGGAAGGAAATGAGCAGCCCCCACTTTGGATGATAGAAAGGGTACCTGGCAGCCATGGAAGCCTCGGATGCAGGCCATCTGCAGAAATGTGGCAGGAAGAAAAAAGGAAAACAGGTAACCTGAGCACATTCTCTAAGCACTCTTCAACCCCCGACACAACAAGTGCCTCCTAGTGAGCAAGCACAACCACAAGGTCAGGATACTTCATAGTCATCTCTGAAGCTGCTGGGAAGGTCAGAGAGGACACCTACTTAGCATTTGCCATTTTTCTGCTGTGTAAATGTTCTTAAGGTGGTCACCAATCACACGGTTAAAGGGAGGGTCCCATAATCAGCTCTTGAAGGCTCAGCATGCCACTGAGGCATACCCTGTGGTAGTCAGCCTTTCAGGACACAAAGCAGAGTGGAGATGAAGAGGACATTAGTGTCCTGTGCTAGAGTGACTGTCCATGCTGCACCTGCCAATAATTCAAATCAAGAATCTGATATCTACACTGAAGGCACCAGTGCCTCTGTCTCCACCCTCAGTGGAACCGCAACTGGCCAGGCAAATGTAGACTAGTTATGTAGAATACAGAACCAGCATATTAGTCATATAGAAGAGAAAGGAGAGAGAGGAAGGAGAGGGAGATGTGGTGGTCTGAATATTCTTAGCCCAGGGAATGGCAGTATTAGGAGGCGTGGCCTTGCTGAAGTAGGTGTGACCTTGTTGGAGTCACTGTAGGGGTAGACTTTGAGACCCTCCTCCTAGCTGCCTGGTAGTCAGTCTTCCTCTGACTACCTTCAGAACAAGATGTTAAACTCTCAGCTCTTCCAGTGCCATGCCTGTCTGGACACTGCCATGTTTCCTGCCTTTATGATAATGGACTGAACCTCTGAACCTGAACGGTAGCTCTAATTAAATGTCCTTTATAAAATTTGCCTTGGTCATGGTGTCTCTTCACCCTAGCTAAGATAGGAGAGATGGAGAGAGATTGATGGATTCCATTCTAGGCTAAGAGTGGAGAGTCTGCCTTCTCCCCTATCCATACCTGTCTCCAGTCACAACCAGGGCCAGAAAAGAAGCAAGTTGCTTGGGGCTGAGAAGTATAGGAAGTGTGCTTCTACCACCTCACTAAGCTCTACATAACAACTCAACAGCCTCCTACAACCAATCAGATCCTACGGAGACAGGAAGGGTGACATATCACAAAAGATATTCAAGGGTGGGGTCACCGTATAATATATCATCTGTCGCTGAGCTCGAAGTCCTGGTCTGAGAAGTCATGGTGTCCTGCTACAGCTACAAGGCTAGTAAACTCTTCATGACCTGTGTGGTCCATCCTGACTGAGCAGTCACTGAAGAGACTGAGATGCTGTGAGGTTTAGGACCAACTCTCTAAACTTGACCCTAGTTCTCTGGGTAACAGTACAAAACAGGAGCCGAGAAGAACCACCTGTTTCCCAGACCTCTAGCTAGGAGCTTTCTTTGTCTCTTTTCCCCATGCCAATGTATCATGTTCTCCTTCGAAGATGGGAGAGAAACAGGCTCTGCAAGTGTTTGTTATTGTTGACAGCCTCTTCTCTTCCTTAGGTCTGAAACTCCTCAGAGGGCGGGGACAGACAGTCCCACTGAGAAGCCCCGTGCCAAATTCTACATCTCTTCCTGCTGTCCCCACACCCAACCTCCAGGCAGCAACCAAGACAAGTAACACAGGGGTGCTGAGGGTGGTAGGATGGGGAGGGTGGCAGGGACTTGGTTTGAGGTGCCAGCCATAAGAACATGACCCAGACGGATATAACATCATGTACAGAGGCTAGTCAGAGAGGTGCCCTTGCAGCCAAACAAAAGACATAAAAAGAAACTTACCTTCCTCTCCACTACCTACTAATTCTCCATGTCCCCTTAGAAAAATGCTTTAGTAAGAGCACAGTTTCTTTTGATATCCTTCTCCTTTTTGGGTTTTTTTGTTTGTTTTTTTTGGTTTGGTTTGGTTTGGTTTGGTTTTTTCGAGACAGGGTTTCTCTGTGTAGCTCTGGCTGTCCTGGAACTCACTCTGTAGATCAGGCTGGCCTCGAACTCAGAAATCCGCCTGCCTCTGCCTCCCAAGTGCTGGGATTAAAGGCGTGCACCACCAGATATCCTTCTCCTTAAGGTGTGAGAAACATTTTAACAGTGTCCACTGCTGCTTCTTATGGGAAACAAAGGATACTGGTCAGATCTCCTATCAGGGGCCATTAAAGAGAGTTAAAATATCTTGGGGCCTCTGAGCGCATCCTGAGATGCAGACTTCAGAACGCAGGATACTTAGGAAGCAAACATGGCTGAGCAGCATCCTGAACATCAGTTAATACACAAACAGAAAGAAATGCTACAACGCAGAGAAAGCTACAAACAGGGTATGGACAAAAATGAGAGGCAAAAATGCCAGTAGATGTAGACAGCCGAGAACTAGTGAAGAAAGTGGAGAAGGGGCAGGAGAGACTGCTTTGTTGTTAAGAGTGCTTGTTGCTCCTGCAGAGGACCTGAGTTTGGTTCCCATCACCCCATATCAGGCAGCTCACAACTGCCTATAACTCCAGTTCCAAGGATTCAGTGTCCTCTTCTGGCCTCTGCAGGCACCTGCACAGACATGGGTACATGAACAATGCACATGCGTGTATACACACACACACACACACACACACACACACGTAAATAAATATCTGAAAGTAGATAAATAAAAAACCCTAAAATCCAATTATAAAGATCAGCTCAGTATTTCTAACAGCAAAACAAAACAAAAAAACAAAAAAACCAATAACCCAGGACAAAACTGCAGAAAATATAAACCAAATAAAGAATAGAATTGCCAGACTATGCAATAACACAAAAGAAATGGATGGCAAGATAAAAACAAGCAGATAAAAAAAAAAAGACAAGAGAAAGCCACTGCACGGGTGTTGTCTTGCCGCTGATCTAAAGGGCAAACCAGAAACAAGGAAACAAAAGCAGAATCCTGACTCTCACAGGATCCGTGAATCCTCTTGGTTTTTTTCCACCAAGGAACTGCATAGGATAGTAGACCACAGCTTAAACCACACAATGAAATGGACGGAGTTCAAACCCCAATTTGTTGTTTACATCCTACGGACATAAACTTGCACTCAGTCAAGTCTTTTTTTGTTTCGTTTTCTTTTTTTGAGATAGTGTTTCTCTGTGTAGCAGTGGCTGTCCTAGAACTCTGTAGACCAGGCTGACCTCGAACTCAGAGACCCACCTGCCTCTGCTTCCTGAGTGCCAGGATTAAAGCCTGGATCACTCAGTCAAGTTTTAATATTCTCTCTCCCTCCCTCCCTCCCTCCCTGCCTCCCTTCCTCCCCAGTGAGATGGCTCTGTGAGTAAAAGTACTTTCCACACAAGCCCAGTGCTGAGAGCTCAACCCAGAACCCACACCGTGGAAGAAGAGAACCAGCCCCTCCTCTGACATCCTGGCAGCATTTTCACATGTATAAAAGATGGGGGGGAGGCTAAAATTCATTGAAAATGAGTAGAAAAAAACCCACAATCCCTAAATAATTGTGAAAAAGACAAATAATTACTTTCTTTAAAGGTAAACATCTTAGCAAAAGAACTTAGAAACTTAGCATGGCTAAGGATTCAGTGTGCAGAAACTCAGCATGGTTAACAGGATTCAGTATGCTACTGCCAACACCGTCTTTGAGGATAAAACCGTCTCTGCTAAAGCCAGGATATTTCATTATTATTTGAAGTTCTCATTAATGAAGTCAGAAAAAGGAGTTGGAAACCAAAGAAACAGCCTTCATGGCTCAGAGCGGGGGGAAAAGCTCTCCTACTACAAGGTTTATTTGTATACCCTAAAAACTAAGTCAATCACCGGGCAGTGGTGGCGCACACCTTTAATCCCAGCACTTGGGAGGCAGAGGCAGGTGGATATCTCAGTTCGAGGCCAGCCTGGTCTACAGAGTGAGTTCCAGGACAGCCAGGGCTACACAGAGAAACCCTGTCTCGAAAAACCAAAAAAAAAAAAAAAAAAAAAACAAACAAAAAAAAAAACCTAAGTCAATCATTAAGGCTGTCAGGTTCCTTTGGGGTTCACAATGTGAGGGAGGGTGCAGTCTGTCCTGGTGGGGAAGGTTTTCCAATAGGGACTCTAGCTGTGGCAGCAGGAACATGAGGTGGCTGGTCACATTGTTAAACATATATTCAGGGCTGCCAAGAAAGAGACCAGCACACTAACTGAAGTGTATGCACAAGGCAAACTTTCCTCTTGATCAAGAAGGTCCCTTCAGGAGAGCGAACACACTGAGGCAGGAAGTGCACTGGGTTTTTAATCCTAGCTCAGGTGGTGGCTGTGTGCCACACCCCCATTGGCTAGAGTCCAACCTCATAATCTTACTCAATAGGCTAGTCTGAAAATAATTGGCCAAACAGGAAATGAAGGAGAGAGGGAAAATGGGCCACTGCTCCAAGGAGAGAGAGGTCACTGCTCCAGGACATCGAGTTCCTAGCATAGAGCAGTGGGCCTTTGTATAAACCAAGGTTATACTGTGTGAGAGGATTCGAACATTTGTATAAAAGTCTTCCAACATGGGAGCGATAAAGAGATCTTTCTCTCTTTTCCTAGATGTAAGTTTTGTAGTATTTGATAGAAAAGACCCATATTTGCTATTTCCTACATGACACTCACAATCATTAAGCAAAGAGAGGCAGAGTCATGTTCTTTTTACTCAGTCTGAACCCA
This sequence comes from Uromys caudimaculatus, assembly GCA_028551405.1. Classification (NCBI taxonomy): domain Eukaryota; kingdom Metazoa; phylum Chordata; class Mammalia; order Rodentia; family Muridae; genus Uromys; species Uromys caudimaculatus. Next base: position 51,594,716 of record CM052708.1, read on the forward strand.
GCCCACAGGTCGTTGCTGCACTTTCAGGGTGGGTGTTACCTCATCCATTAACCTCTCTGGACTCGCCTTAATAGGCATGCCAAGAAGTGTGACTCTAGATGACTCTAAATCCAGTCAAGTGGACAATTAAGATTAATCATCATAGTCGTGACATAAAATATGTGCAATTAACCTGAGAAATTGTTCAGTATCATTGCTCATTAGGGAAATGCAAATCAAAACTATAATGGAATACTAGTGTGTACTCGTTAGCATGTCTAAAAAAAGTCCTGACCACACTGAGTATTGGCAAACGATCTGGAAGACTTAGAATCCTTACTGCTGATGGGAATGTAAAATTTGACAAGCAATTTGAACAGTTGGGCAGTTTGCTCAAAAGTTAAAACACATAACTCCCATATGACCCAGACATTCCACTTGCAAATATTTATCCAAGAGGAAGAAGATCATTTGCCCACAGCAAGAGTTGAAGAGCCATGTTCATAGACGCTTAATGGCGGAAACAACAAGCAGGTAAATATGGACATGCTATACCGGCCATAGGATGCCACACAGTGGTAAAAGGGGTGAACCATGATGAATGAAACAGCAGCAGGCTGTGGGGATGGCTCAGTGGGTAAAGGGGCTTGCTGCACAATCGTGAGGATCTGAGTTCAAAACCCCCAGAACCCACACAAAAAATCAGCCAAGCAGTGTACTTATCATGGCGAAATGAGAAGTAGAGCCGAAAGACGCTGCAGAAGCTCCCGGGCCAGCTGGCCTGGGGCACACCACAGCAACCTGGGGCACACCTAGGGCATACCACAGCAATGAGCAGAGACTCCGTCTTAAATAAACTGATAGGCTAAGACTGCCAGCAAGGCTGCCCTCTGACTTCCACACAGGAACCATGGTGTAAGCCCTCCCTCCCCCACAGAAACATCCTACCAAGAGAGTAGACCAAAAATTATTGTAGGGTTCTGTTAATTTTAAAAATCCTAGAAAATTCAGATTGCACTTCTGGAAAGCAGATGAATGGCTGCCTTGAGCCAGGGTCTGGTGGGGGGGGGGGAGTAAGGGTGGGGGTGAGGTGTCAAAAAAATGGAAGGAAGCTTTTAAGGTCATGGAAATGTTTATTAGTTTGATTGTGGTGATGTGTTTACAAATATGTATATCAAAACTCATCCAACAGAAGCCAGGCATGGTGGTGCACGCCTTTAGTCCCAGCACTTGGGAGGCAGAGCCAGGAGGACCTCTGTTATTCCGAAGGTAGCCTGATCTACAGAGTGAGTTCCAGGACCGCCAGGGTTGTATATTGAGACACTGTCTTAAAACAAAAATAAAAAACTCATTTAACTGTATATTTTAAATATATGTAGCTTATTACATTAATTATATAGAGCTGGAAATGTAACAAAACAAATAAATATAGTAACCTACATGCTTTAAAAACTGTTTATTTGTTTTTAATTTCTGAGTATGAATATTTTGCCTGTGTGCATGTATGGACACCATGTGTATGCAATGCCCAATGAGGCCAAAAGGAAGCATCTGATCCCTGAGACTAGAGTTACCATGGCTGTGATCTATCTACCATGTGGGTGCTGGGAACCTAGCTCAATCTCCTGTGAGAGGAGGAAGTGCCCTCAACTACCGAGCCATCTCTCCAGCCCTATATATAATTTTTACATACTAGGAATAGCCAGTTATAAAATATAATGGGAAAATTTATTGTTCACCATACCCTCCCCCCCAAAAAAATAACCGCGTATAACCTATATAAAATTAATGGTATGTTAGGCATTGTATGAAACAATCTTTGTAAGAGCTCAAATCGTGGACAATATTGGGGAAAAATAAACCTGAATCAATGAGAGGACAAAATATATTGGGCCTGCAAGATGTTTAGTGGGCAAAGGTTACAGCCTGGGCTCACTGCCCAGGACCCACATAGTGGGAGGAAAGAACGGAGCTCCCCACCAGTGTCCCCTGACCTCCACTCTTGAATGTGGCATGCACATGCACACATGCACACATATATAAAGAAACTATTTCAAAAGTAAAATAATGTAAACCCGTAAGGAAAGCCCTGAACGCGTGTAGTAGACCCGCAGAGCATCAGAGTGAGTTCTCACTCTGAGGTAAGGGCCACCATATCTGGAGCTGCTAACAATGTTGATTGCCAGGGGCTCTTAGGTATCTTTTCCAGGAATCCCCCTTCTTTGGAGAACCACTCCCTTACCCCCACCCACATCCTCACCCCACAAGCTTGATACCCCACCCCCACCCCCGCAGAGTTTTGTTTCTAGTGACTGATCAACTGGTAGAGAGGGCGTTTTACAAAGAAGCCCTGGTGTCATGGTTTCAATTGACAATGTCCCCAACGGGCTTGTGTGTTTGAACACTTGGTCTCCAGGTAGTTATGGGCCTCTGGCTTAGCTGGCAGACACAGGCCACTAGGGGCAGACCTTTGAGGGTTACTCTCAGCTCTGGTTTCTGTTTCCTTACCTTGATCTGTCAGCGTATGACCAAGCCAGGCTGCAAGCTCTTGTTGCCAGGGACTCCTACCATCCCCCCTTCCCCACCATGGTTGACTGTGCCTCAGAACCAGGAATCAGAATAAACCTGTCATCCCTTAAATTGTTACTCTCAGGTATTTGGTCATAGGATGAGAAACCTAACCAGTATGCCTGGCCCTTTTGCTTCAGTGTGGAGCAGCCATGGTGATCTGTGACCGCTGCAGAACCTCCCTGGGGTCTACGCCCTTGTGAACTCCACTGCATTCAGCTGCACACTCGTCTCCGGCTCCCTCCCCGGTGGCTGGTAATCCCAGGGTTCTCCCCCTAATAAACCTATTTATGCAAATCTTCCCCTGAGTCTGCTTTCCCAGGGAACTTGACCTACAACAGAAGGTAAAGGTGTCAATTATTCCCCAATTAAAGTATACACTCACTGCAAGTTCTCATCGGAATAACAGCAGACTCATTTGGCTAAGTGAAAATAGCTAAGAATTGGGGGAGGATGTCTCTCGGTAAGAATAATGAAGTTAAACTGAAAACACAGGAAATTACATTTGATTAGAAAGCTATAATAATTTAAACAGTGTATTAATGGTGCCGTCATAGGAAAGGTCACAGTAACAAACCTGTCTGCATCGCAGGACACAGCAGGATCATGTCCTTTTTCATCATTACAATTGTTTATTGTGGGGTGTGTGTGTTGGGGGGGAGGGTCTTGCTCATACGTGGGGATCAGATGATGATTTGCAGGAGTTGGTTTCCTCCTTCCTCACTGTGGGGTCTCGGCACTGAACCCCTGTTGTCACACTTAGAGGTGAGTGCCCTCACCCACTGAGCCATCTTAAGGACCCCCAAAAAACGATCCTATATTTCCAAAATGCTCTTGGTGCATCCTTGACTTTTAAAATGCTGTTTTGTCATAAGGATGCCAACTCCTTAGGCCCGCTTTTCATGGAAACAGTTCATTCTGTCATATGGGCACTGTAGTAGTGCTGACATTCTGCTAGCCCCCTAATAACAGTAACAAACATCATCGTCATTACCATCTCATACTAAGTCACAATTAATTTTTAAGATAAGGCTATCTTGTCACTCCTCTTCTCTGTCACCACTTCTCAATAACACTCCACTCAAGTAAGCCCCCTGCCTCTCCATGCACGGAGTCCTTTAACGCCCAGCTGGGTCTTCCTCTCCACCTGAGGTGCTGCTACCATCTAAATCAGTTCCATATCCAGGAAGACAGCACTTCCTACACTGCAGCTTCTCCGTCCCTTAGCCTCAGAGGCAGTAAGCTGCAATGCCCCCTCCCTCTGCAGCCCATGCCCTGAGCCAGTGTCCAAGTCCTCTTGGGGACAGCCCTGTCAGACAAATTGTTGGTTCTGCCACACACTTAGGGATTTAGAACTCCCCAATTCCACCTAAAATGTCTTTTGACTTTGAACATGAACCCATGTGGCTTACAAATATTGTGCCCTATTGTCTCAATATGGGGACAATTGTGAAGTTCCATCCCAACTTTCCTTAGACTCACAGGTGTACTCCCAGGTCCTCCCTACCGCCATAAGCTGCCAAGGAGCCTAGAAGACAAATGTCAGCAAGTTGTTTCCCTAGGAAGGACTTTCCTTGGCTCTGTCATCATGAATACGAATCAACTGTACTGGTACCCAAGGTCCACCAGGACTCTGCCCCTCCTCTTCCTCTGGCCAGCCCATCCTTGCATCTCATGTTCCAATCAGAATGGCTTGCACACTGATGTCTCCTGCCCTCAGAAATCCTTTCATCCACAAGTCCTCACAGGTCAACCTTCTTCCCCAGGTGACAGATAAGACTTACCTGAAAATCTTCACAGTCACTCTACATACCTGAGGCACCCGAGGCACTGGGGGTTGGGGGAGGGGGAAGCACTCTGCATGGAAACTGTTTCAACATCAGATTCGGCTGGCAGCCGGGGAACACCTTGTGCTCAGGGAATTGAGAAGGGTGTCTTCATGATTGCATCATCATACCCAACACACAGCACAGACACAAACAGAGGCAGATCGGCTTGGTTAAATGAGAAGAGAAACAACATAAGGGAAAAAGCTCCAGGCTTGGATTCCAACATCCTGGACCCCAGTCCCTGCTCCATTCAGATTGGCTAAGTGACTGCAGGCAATTTTCTTAAGCATTCTGGTACATATTTACTTTCCCCACACAATAAATACAGGGATAGCTACTTTACAAGGTGGCTTACAGAGTCAATTAAAGAACACGGGACATGCATAACCAGCTCCTGCTGTGTGGCACAGTCAGTCTTTGCTCTCATCTCCTTCCTCCTGTCTGCTCCCTGTCAGCATCCCTTTCTCCTCCTTGGAGTTTACAGAGCAGCAATAAGAAACAAAGCTATTTACTTAAAACCCACCTTTAACTTCAAAGGCTTCCACTCCCTGCCCATGAGTCAGTCGGGGCTAACCACATGGTTGCCGCACCTTATAAACAGTTGACCTTTTAACTTGTCTGACAAGGTAAGGTTGCTAGGAACAGCGAATGTATTCACCTGGGTGTGTCCTAGAGTCTTCTTAATGAGGAGCCATGAGGTGTTCAAGCTCTTCTTTGGACAAGCCTTCCGTAGAAGATGGGAGCTTTGGAATGTCTATAGCCACCCAACCGGATTCTTCATAACACATTCAAGCCTGATGTGACCACTGAGGTCCAGATTCAATTTATAACAATGTTATATACAAGAAGTTTCAAACTAATACAGAGATCCAGAACAGATAATGGGCAACAAAGAGAAGTCACTGTTACAATTATAGCCTTATGCCCATCCTGTCTGGGACCGTGAAGTCCAATCCGAATACGTGTCCTGTAGGTTATATATCCTTACCAAGAGACAGGAGAGTGTTGAAGACTGATTGGATAATAAAGAGAGCGAATTGCATAAGACAGTTACTGTTGGAACTGAATAGTAAGGCAGACAGGAAATGCACAGAAATGAAAGAGACCCCCTCACCCTGTCAGCCCGTTTCCTTCTGCTCTCTACAGTGGGCACAGAAGTAATTACAGCCATTCTATGAGAAGCATAATCCAACTTACATATCAGGAAACTGGGGCTTGGAGAGATTAAGTAGCACACCCGAAGTCACACAGTGGCATCTCTATCCGAGATGCCAAAGTCTCAAAGCCAGGCTGTCCAGCCCTGTAGGAACACTGTCTACCAGGCAGCGTCTAATTTAGTATATACATGAACATGGAATTAATCCTCTGAGTGGAGTGGACTTAGCTGGTTTTATTAAATATATTGCTTTATCCATGGCCACCTGGCAAAGAAATGTTTTAGAAACTCCAGTTTTGTGTCCATCACTTAGAAAGCTTTGAGATCATCACTGACGCCTAACAAGTAGAGAGCTGAAGACATTCTGCTTGTTAAAAGTGAACAGAGCTAAGAGTAGAAATTCTAAGTGGGAAACCAGTCTCAGAGGGGCGCGTCCCAGGGTTAAACAGGGTGAGGGAGATCCCATTGCAATTTCAGCAGAGAGAGGGGAAAGACTCATTCAAAAACTCAGTCACAGAGAGGGAGCCGGCTCTGGCAGTAAATGCACTAGCCACAGAGACCTAGGGCCAGAATCCAGACTTCAGAACTCAAGCACCTGCAGTCATATGCTATGAGATGAGAGGTGGAGACAGAAGGTTCTTTCAGAAGCTCTGAGCCAAGTAGCCTGAAATATGTGGCACAGCAGCAGAAACAAGAAAGCCTGACCTCGTGGAAGGAGAGCTCCAGCCCTCAAAGTTGTCCTTCAACTTTACACACGTGTGTGTAACGCATGTGCACGCTCACACATGGACACACGTAATAAGCAAATAATATTCATAAAAGTAAATAAAGCTCTAAGTACAGTTATGGGACTGGAGAGATGGCTCAGCCATTAGGAGGACATACTGCTCTTGTAGAGCAAGAGGATTCAAATTCAGTTCACAGCACCCATGTCAGGAGACAACCACCTCAAACTCCAGCTTCAGGGGATCTGATGACCTCTTCTGGCCTCCATGAGTATGTGCGTTCACACACGCACACACACACACGTGCACACACACACACACACACAGTAAAAAAAGTTCTTTAAAAACCAGCCTCATCTCCATCTCCATAAAGGATGAATTCTAAACCCGTAAGCAAACCCAAAAGTCCCTTGTAGAAAAAATCCTGGTGCACAAATCCTCCCACATATTATAAATCACCCTACGTCACGTGTAAAGCCTAACACAGTATGTATGCCAGGTAAATCGTTATGATGTTTGGGGAATAAGGACAAGAAGAAAGCCTATACTTGAACAATATAATATTTTTCTGGATATTTTTCATGGATCCCACAGTTAAGGATGGTGTGTGTGTGTGTGTGTGTGTGTGTGTGTGTGTTTGGGTGTGTGTGTGTGTGTGTGTGTGTGTATGTGTGTGTGTGTGTGTGTGTGTGTGTGATTGTATGTATGTACAGATGTTTTGTCTGCAAGTATATCTGTGTATCATGTGCATGCCTGGTACTGGAGGAAGCCAAAAGAGGGTGTCTCTCTTAGGGTTTCTATTACTGAGAGAAAACACCATGACCAAAAAGCAAAATTTGGAGGAAAGGGTTTATTCAGCTTACACTTCCATTTTGCTATTCATCATCAAAAGAAGTCAAGACAGCAACTCAGTCAGGACTGGAACCAGGATACAAGAGCTGATGCAGAGGCCATGGAGGGGTACTGCTTACTGGCTTGTTCCTCACTGCTTGCTCAATGTACTTTCATGTAGAACCCACTACCACCATCCCAGGGAAGGAACCACCCCCAACAAGTTGGACCCTCCCCCAACAAATCACTAATTAAGAAAATGCCTGGGGCTGGAGAGATGGCTCAGCGGTTAAGAGCGCTGACTGCTCTTCCAAAGGTCATGAGTTCAAATCCCAGCAACCACATGGTGGCTCACAACCATCCGTAATGAGATCTGATGCCCTCTTCTGGGGTGTCTGAAGACAGCTACAGTGTACTTACATATAATAAATAAATAAATAAATTAATTAATTAATTAATTAAAAAAAAAAAAAGAAAATGCCCTACAAGCTTGCCTACGATCTTGTGGAGGCATTTTCTCAGTTAAGGTTTCCTCCTTTCAGGAGACTCTCTAGTTTGTGTGTTAAGGTGACATAAGCCTACCCAGTACAGGGGCAGATCCCTTGGATCCAAGTCCAAGATGGTTGTGAGCTGCCATGTGGGTGCTAGGAATTGTGTTTTCTGAAAGAGAAACCAGTACTCTTTTTTTCTTTTCTTTCTTTTCTTGTTTTGGTTGTTTGTTTGTTTGTTTGTTTGTTTGAGACATGCATTCTGTGTGTAGCACTGGCTGTCCTGGAACTAGCTCTGTAGACCAGACTGGCCTTGAACCCAGAGATCTTCCTGCCTCTGCCTCCCAAGTGCTGGAATTAAAGGCGTGTGCCACCACCTCCCAGGGAGCAGCAGTACTCTTAACCTCTAAGCCATTGCTCCAGTCCCATAAACACTGTCCTTGGCAAGGTCTGCCGTCAGAGAAAGTAATTTAATCACAACCAATCTGCTAAGGTGAACTCAGAGATGGGGCAGCCTATAGGGAAGGAAATAGCTAATCCTAACCTTGTTAACCATTTTATCCCAACAAAAGGAAATAAATTCATTACTTTTGTTTTTGCTGTGAACAAATACCTGACAGAAAAACTTAAGAGAATAAAGATTTACTTTGGTTCATTTTTTTTCCTTTGTTCTACTCTTATTTATTTATTTACACTCCAGATTTTATTCCCCTCAACCCCCACCCCGGTCCACCCTCCGACTGTTCCACATCCCATACCTTCTCTCCACTCCCTGTCTCCACAATGATGTCTCCACCCCCTACCCCCTACCCCACCTGACCACTAAACTCCCTGGGGCCTCCAGTCTCTTCAGGGTTAGGTGAATCTTTTCTGACTGAACCCAGAACCAGCAGTCCTCTGCTCTATATGTGTTGGGGGCCTCATATCAGCTTGTGTACGCTGCCTGGTTAGTGGTCCAGTGTTTGAGAGATCTTGGAGGTCCAGATTAGTTGAGACTGCTGGTCCTCCCACAGGGTCACCCTCCTCCTCAGCATCTTTCAGCCTTTCTCTAATTCAACCACAGGGGTCAGCAGCTTCTGTCCATTGGTTGGGTGCAAATATCTGCATCTGACTCAGCTGCTTGTTGGATCTTCCGGGGTGCGGTCATGCTAGGTCCCTTTTTGTGAGCCCTCCATAGCTTGGGCTGGAGAGATGGTTCAGAGGTTAAGAGCACTGACTGCTCTTCCAGAGGTCCTGAGTTCAATTCCCTGAAACCACATGGTGGCTCACAACCACCTATAATGGTTCATTTTTTAAAGATGATACAATCTACTACGGTCAGAAAAGCATGAAGAAGCAACTCTGGAGGTGGGACTTTGTGATGCACTTCCTCTCACTTGAAGCTGGACCAGGAAGAAGAGGAGAGGATGGGAAGCAGGGCCAGACTCTAAACCCCAAAGCCCCGCCCACCCACTGGCCCGCCTCTGCCAGTCAGGGCCCATGGTCCAAAGGTTCCAGCACCTGCCAAACCATAAAGACCAGCTAAGGCTCAAAACTTCAAACACAGGAACCTGAGCAGTTCGTGTCACAGTGGAACCATCCTGAGTGGGGAAACGGAATCATGTTCAGCTCAGAGCCTACTGACACAGACTCAATATGAGCCTGAAACCTAAGCACGGGGCACAGAACCTCCTGTCTGCCTCACCACTTTATTAAAGGACTATTTAGAACCAGGAAGATGGCTCAGTCTGTAAGGACACTTGCTGCCAAGCCCGACGACTTGAGTTTAATCCCTGTGACCTATACAGTGAGAAGGGAGAACCAACTGCCACAAGCTGTCCCCTGACCTGCACACACTCATACATGTGCCCCGCTACACACATAAACTTACGACTTCTTGACTTGCAGCTAGCAACCTCTCCCATGACCTACGTGTGTCTCTAACCTTGTTACAATTAGAAGCTAGAATCTTCCAGAGTCTCATGTTTTGACCCTTTGGGCCTTAGTTTATGGCACCAGGCTATGGAGCCATTAGAAAGTAGTGCTTGGCTGGGGGAGGTAAGTCACCATGGGAAGACAGGGCTTTTGAAGGTTGTACCCACCTCTGGTCCTTGACTTGCTCTGTCACTTCCTGGAACCTTGTTGGATCTATTCTCCTCCACGGACTGGGCTGTTCTGTCATGCCTTCCCTGCATGGACTGAAAGTTGGGAAACCATGCTCCAAAATGAATCCTTCCTGAAGTTGCTTCTGCCCCATATTTCGTCACAGCAACACACAGAGTGACTGATACAGTCCCGATATTTCTTCCTATGAGAACACCAGCCATACTGGATTAGGGCCAACTCAATGGCCTCATTTCAACCTGATTGCCTCTTTAAACACCAAGTCTTTAATCACAGTAAATCTTTAGGCACCAAGGATTGGAACATCAATGTATGAGTTTAGAGACGGGGTGGGAACAACTCAGGTCATAATGAGTGTCAAAAATACAATGGGGAGGTTGAAAAGATGGCTCAGTGATTTAGATCAGTGCTGCTCTTTCAAAGGACCTGGGTTTCATTCCCAGCACCAACATGATGCCTCATAGCCATCTATATAATGTCAGTTCCTGGGGATCTGATCCCCTCTTTGACCTCCACCTGGTGAACATACATACATGCAGGCAAAACACACATACACATAAAATAATAAACCTTAAAAGTTTGCAAAATATTATGGGCAGTGGTGGCACATGCCTTTAATCCCAGCACTCGGGAGGCAGAGGCAGGCAGATCTTTGACTTTGAGGCCAGCCTAGTCTACAGAGCGGGTTCCAGGACAGTCAAAGCTACACATAGAAACCCTGTCTCAAAACAACAACAAAAAATGTAAAATATATGTAATGTGGTGGAGCTGGAGCGATCGTGCATGGGTTAAGAATACTGGCTGCTCTTCCAGCACCCACATGGCAGCTCACAACCATCTATTACTGCAGTTCCAAGGGATCCAGCAACCTTTCTAGGCTCTTGAATTCTTCCTAAAGTATTCTGGGGGAGGGCTGGAGAGATGGCTCAGCAGCCAGGGGCACTTGCAGCTCACACAAAGGACCTGAATTCAGTTCCTAACACTGACTCTGGGCAGCTCAAAACTTCCTCTAACTCCAGCTCCAGAGGATCTGATGCCCTCTTCTGGCTTCTCTGGGCACTGCACTCATGTGCATAGACATAGTTAATTTAAAAAAAATTAATATTCTGGGAAAAATAAAGGCAAGAGAATATTTTTTAAAAGAGGAAAAACAGAAAGGGGTTAATTTTATTTCTGAAGTGTAATTCTAACTATTTAAAAATTATGCTTCAGTGACTACTTTGCGGTTTGAGGATATTGACTATTTGTCAGTGATAATAACAGATCGCTTTAGGGACGAATATCTCCATCACAACGAACTCACAGATTTCAGATCTCTGCCATGGCCCTCTCACACAGCCAAGCAAAGGTTTGTATTTCTGAAGTGGCATCTTCCGTCATCTTAGGCCTCTTTTAACAGTCTACCAGCTCTGTGAGCCTCCCACAGGACCACAAAGTAAATTAACTAGGGGCAGAAGAAAGTATCTTGGAATGACAGCATAAAGGAGGGTTTAGTTTGTGCCGAACGGTGACACTGTGCCATTTGTGTATGTACGGTGGTGCTACATCCAAAAAAAGCAGGTGGAATTTAATTAAGTGGCAAGAACCCGAGGAGGTACATCAATAAAGGGACTCGGAGGGAGGAATCTTGCTACAAGCAACGACACCAGATGAAGAAGAGTTGAAGGGATATTGCTTAGTCAATGTGTGTGTGTGTGTGTGTGTGTGTGGTGTGTGTGTATGTGTGGTGTGGGGGTGTGTGTACAGTGTGTGTATGGTGTGTGTGGGGGTGGGGGTGTGTGAGATGTAGTGTGTGGTATGGGGGGGTGAATGTGTGTGGTGTGTGTGTGTGTGGTGTGTGTGTGCATGTGCATGTGTTGTGTGTTATGTGGTGTGTGTGTGTGTGTGTGTGGTGTGTGTGTGTTGTATGTGTGGTGGTGGGGTGTGTACAGTGTGTGTGTGTGTGTGTGTGTGTGTGTGTGTGTGATGTAGTGTGTAGTGTGTGGGGGTGTATGTGTGTGATATGTGTGTATATGTTGTGTGTGTGGTGTATGTGTGTGTGGTGTGTGTGTGTTGTATGTGTGTATATGTTGTGTGTGTGGTGTGTGTGTGTGTGGTGTGTGTGTGTTAGAGAAAGGAAAGTTGGAACATTGTCTCTTTTCTGTTCTTTCAGTGACCATATCCCCACACACATAAGCATGCACTTGTATACATGTGCCTAACATGCATAAAGCCTTGGGTCCGAGCCCCAGCACCACATAAATTGGGTGTGAAGGTGCACACTAGTAATTCCAGCACTGGGAGCAGAAGGATCAGAAGTTCAAGGCCGGGCTGGAGTGATAAGACCATTAGAAAGACAAGACAAAACGAAAACCACGACAATTCATAGACCCCAGACCTTCAGTAGTCTCGCTTCCCCTCACTAAAGCACACATCAAAGGCAGACTTCTTGATGAACACTGACCCACAGTGACATCACTGGCTCCAGCCACATCCATAGCCGATGTGTTCTCTGTAGGAAATGTGTCCCAGCTGTGAAATCCCACTGTAAGGGAGGTGGGTAGACCATATATTTTATCTGTCCCCTCACCACTCTCTGTCTTGTAGCTTCTCCTTTTAAAAAAAGTCTATAATTATACACTGTATGCATATGTATATATATATATATATATATATATATATATATATATATATATATATATATATATATGAATGTGTGTGTGATGCAGACAGCTAAAATTTCTGTATCAAATAATCTTAGCAAGAATCGGTTTCTGAGAAAAGTTTTGAAAGGACAGTGAGGGGTAGAAAATAGCACTTAGTAAAAGCCATGGCGGTGGGGCTGGCAGATGGCTCGGTGGATAAGAGCACACACTATTCTTGCAAGGATCCAGGTTCAGTTCCTAGCACTGACATCAGGTGACTCACAACTGCCTGTTACTTCAATTCCAGAGAATCTGATGCTCTCTTCTGACCTCCTCAGGCCCATGATTCACATACACTCACATAGACACATACACACAAATGTAAAAGTGTGTGTGTGTGTGTGTGTGTGTTGTTTAGAGAAAGACAAGTTGGAACATTGTCTCTTTTCTGTTCTTTCAGTGACCATATCCCCATACACATAAGCATACACATGTATACATGTGCACTACATACAACACACACACATAACGCACACATTCACATATGCACACGCACACACATACATCAGGGAGATTGATTAGACCACATCTGACCTCCACCTTCTTGTTTTTCTAGGACTTAATTCTTTCTTCTTCTTCTATGCAGATGGCCCATTGCATTCCAAGTCCTGACTCAGTTAAGATTATTTCTGTCTTTTAAGATTTAATAAAACACCATTTATTCTAGCACGTCTTCTCCCACGGCAGCTCCTACTCCCTGTCTCCTTTGCCTGCCAGCCCCTTATTATGCTGCTTGCACTCGGCCATTATGCTATCACGGTGCAGGTTACTCTAGGGCACCCATGCTCTCCTGTTCCTCTCCTCCCACCCACCTCTCTCCGCACACTTCCAGCACACAAGTGCTTAATAAATGCTGTCTGAGTTTAACAGGCTCAGGGTTAATGAGACCTGATTTCTCCAAGGCTTTATTTACACATGCTTTTCCCACTATAGTCTTGGAAGGCACTGAACCGAAAACGCATGGGAACAAGTCTCTTCCTGCAGGAAAGTAAGTTTCAAAAACATTAATTAGAAAGGGACTTAGCTGTTAAAAAGAGAACAGATCGGAGGGCACAACACCTTTCTCACACACCCAGTCAGTAAAATGCGCATGGGTTTGTGCCACAGATTAAAAGTCATGAACTTGAAGCCCAGTTCCCCGAGGCTTGGTGAGCCCTGACTTACATTTCCCATTTGCCTCACACCAGCGACATCCACAACAATACAGGGAAAAGACCCTGGAGGTGCCCCTGATTGTATCAGAGGCTACAGGGAACCAACCTGGAAGCTGGAGCAGGAACCTGGGCCAACAAAGAAAGTGCACTTCAGAGGAGGTATGACTTTATCACACTTGCCTGTGCTTTGAACCTGGCTCTGAAGACACATGGTATTCCATCCATGTTGATATTTCCCACAATCCCTTTGGCGGTTCTCCTTGGCGATGCCTAATTTGACTTACCTTGGATCTGTTTGTTTGTTTTTTAAGATAGCTGTTTTCACTATTTTTAATTATGTGTAGGTGAGTATGTCTGCATGCGGGTATGTTCTAGGAACTGAACCCAGGTCCTCTTCAAGAGCGTAAGTGTTCTTAACCATTCCTCCAGCCTCTAAGGCTTACGTTTGAATGTCTGCTCCAGTTGAGCAGCATTCTCATTAAGTTAATCAATAAATGACATCATGGGCTCTGAAGTGACAGAGTTAGAACCTCTGGGGACACTGTAGAGGATATGTCCCTGACATTGAGCTCTACAGCAACAGTCACTCTGGAACACACATCTGTCCATCCAACACTGAGCCAATGCTATTGAGGACAATACTTATCCAGAGAACCTGATTTCTACATTTTTAAGGCAGGTTCCTGCCCTTTTTCTAGAGCAGTGGTTCTCAACCTTCTTGATGCTGTAACACTTTAATATAGTTTTTCATGGTGTGGTGACCTCAACCATAAAATTATTTTCATCGCTACTTCATAATTAATTCTGCTACTGTTAAGAATCATAATGTAAAGCCGGGCAGTGGTGGCACACGCTTTTAATTCCAGCACTTGGGAGACAGAGGCAGGCGGATTTCTGAGTTCGAGGTCAGCCTGGTCTACAGAGTGAATTCCAGGACAGCCAGGGCTACACAGAGAAACCCTGTCTTGAAAAACCAAAAAAAAAAAAAAAAAAAAAAAAAAAAGAAGAATCATAATGTAAATATCTGTGTTTCAGATGGTTTTAGGAGACCCTGTGAAAGGGTTATTCGACCCCCAAAGGGGTCACGAACCACAGGTTGAGACTGCTGCTCTAGAAAGTGTAAGTGATAATTACCATCAGTGGATGAAGGATATGATAAGAATCCTGTGAGCTGTTGTCCTAGTACAAGCTTGTATTCCAGGACCCAGGAGGCTGAGGCAGGAGGTTTGCCACAAAAAAAGCTTGGGAATGAAAAACATAGGTGTGTGAATAGAACTTACACAACCTGCACAAGGGTCTGCCCCCTGGCTTGCTTTCCTGTTACGATAGACACCATGATCCAAACCAACCATCTGTGGAAGATGGATGTGTCTGGCTTGCAGCTTACAGTCCGTCATGCAGGGAAACCAAGGCAGGAACTGAAGCAGAGGCCACAGTAGGACACTGCTCCCTGGCTTGCTAGCCCTGCTGTCTTATGCATCCCAGGACTGTCCGCCCAGGGTGGCACTGTCCACACTGTCTCACAGTGGTCATCAGCCAAGAAAAGTCCCTCAGACATGCTCACATGACGGAGGCAATTCCTCAGCTGGGGTTCCCTCTTCCTAGGCAACTCTAGTTTCTGGCAAGTTGACAAAAACCAGCCATCACACTCAGGGTCAATCACGAGCACCACGTAGACCAGGAACGGTGGCTAGTGTCTACAATCCCAGAATGCAGGAGGTGGAAGAAGGAAGATCAGAGGTTCAAGGCTATCCCTCAACTGCTTAGTACATCTGAGACCAGGCTAGGCTATATGAAGCCCTGCCTCAAAATAAAACTTTTTTTAAAAATATAAAAAGATTAATATAGCTCAGAAGGCATTCCTATAATCTCAGTATTCAAGAGCTCAAAATCAGCCTGGGCTACATAGTGAGTTCCAGACCAAACATGCAGCATATAAATAATGAGACCCTGACATGAACTTCACACATGTAAAGCGTGTAGCTTTAAGTTGGATGCGGTGGCACAATCCATTAGTCTCAGAATTTGGGAGGCAGAGGCATAGGGAATCTCTGTAAATTTGAGGCTAGCCTGCTCTACATAAGAGCTCTATACATGCAACATAGTGAGACCCTGTCTCAAAAGCAAACTAAATGAATTAATTAAATATATACATGTACCCTGAGAGTCTTAAAATGATTTTTTCTGTCTTTATTTTATTTATTGCGTATGTGTGTGGTGTGCAGAGTTCAAAGGATAACTTGCCAGAGTGGGTTATCTCTGCCTCCCAGGACTTTAGGATAATTTAGGTCAAGCTGAAGATGCCCCAGTGTTAAAGAAAGCTGGTGGTCATATTTACACAATTTGCCCTCTTCTAGAAATTCATGCCTCCACCGCTCCACCCCGCCCCCAACCAAGATTAGTGCTCCTTCTGTAAGTTCCATGAACCCTTCTCTGCTTGCTCTGTGGGTTGTCCTTGGGTAGTGTGGAAACTCCCAAGCTTTGAGAGACAAAAACTCAGTCTTCCCTTCTGGTGTTTCCTCAGACCCTGGAGCAGCACAGGCTTAGAGCCAGTGCCTAAGAACTGAGAATTTAGTGAGCACACATTCTCTCTGTCTCTCTGCTTCTTTCTCTGCCTCTCTTTCTCTCTCTCTCTCTCTCTCTCTCTCTCTCTCTCTCTCTCTCTCTGTCTCTCTCTCCTTCCTCCTCCTCCCACTCTTCCCACTCTTTCCTCTCCCCCCCCCGTGTGTGTGTGTCTTCCCATTAATATGTAATGAGGGAATTTATAATAAATTAATGACTCTAGGCACAGATGATCAACAACATGAACATAAGGGAAGAGAACCAAGCAGACATCCTCTGCCTCCTGATGGAAGCGCCATTCCTCAAGTGCTCATCCTGCCTGCCAGCAAAAAAGAGAGGGCAACAATTCAAATGCCACCTGGTTGAGTCTCCAGATCTAACCATCAATTTCCTTGAAATACAGGGGAGTCTGCCAGGTAACACACAAAACACCCTGAGAAAACCTATCCTGGGCGCCCTCTGGGACAAAGGCTTGAAGTCTCTCACCAAAGAAACCTTGAGAGAGTGTGAGAAGGAAACCACAAATATGAAAGAAACAGAAAAAATATCAGCCAACTCATAATGTGTAGCTGTGTTTAGGCTTTGATTAAAAAGCACAAAATGTTTAAATGTATGATATTTAGAAAAAAACTGGAAATGTTTGTAGTAAATTCGTATTTGTTATAAGGAAATTGTTCGTTGTTTATCTAGTATGATGTGCTGCTCTTGTGGTTTTGGTTTTTGAG
This sequence comes from Uromys caudimaculatus, assembly GCA_028551405.1. Classification (NCBI taxonomy): domain Eukaryota; kingdom Metazoa; phylum Chordata; class Mammalia; order Rodentia; family Muridae; genus Uromys; species Uromys caudimaculatus. The sequence goes on from CM052708.1 coordinate 51,611,520, forward strand.
AGTGAGACTTGTATACCCTAAGGGTCTACCAAAAGCAAAAACAAAAAAGAACCCAGACCAGATACACACCACACACACACACACACACACACACACACACACGCACACGCACACGCACACACTGCATACAAACATCACACCACACACACACACACACATGCACACACGCACACACTGCATACATACATCACACCACACACACACACACACACACACACACGCACACACTGCATACAAACATCACACCACACACACACACACACACACACACACGCACGCACACACGCACACACTGCATACATACATCACACCACACACACACACACACACACACACACACACACACACACACACCCCACATATATACATCATACTGCATACACATACACCAGTGGCTCACATTTGTCATCCAAATTTTACAGAGTGCTCAAGGCAGTACCATTACCTCAAGTTCAAAGCTAACCTCCTCTATCTAGTGTCAGGACAACCCAGGCTATGGAGTAAGAAACTCTTTGAAAGCAATACTAACTGGAGAGATGGCTCCACATATAAAAGCATTTGTATATAGATGAGGGCCTGAGTTTGAATTCCTAGAAGTCATATAAAAACTGGATGTCCAGTGTGAGCATCTGCAAACTAGTGCCCTTGTAGGAAGATAGGAGGTGGAGACAGGAGAATCCCAAGAAACTCAAGGACCAGTTAGCCTGGCACATACAGCAGAAAAACAACAACAACAAAAGAGACTGATTCTAAACAGGGCGGAGGGTAAGAAGCAGCACCACGTGCCTCCTAACCTCCACACATGTACCATGGCACAAACACTCCCACATCCCCTACCTCTCTCTACCTCTGCGGTGCTTTGAATAAGAATGGCCCCCATAGGTCCATATATTTGAATGCTTAGTCATCAGGGAGTGGCACTACTTCAGAAGGATTAGGGGTATGGCCTTGTTGGAGGAAGTATGTCACTGGGGGTGGGCTTTGAGTTTCAAAAGCACAAGCCAGGCCCATTGTCACTCTCTTTTCCTGCTGCCTGTGGATCTGGATACAGAGCTCCAGCTACTTCTACAGAACCATGTCTGCCTGCATGCCTCCATGGGTCCTGCCCCAATTAAATGCTTTCTTTCATAAGAGTTGCCTCGATCATGACGTCTCTTCGCAGCAATAGATCACTGACTAATCTCTCTCTCTCTCTCTCTCTCTCTCTCTCTCTCTCTCTCTCACACACACACACACACACATTCACACTGTAGGGAGAAGGAGAAAGAAAAAACAGAAAGAAATATATTAAAATGTGATTGAAGAATGGGAATTTAGATCATCAGTAGAACATTTATTTGCCTACTATATATTAGACTAAGAACTGGATTTAATCCCTACCACCAGAATTTAAAAAAAAAAAAAAAAGGAGGAGAGAGGAGGAAGAGTAAAGAAGAAAAGTCAATATTGCCAAAGACTCCATGAACTTCAAGAGTGGCCCAGAGGACCTAACCTGCGTCTGACCTGTATGCTTCTTCCCTGTGTGTGTGTGTGTGTGGTGTGATGTGATTACCTATCAAGGGACCAGAAGGGACCATGCAAGCTTTCAATGCGGAGAGGCAATCAACACTCCTTCCGTATTAGTCATGGTTCTCTAGAGTCACAGAACTTATGGGTAGTCTCTATATAGGAAGGGAATTTGTTGATGACTTACAGTCTGTAGTCCAACTCCCCAACAATGGTCCGCAGCAGCTGTGAATGAAAGTCCAAGGATCTAGCAGCTGCTTAGTCCCACAAGTCATGCAGGTGAAGAAGAGCAAATCTTCCTTCTTCCAATGTCCTTGTGTAGGGCTCCAGCAGAAGGTGTGGCCCAGATAAAGGTACCACCATGCCTGGATCTGGGACTTGCTTTGTCCCAGGCTGACCTTGAACTCAAAGATCTCCTTGCTTCAGTCTCCTGGGATTAAGCTTTTCATGGCCACTATGCCTCAAGATCTCCATGCCAAGAACCAGGTCAGAAACCTGTGTCTTCCAGACTCAAAATCTGGATCACAGGTAAGCCTTCTAATTCTGGATTGTAGTTCACTCCAGATATAGTCAAGCTGACAGTCAGGAATAGCCACTACACCTACCCAGCTGTGCTGGCTTATTTTATGTCATATTAGCCCAGGCTAGAGTCATCTGAGAGGAGGGAACCATGAGTGAGAAAATGCCTTCATAAGATTGGGCTGCAAGCAAGCCTATAGAGCACTTTCTTAATTAGTAATTGATGGGGGAAGAGCCCAGCCCATTGTGGGTGGTGTGATCCCTGAGTTGGTGGCCCTGGGTTCCATAAGAAAGCAAGTTGAGCAAACCAGGGGGAGTAAGCCAGTAAGCAGCACCCCTTCATGGCCTCTGCACCAGCTCCTGCCTACAGAATCCTTCCCTGTTTGAGTTCCTGTGCCAACTCCCTTGGATGGTGAACAGTGATATGGAACTATAAGACCAGGAAGCCCTTTCTTCCCCACTTTGTTTGACCGTGGTGTTTCATCACAGCAATAGTAAACCGTAACTAAGACACCAGCAATGGTGCCTGTGAACCATCATGGCATGATAACTCTGAGGGTGCAGCCGTGGCCTGCATACCTTGGCCATTATCCATAGCTCTTTGATTGGACCTAAGACCACTCAAGGGAAGGGAGACCATGCCTGCTACTAGAAACCTAGTTTAATACTCCGTGCTAGTAAAGTCGTGGTTATTGGAGGAGAATCTACAACTGCTAATTTACTAAACCAGCATAATCCCTAGCAACAATCTGCAAACATTTGCTCTTATGCCCACAGATCTTTATCCCTCATCAAGGAAATTTCTCTTTGCAACAGACAAACGTCATTACAGAAAACTATAACCAATTGAAATCTGGAATCCAGGAGATCCATCTCAGGGGATAACATCGATAAAACATTCCTACACCTAAGACTCAGAGTTTTCGATGAGACTGTGTCTCCAAGTTATATCGGAAGCTGCATCTCTAAAACCTTGCCAACATGATCGCCCACATGTGAGCTGGACAAGTATGACTCCAGAGACTATTCCAAATTGCATGGGGGAAATCCCATGAGGCCTTTACCCTACACACAGAGCTACAGGCACTGAGGAGAGCTCAGATCGGGGAGGAATGGCCTTCCCCAGAGAGGACGCACTGACTGGATGTCCAGTGCCGAACAGTCAGCCCTGAAATTATGCATACAGATAGCACTGTACAGGTTAGAGTTGTGTGTGTGTGTGTGTGTGTGTGTACATGTATATATATATATATATGAATATTTATTTATTTGAAGGAATAGGTGTATGAGTCTGCAGAGAGGAGAGGGAAAGAAGAGATACTTTAATCAAATTATAATCTCAAAAAATATTGATAAAAACCAAAAAAGTAAAACAAGAGAGTGGGGAGGGGAGGAAGAGGGGAGGATGTGTGTTACTGAAGTTCGCATCCAAACAGCAGGAGTGCAGGACTGGCAAAGCAAAATGGACCACAGTAGACATGTGGCTGACATGCTGATGGAGCCCAATTCTATGTATTAAAAATATTCTGTAATGAAAGATGTCTTTACATGCAATCATCTGCCCATCCACTTGATCAGTGAGCCAAATCACTGTCATGTCTTTGCCCGGTGGAGAGATGGTCCACTGACAGCAAAGCCTTGGGAGCCAAGCAGGTTTACTAATAGAGATGCTTTGAGGTTTTAAGATGAAAGCCATAAAACCCCAAGGCGTCATTACCATATTAAAATTAAATAACACTAAAATGAAGGTCCAGGTGTGAGTACCACTTACATTAAGCCTTGGGACCTGTGGGAATGACCTTGCTGAGAAATGTTCACATGGGGTCAACAAGAAAGGATTGACTCCATGATGGTTTTTCTTATATATGATGCTCTCTTGGACAGAGCAAATCGAAGGTAAAATTATAAGAGACATTAAAATTCTCATCTGAGTCCCATCCACCATTGTCCTATGCAAGACTCATCTTCTGCCTTGTCTTTTCCATCCCTATAAGTCTCTGATAGACCACAATATACATGATGATGCTTCCACTGAAGATGTCATGCATTCATTCAGCCACAATGAACTGGATGCCTACTGTGTGCTGGGAATGTAGATATGAAGAAAGCTCATGCTGGAGCAGCTTACAGGCCAATGTGGCTGTAAGATATCTAAAGAGCCAGAGGTGCGGCTCCGTCGGTAGAATGCTTGCTTGCCTTGTATGCAGGAAGTCCTTAATTTAAGTATCAGCATCACATAAACTGGGCATGTGGTGCTTTCTGTAATACCAGCACCAAGGAGGGTAGAGCTAAATACTGAGTTACAGACCATAAGACCCTCAAAACAACAACAACGGAACAAAGAAGTAACAATAATCAAAGTACCCCACAGGAACTATTGAGATGGCTCAGGGGATAAAGGCCACAAAGTGAGACAACTTGAGCTCAATCTCAGGACACACATAGTAGAAGGAGAGAATAGTCCTTTGACCACACACACACACACACACACACACACACACACACACACACACACTGGGGCACATGCATACCCACACAAGCACATGCACACAAAGTAAACAAAAATGTAATTTAAAAAATTTAAAGATATCTAGGGGTTTTTTTTTTTAGTACTTTTTAAAGATTTATTTGATTTTATATGTATGAATGCTTTGCCTGCATGTATCTGTGCACCACATACATGTCTGGTGCCTAAGGAAGTGGTGAACCTCCATGTCGATGCAGGAAATAGAATCCTGGTCCTCTGTAAGAACAATAAGTGCTCTTAACCACTAAGCCAACTCTCCAGCCCTTAAAAATATAATCTAAATAGTTATATATGATACAACTATATCCAATATATGGACAAAGAAAAGTGGGGTCAGAATGAATCAAGCAACTGACTTCCTACTTCTTGATGGATGAGTAGGTGAGATCAGAGGGAAAAGATGCTCATGTCAAGGGGCCAGTACAGCCCCAGCTGGGAGATGATCTGGAGACCTTGAACTTTATCCTGGGAGCTCTTGGATGCTTTGCTTGTGACCGATAAAACTATAAAGTCTTTCCACAGTACTCAAAGTATCTGATAACCTGCTGGAAGCACACACTTGATTTCTTCACAAGGGTCACACTTAAAGTCAGTCATTTCCTTGTTGATTGATTTCACACAACAACAGTAATTTGAGAAGGATCCTATTATGGTTTCAATATGAAACCATACACACACACACACACACACACACACACACACACACACACACACGCATACACAGACACATATGCACACACACGCATACATACACACGCACAGACACAGACACATCCACACAAAGGTTCACCTTGGCCCTTGCTGCTGGTGTTATTTTGGGAAGCTCTAAAATGTTCAGGAGGTGGGGTCTAGAGAAACCTTCAAGGGGACAAGCCACGCCTTCCTTGCCATCGCTATAAAACGCTGTGACAAGGGAGCTAACTCTGTTCCTCCTTTAAGTTGTTCTCTCAGGTAATATGGCTGCAACCGTGAAAAGGTCTGACTAACACAGGGCCTGAGGAAGGAAACAAAAGAGGACCCTTTCCAGGTCAATCACACTAGCCTGCCTGCATTTCCCCTCTAAGCTCTGGACCCGCCATCTTTTTAAGGGTCCCAGAGCTTTGGGCATGCTAGGCAAGTACTCTTCCGGCAGACCTGCAGCCCCAACCCTGTTCAGACATCTCAGTGCCACAGTGCCTACCAGCTTCCCCAGCATGAGAAACTGAAGAGAGTCTGAGGTCAGAGGTCACCTCCTGAACTTGGGAACTAAGACTCCTACATAAAGGAAAGGAGAAATGAATAGGCTCATGTGAAGGAGAAAGAAAGAGTGCTTCCCTCAACAGAGGGAAGACAGGCCTGGGGCAGGGAGATGGCCACTGGGGTAGAATGAAGCATTTCCCAAAAAAGCATTCTTCCCAGTTCTGGGGATAGGACCACAAGCCTTTACAATGTCCCACTCCAGACCCTCGGAGTAGTATCCAGAGGTCTCTACTCATTGTCTGACCTGCTTAATTGTGACTGCTAACTTGATTGGATCTGTAATCAACCGAGATGCCTGCCTTTGGATAAGTCTGTTGGGCATTTTTAGGAAGGCTCAACTGATGGAGGAAGGCTGAGAGTAGGCAGTCCCTTCCAGTTGTGACCCAGACGTAAAGAAGCCAAGGAAATTACACAGCTGCTCTTGCCTGCCCATCTCCGATGACATCACAGCCTAACTTCTTTGAGTTTCCTAAATGAATTAAGGACCAGTGGCTCTCCTAGAATCCTCCAGATGGTCAGTGTCAGTTTGGGGCTGCTGAGGCGCTTTCTTTATAGACTAAGCAGCAACTGGGTTCTCAGACTCTCCAATAATGTAAATTGCTGTGGTTGAACTACCCGGACTTTCTATGTAAGCCAATATAATAAATTCCTTTCCATAGTCTGTACTATTGATTGTTCTTCTAGAGAACTCTGACTCACACATTGCCCTATACCTGAAGGAAGGTTCTGGCCACTCTGACTGGCTACTGTCTGAATCACTCTAACAAAATTTCTGATAGATAAACATCTTGAGACAAAAGGTAAAAGTATTGCCACACCCAGCAGCAGCAGCAGCAGCTTCCTCATCATTGGGAGGCCCCGGATGACCTAGTCCCAGATAATGGCCTGCCAGACCACAGTCTGACCAAGATTGCCTGTTTGGCTGGCTATTCGAAGAACTCCAAGCTGATCTCTAATCCCCTTTCTATAAAACACCAAAGATCTTGTCAGCTTCCCAATGACGGGTCTTAGGTCATGAGACTTCTCCTCCTCCCAAGTTGATGCACTGAATAAAACGCATCTGCCCTCAGTGCTAGTCATCTCTCCTCCCAAAGGCTTTTTGAAGCAATTGGCTAAGCATGGTCAGTTGGAACCCCAGAGACCAGACTTTCCAAAACCCTAGTGACACAGCCACTGATAGAGAAGAGACATGGAGACTCAGTCATTGCAGCCCAGCTGAGGAAAATCTAGGTGTATCATTTTAGCCCCAGACAGCCTCAGGTTATTCCCCTGGGCAGGAGGACCTGCCATCTCCTCCCTGATACAGTCTTGAGGCATGGCAGAAAAGAAAGAAAGAAAAAAAACAAAACATGAAAAATGAGACATGGGATCTAGTTTCCTCTTCCTGCTGACTGAGAGTCAAGAAACTTCAACACAACAGATAAAACTAAAATTGCCTACAGAGCTGGTGTGTGTCTTCTTACAGACATCTGAGACAAGGATGTCAAAAACAACCAATGAACATATTTATAGCCAGATGTGTGTAACTTTGAGTTTTATTGTATTAACACTCTCCTCTTGCCCATAATTCTAAACCATGCACCTCACAGAATCACTTATTATGAAGTGGGCTAGGTCAGGAGTACAGACAGATACAGCTACGTCTTTCTTTCCACGTATAGTCAGTAATTAGAACAGAAGAGGTCACGGAATTCTAAGATGTTTCCTAGAGGAAGGAGGAGGAAAAGGGGGAGGAGGAAGAGGAGGAGGAGGAGGAAGAGGAGGAAGAAGAGGAAGAAGAGGAAGAAGAGGAAGAGGTGGGGGGGTGATGGTGGTGGTGGTGGTGGTGGTGGAGGGGATGGTGCTGGTGGTGGTGACAGCGGTGGCAGCATCTGATACAGGTACACAGAATCACAGAATCACTGTAGTAGCTAGACACTGATGCCAGCTGTAGGGCTGCTGGAGACACCCAGATCCCAAGCTACAGGATCATAACATTGAGCTGGGTCCCCAGGTTCAGTGAAACCAAAGAAGTGAAGTGTGGACTGTGGACCACTGGGACCAGGTCCAGAACCAGGTCCAGATGAAATAACTGATGGATGCCAGCTGGCAGTCCAAGTGGGCTGGGTCAACTGTGGGAGCCAAGCTTAACTGAAGAACCTAGATTGGTCCAGAGTTCTCTTCCTATCGGATTCTTGAAGAACACAGAGAGTCAGATGACAGGTCACTGGGGCTATGAGCATCACTACTGCAGGTGTCTTCCCTGCTGAGTCCACGGAGGACCTGGCTTTGCTGGTAAGGTTTTAGCACACCCAGTCTACCTTGCTAAGCTTAGGTGGGACCTTTTTGCTTTTAGGAGTAGGTTATGTATCAGTCTGTGCCTCAAGAGGAGTGTAGGACACATGGTGTACCCACAGTCACAAGAAGATACAGAGTTGTCTTCTGTGCATTGGCACTCAAAACACAGATGAGAGCTTCTTGCAAAATAGACTCACCCAGTTTAAGACACAGCCTGAGAGTTGATGCTGCCACAAAACAGAGTAACTTAGTGCAGGACACTGCCTGATCCCAATGCCACCTTACAATGTTCATCTGCAAAATAATAATAATAATAATAATAATAATAATAATAATAATAATAATAATAATTCTTTAAGAAAAGAGAAAATATAAACCAGTTCATATTTTTAAACTTTGCCTGATCTGTAAGCCTTATTGGAAATGACATTCTTTAAGAAATTTAACTTAGAAAGCTGCAGCGTCTAAGCAGGGCTCTTTCTTGAGAATCCTGCCCCAAGCTTGGAGCAGGGAAGTGGTTAATCCTTTCATATATGTCTCTCTGTTTAAAACCTTACGACTCATAGGCTGTGCTTCACCCTGGCTCCTGGTCTATGATGAATTTAAGATCCTGCTTTACCCCAATTAGAGGTTCCTAATTTGGGAGGGACCAACTCAAGTGGCTAGTGGCTGTGCTGAGCTGTCCCTGGGAATGTCTGTGTCCCCCTAAAAATCATAGCAAAATCATAACCCACAGAATGATGGTATTCAGAGGCATGGCCATTTAGGGAATGACCAGATCATGAGAACAGAGCCACTTACTGTGTTTGAAATTAGTGTTCGTCTGAGACTGTTATGGAGCTAGCTGGCCCCTCAGGGAGAGGTGCCATCTGTTGACAAGGACACAGGCCCTCACCAGATGCCAGTCTTGAACTCTAAAGCACCCAGAACCGTGAATCATGGATTTCCGCTATTTCCACACCACTGTGTTTGTCGTGTATTTTGTTGTTGTACCCAGACAGACGAAATACCCCTTCTCCCAAACTCTTCCAGAGTTTTCTTTTAGACAACACTCTGTTCATTTCTTCTGCAGAGCCAGCTAGCTGTAGTTGACTCACACTTTGCCTCTGGCCACATGGACCTACAGCGCTATTTTTTCACATCCAAGTGAGCCCAGCGAGGTGTTTGTTAAATAGACTGTTCTCTCCCCTAGGAAATCTAAGCTGAAATATCTGAGCAATGATTTGATTTTTTTCTTCCCCACTCAAGGGATAGAAAAGGACCTGGGCCCTGTGTCTCTGCTTGTCCCAGCCCTCTCTCCCTCCCCCCCTCCCTCCCCCCCTCCCTCCCCCCTCCCCCCTCCCCCCTCCCACGCCGGCCTCGGCCTCCTTCTTTTAGTCTTGGCTCCTGGTTGCACCTCACCTTCAACCTACTTCCTCGCTGTGTCTTGTTTACATGGCATTTGACACTGATCCTTCTCGCTGCTCTACCTTCTTCCTTGAGTCTCCACAGCAAGACTGACTGCCCTTCCTCCTTGTAGACTCAGCCCTCTTCCAGCTACAAAGCCCATCCCCCACCTGAAGATGGCAAATTTGATTTTTTTCACAGCTGCAGCCCCTTGCAGGAAGAATTCTTCCTCTTGAGTGGGTTTGTAACATTGCAAACCTAAAAGACCCAGCTCAGACTGTGAAGGACTGCTTCTCATTTTATATCTGACTTCTGCAGATGAAGTTGTAATCCACACCCACCACCAGCACCACCACAGCACCCCTGCCGCTGCCGGTGCTGCTTTCCAGCCCCTGCCTCTGTCATCAGCCATACAAGACTGAGCAGAAGGGCCTAACACTCCCTACAAGTACTTGCCTATGGGTTAAACACTGTTATATAATTTGTTTGGATTGGAGATGTAGCTCTGTTGGTAGAGTGCTGGCCTAGCATGCAAGAAACCGTGAATCTGATCACCAGCACTGTCTAAACGGGACATATGCCACCCAAGTTTCTCCTCCAACACGCTGGAGGTGGAAGCAGGAAATTCAGAAGTTCAAAGTCATTTTTGACTATTTAGAGAGTTCAATACCAGCCTGAGCTACATGGGTCTGTCATGAGGGTGCCAGAAATACTGACACATTTGTGATTTTCCAGTGTCAGACTTTATTGACTATGGGTCAATTCACAAGGCCCAATGGTCTCCATGACAACAATTTGTTGTATAATTCCATCGACTTTGGTAACCTGGCCAAGATGAATGCAAGCTCTTTTATTCTAATCTTAAATGTTAATATTAACTCTCACATCATAAATCACACAGCACACAGTAAATATATGTGTGTGAGTATACACACACACACACACACACACACACACACAAGTATTAGTTTACAGAGGACAAACAAATTAAACAGGCTGTGGCAGAGTTCAAGAGCTTGCAGAAGGATGCTGAGAAAGAATCCATATTAACGAGATAATGAACCATATCAGTACAGGAGTCGTTTGCTGGAAACGCTGTTAGGATTTCAGACTGATGCTACAGAGTTCAACTGTAAGGTGAAAGCCCACTCCAGGTCCCGAACAGGAACCAGGGCAAGAACAGAGATGCAAATAGGTGACTGGGCACATCAAAGTTGAGTAGGCTATGTCAAAGCAGGGGACCAAACCAAGCCTAAGCTCCAGGGATACTTGGGGAGTCCTCTGCTTGTAGGTCCTTGAGGAACACACCAGGTATCTAATGAGAGGTTGGTGTGTGGCCACCCATCACAATGCTAAGTGTCTATCACTTTATGGGGTCCAGGTAAGGAAGAGAGATATTCCTTTTTCTTGGTCTGGTACATCCCATAAGCTTTTTGATAGGACTCTAGCACATCCTGTGTCCCTGTAGTTTTAATTCACCCAATAAACTGAAAGGTGACTCCTTTTCTGTTACCAGAAACAAGTCATTTATCAGTCTGTGTTATACTGATGGGTGCCTGACAGATGTGCTGGTTATGAGTTCACCCAAGAGCCACTGTGATCCTCTCCCAAAATAGACTAAAAAGCTGCTTGTAAAATGCAGTCTCCTCCCTGGGACAGCAGCACATGCCTTTTATCCCAGCATTCAAGAGAGAGAGGGGGCAGATCTCTATGAGTTTGGGGCCAGCCTGGTCTACATATCAAGTTCTAGGTCAGCCAAGATTACACAGTGAGACTTTGTCTTAATAAAAAACTAAAATAAAATGAAGTCTCCCAGTGCAACGCACCCCACTGAACCCCACTGTTTTATACAATAAGGAATGACTTAGAAGAAAGCATAGCCTGATCTTAACAGGGTTCCTGTTGAATAATAATAATAATAATAATAATAATAATAATAATAATAAAGAATGTTAATTTTAGGGAAAATCTTTACTGCAGGCACTCTTTGTTCTCTCTTTTTAAATGACTAAAACTATCAAGGCTGCAGTTTGCAATTGGAGTGTTCCTCTGAAGACTGTCAGACTCTTCTCTTTGCTCAGGCTGGAGGCAGCTGTCCAGGGTAAACTTGGTGGTGTCCTCAAGCCTGGCAGAGACAGAAGCCAGATTGACATGGGTACTACTGTTCCAAAGTCTGAAGCTATCACTGCTTCTCCTGGAGGTCCACTGGTACCACAACAATGGTGACATCAGCCCTGCTGTTTCCAAGGAGACTATGGTAGCGGTCAATCTTGCAGCTCTTTTCTAGTGATTTCTAGAGCTGTCATCATGACAGCTAGACTACTCTAAACAACTCATGGCTGCTTGGAAAGACTCTGATCCAGCTGCCAAGACCTGGAAGAAACCCCATTCCTGTCAGGGGAAACAATGCACCTGTCATGACTAGTGTTTCAAACCTGGTTTTGCCTTAGGGAGGCATCAATGAGGCCATGACCACTTTAGATGACCTTTGTATGACCTCACCCATAGCAGATCCTGACAAGACTTCCTCCAGCTGATCTGGATGATTTGTAGCAGTCTCCAATCCAGTCAGAGAGAGGACCTCCCCTGCTCTTCTGGTTTCATCCCTGTCACTGTGAGGAAAAACAAAAAGCAAAACACTCTGACCAAAAGCAATTTAGAACGAGAAAGGATTTATTTGACTTATGTTTCCAGGTCAAGTCCATCACTGAGGGTAGTCAGGACAGGATCTCAAGGTGGAGACCTAAACAAAAGCAAGTCTGCTTGCTGTTCCATTTAACACTACCTTTAAACAGAAAAATCACTCGTCACCAAAGAAATACAGCAGACATCATGATGAATGCTGCTTTGTGTCTCTCAAGCTAGCTTATACTCAGCTTTCTTATATGGTTCAGGACCACCTACCTAGGGAATGGTGCCACCCACAGTGGCACCCTTCTGGGCCCTCCTATATTAAGTATCAATAAAGACAATCCCTCACAGACACACCCACAGGCCAATATGATTCTAGGCTGTGTCAAGTTGACAGTTGATGCTAACTAAGACATCTACTCATGGTTGCTAGGATGCATGCATGACTAGCTACATTAGTGGGGTTTTCCTAGGAGCAGAACAGAGGACCTCCCTACTTTGCATTAGCCCCCTATCCCTACTCCTGAGCTAAGGTTCTGGAAAGGGCTCTCCTAAATTTTTTAATGCCCATTTGTCATCTTTATCAGGGTTAGAGTAGGCTGAGCTGGTAACGCAGAGTGGTCAATCTCCAGGGCTCCAGGCATATCCAGTAGCAGCAGCTAGGAGTCAGCCGAGGGTTCTAGAAGACATAGAGGAGCAGAGATTGTAGAGCGCTAAGACTGGAAAGGACCGTGCTGGTGTTGAGAAGGTAAGAAAAGAGCTGAGGCTGTGGAGGTGACCTATTACAGTCAAAACTGAGAAAGGGATGCCAGGCCTCCAGAAGAGTTTCAGAAAGCCACCAAGAGTTACTAGCTCTCAGTACCAAAGAGCTGTAACCCCAGTGTCTTCACATCCCAAGCTCAAAGTATAAACAGCAGCTGCTAGATGCTGGACTAAGACATTAAACACAGCAAAAGAACCCTCTAGCTAGTGGCATTAGCCTGGGGGGGAGGGTTGCTTTTGTCAGTCTCTCTGCCCACTTTGGACTCTCACTTTGTGGGCTGTAGAGAGTTAAGCTAGACTCCCTTTCACTGGCTGCCTGCTTAGTTTTCAAGAGGGGTAAGATAGTTTAGTCAATTTGGTACAATCTAGAATCACTTGAGAAAAGATTGTTTAGATCAGGTTATGTGACGTGTTGTCTGCAGCGCATTGATTGATGTGGAAAGACTCTGCCCACTATGAGAAGTATCGTTCCTTAAGTTTGTGCTTTGGGTATATAAGAGTGGAGAACGTAAGTACTGATACATCCATTCTCTATTTGCTCTTGACTGTGGCTGTGATGTGACTGGTGATTTTAAATTCCAACCACCTTGACTTTGCCAGTTAAAATGGGCTGTAACCTGGAACTGAGAGGCATAAACAAAACAAAACAAAACAAAACAAAACAAAACAAAACAAAACAAAACAAAACAAAACAAAACAAAAAACTGGTAGTAGTGGCACATGCCTTTAATCTCAGTACTCCAGAAGCAGAGGCACAGATATCTCTGAGTTCAAGGCTAGTCCGGTCTACACAGCTTCCCTGAGCCTCCATTTTCAGCCTTCTCAGCTTACCCATGTCTAGACCCCAAAGTGCCTCCCACAAAAATAATCTCGAGGCAATGCTGTTTTCTCCCCTTATGCACTGTTGGCAGAAATGCAAATGAAGAGAACCACAGTAGAAAACAGTACAGAGGTTCCTTTAAAAATTTAAAACTGAGCCAGGCGGTGGTGGTGCACGCCTTTAATCCCAGCACTTGGGAGGCAGAGGCAGGTGGATTTCGGAGTTCGAGGCCAGCCTGGTCTACAGAGTGAGTTCCAGGACAGCCAGAGCTACACAGAGAAACCCTGTCTCGAAAAAAAAAAAAAAAAAAAAAATTAAAACTGAGGCGAATGAGACTGGCTCAGAGAGCAAAGGTGCTTGCTGCCAAGAGTTCTGTACCAAGAATCTGCATGTGGAAGGAGAAAGTTGACTCTTGCAAGTTTTCCTCTCTCCACACGCATCATGGCATGTATGCAGGACCCTCTCCCTTCCCCTGCTCCCCCACAATAAATAACTGAAAAAATTAAATCGAAAAGAATCTGTATTTATTGCAACATTCTTCAGAGAGGTTAAGACAGAAGTAGCTTAAATGTTCATCAACAACTGAGTAACAAAAATGCCATACTATACAGGATAGAACTCGATTCCGCCTTGAAGACTTATTTGATTTGATTTTATGTGTATGAGTGCTTGGCCAGAAGAGGGTGTCAGATGCCTGAAAGTGGAGTAACCAATGGATGTAACAGTTGCAGGCACTGGGAACTGAACAGGTCCTCTGGAAGACCAGTCAGTACTTTTTTTTTTTTTTTTTTTTTTAACTTTTTATTGATTCTTCATGAGTTTCATTCACATCATGCACCCCCATCCCCTCATATCCACCCTTTATCCTTGTAACTTTCTCCTCCAAGAAACCACACTCAAGCAACAACAAAAGCAAAGCACAGAAAACATCTCATTGTGGAAGCCGTAGTGCCACAGTGAGTCCCACAGTGCACCCCTCTGTTGACACATCCTACCTTGCAAATGTTTATTGCAATGAGTCATTGGTCTGGTTCGAGATCTCTGGCTTCTATGACACCATCAATATTGGCTCTTCATCAGGACTTCTCCCAGTTATCCTGTTGTTGCCCTGTGTCATGGAGATCCTGTAGTTTTGGAACAGTTGGACTTTCACACGTCCCAACTGTTCATAGATGATATAGATCTTGGGGTTGGCTACCTCAGAGCCCTGGGTCTGGGTCTGAGTGGTCAGCCCACCAGCTCTCCCTTACCCTCACTCCCAGGGCCAGCGAGCTCTCCAGCACTGCTCCCACTAGGCCACACGATGCAGCCATCACCAGGAAGTAGGGTCAGCTCTCCGGTTCTCATGACCTCAAAACCAGCTCCACTGTGCTGCCCAATCAAGGTGGGTTCATTCTCCCAAGTGCTGCAGCTTGTGAAGGGTTGGGCCAACTCTTCCGCTCTCGCGGCTGGCTCATCCTTGTTCGCCATTAGGGTCAGCTCCACTGTGTGGCTCAGGTGAGGTGCAGCGCCACTCTATTGGAGTTGCGACAGCCAATGAGGGGCAGGACTAGCTCTTCTATTCTCGTGAGCCAGCTCTCCCAACTACTGCAGGCGGCAAGGGGCAAGAGGGGGAGGTATCACCCCTGCACCCACAACACTTCACGACAGATCAGTGGCAGAGCCAGTTCTCACCCTAGGGGCCGGCTCACCTGCATCCCCTCACTAGGGCCAACT
The DNA here is from genome assembly GCA_028551405.1 of Uromys caudimaculatus. NCBI lineage: Eukaryota > Metazoa > Chordata > Mammalia > Rodentia > Muridae > Uromys > Uromys caudimaculatus. The sequence continues at coordinate 51,626,903 of CM052708.1, forward strand.
CTACTCTGCTGCCCTGGCGAGAGGCAAGGCTCACTCTTCCAAGTGCAGGAGCCCAAGAGGGGCAGGGACAGCTCACTGGCTCTCATGACCCCAAGGCCAGCTCTCCTGACTCCCACAGGTGGTGAAGAGGGGGTATCACCCCCACACCCATGCCACCTCACAGCAGCCCAGTGGTAGGGCCAGCTCTCCCTTGCTCTGGCCCTCGGGGCTGGCTCACCAGCGCCCCCTGGATCAGGCACAGCCTTACTGTGCTGCCCAGGCATGGTGCAGGGCTTGCCGTGAGGACTGCTGCAGCTGGTAAGGGGGAAGGGCCAGCTGCAGCCGGTACGTTTAGCCACTGGGCAATCTCTCCAGCCCCTCTATTCAGCTTTGATGATGGGAAATCTTGCCGTTTCCACCCATGTGGTTGGATTTAGAAGACAATGAGCTACATGAAATAACCCGGACACAGAAAGACAACTATTTCGTGTTCTTACATACAGGTGGAGTCTAAATAAGCTGAGTGCATAGAAGGAAAGAATAGAATGCTAATTCCAGGGTTGGCAGGAGGGACAGATGAGTAGATGCTGGTCCAGAGGAATGAAATTGCAGTTACAACTAATGTCCAGTGCACAGAGACCATAGCTAATAACACTCTCCCGTGAACTTGGAATTGACTAATGCATTAGCTCTTAAGTGTTCTACACACACACACACACACACACACACACACACACACACACACAAAACAATAAGTAAGTGTAGTGTTTTGTGCGCTCATCAGCTAACTGTGATTATTTCAAAGTGTATATGCAAATTGAGACTCATGCTCTACACCTCTGACTATATGAAAGTTTTATTTGCCAATTATACTTCAATAAAGCTGGGTGGAGAGGCAGACTGCTTCCTCTGCCTAAACTGACTTCCTCCCCTCTATGCCAACCTGGGTCTTTCCTTGACTGTTCCCGCCCACAGAAATCTCTCCTTTCATGCTGAAAAACAGAACCACGATTTATAACACATAATTATATCCTTCCCTTGTTTACTTACAGCCTTGTGTGTGTCGCCAACTAATTTGTGCTCATTAAGTGCAGAGACTGTCTACACAATGCTTCGTGCATATTAGGCTGACTCGTTCCCTAATTCAGCGCGTAGTTTGGTGACTATCTAGGCATTACTCCAGATATTGAGACATAGGAGCTTAGGAGCTACGGCAGCAAAATAAACAGGATCCCTGCTTGTATGGTGTGGGAAGACAATCAAATTATCATATAAATGAATGTACAATTAATAGTACCGGGGAGTGTTGAAATCCAGTTAGATGCTTTTTCAAAAATTAAGTGTAGGGGCTGAGGAGATGGTTTAGTCAATAAAGTGCTTGTCTCCTATGCATGGAGACCTGAGTTCTGATCCCCATAGCCCGTATAAAAAGAATACGTGTGCCTGTGATCTGAGAACTGTTGAGACTGAAAATAAAAGCAGGCAGATTTCTGGAAGCTCAGAGGAAAGCATGTCTGGCCTAAGTGACAAAATTTCAGGTCAATGAGAGACTCTGAATCAAACACAAAAAGTTATCTCTGGCCTCCACATGCACATATCTATATCTACATGTGCACCTATACCCACAAAGCACGTACACACACACACACACACACACACACACACACACACACACACACACACACATACACTTTTTCAGTGACAAAAACAACCATGCAAACCTACAAGGTAACAGTTGCCTATAATCCCAGCATTCCAAGGGGCAGAGGCAGGAGGCTCAAAAGTTTAAAGTCATTGGTTACAGTTTGAGGCCAGCCTAGAATGTATGAGACACTGCTGTTTTATACTGCCCGGAATGATCTATGACAACTGTACTTTCAGTTTCAAATGAGTGTGTTTCAGGTTTATGAAACCAGAGAGACCGGGTTTGGTTTCTCACCTCATTCGTCACAAGTTATTGTCCCATACATCCCCCTTTCAGCTTTTATGACAGTCACTCCTTTGAAACAGAAATGGCATCTCCTAGAGCCTACTAACTACACCAGCTGTTCTCTGTAAGGAGAACGATCCATAATCTGTGTGCTCTCAGTTTGGAATGAGTGAGTTTATGAAGTGTATAGGAAGCAAAAGCAAAAGGACAAACAGCAAATAGCAGACAGAGAGAAGCAGCGGAGATGGCAAAGCACCATCCAGTCAGGAGTTTGCAGTATGCAGCAGACATGACTGGACTAGCCTGCCTGAGCGGCCGGTTGTGTGAGCTCCTACACTTTCTGTCAGCGATACAAAGCTGTAGGCTGGAACCCAGCTCTGGCCCAGAACATTTTGGCAAATGTTCCTCCCCAGGGATGAAACTCACACAGGCACCCTCTGCACTCAAGCCTAAATCCTATGTACATAATGGGGTGAAGCAACCTCCTAATGTATCTCCCGTCATGTGATGTCTGGTTATTTGTGAATGGCCCTTTGAGCTCTGTATTGATTGGTTTTCCAAGAACCAAACCAGAGACTCTTAAAAACCTGAGTATGCTTAAGATTCATCAGCAGAGATCCCAAGTATGCATATCCCCCTAAAGAGAGAGAGAGAGAGAGAGAGAGAGAGAGAGAGTTGTGTGTGTGTGTGTGTGTGTGTGTGTGTGTGTAAATGGTTGGTATATGTGTGTATGGTTGAACACATGCTGCAGAGCACATGGGGAGGTCAGAAGACAACCTTAGGGAGTCAGTTTTCTTCGTTCACCATGTTTTTGCATTTCTGTGCATGTCAACCTCCTCTTCAAAAGATGAAATAGTATCAAATTCAATTTTCTTAAGACAACTTCAAGTTTATCAACAACCCTGACCCCCAAAAACCATTAAGTTAAAAAACAGTATTTAGAGTTCAATGGTTTCAAAAAGTAACTCCTCCCTATAGAAGGGTGATACAGGAGAGATTTAGGCCAACTGCTGGGGTTCTTAGTCTCATTAACAAAATATTTAAGCATAGACTCAAACAGAAACTAGAGTTTAAAAGAAAATTTCCCAGGGAGGCAAGCTAGAAATCCCAGCAGCTACAAAGGAGGACAGAAGGGGAAAAGCCATGACATTTAGGCTGCTATGACGGTGACCAAGCAGTCACAAGGCAAGGACGGAGGCTTCAAAGAAAGAATAAGGAAGGTCAGGATGTTGGGAAACCCCAATGTGTTGTGGAAAACACACCTAAAAAAGAGGCAGAAGGAAGAAAAGAAAAAGTGATGTTTTTCTGATGAATCCAGAAAAGCAGGCTGACAGATGACCCCTACGTGGCTGTGGACTAATTGTCCTGCCTATCTCTTCATCACGGCTTGCTCAGGGTGAACTTGCTTCCGGTCCCTTGGTCAAGTGATTGACCCCATCCCACTGGAATGTTAGGTCTCTATCCAGGCTGGAGATATTTTTCTCTTAACCTGAATGAGCTTTTTCTGTTCCAACAACATGTTACAAATGAACTATGTTTGCAGAACAGAATTGGGGGTGGAGCATCATGGGATCAAGCAGAGTAGATAACAAGCTTGTTTTCTGCCAAGGTTTTTAATGGCACTCAGCTCCTGGGTTGGTATGAACCCATTTAAATCCACCTCCACTTTGGCTCGCCTGGCTCATTTCCTCTTCCTAGTCTTTCCCCCTTTACTCCCCGCTCCTCCCCTCTGGAAGGGATCCATTACCAATTCCTCACTATATGCCATGTTTTGCATAAGTGACTTCTCTGCACATGGTCATCTATAGTGCTAAAAATCTTGCTATGCATGATATCCTCATAGCCTCGAAAAAGCCGAGGACACACCAGGTCCTCCCCCCCCCATCACCACCAGGGGTTGGCCAGACCCTTGCATTCTATTGCCTTCCTCAGATGCTCACCCTGCCTATGGTCTGGATTCCCTTCTCATTTCTATAACAGGGAGGTTGAGATGCCTTACAATCCCCCAAAGTGCCATGACCTTGACTTGGTTATACCAAAAGCTATCATTTTTTCCACGTTTTGGTTCAAAGGTCAGAAGTTTTATATTCTGAGTGAAAAGTGACAGATGCTCTGTATTCTAATCATTCTGGGTCTTTTAAGTCAAGAGTATTTATTCAATCTATACTCATCAGCTACATATGGTCCAAATCCTGCTGAGACCCCTGTTAGCCACTGGGCAGACTGCACATGTGGACTGGTCCCCTTTCTTTGGAACTGCTTAAGAGGAGCTGAAGAAGGAACGCTCTGGTTTCACAGGCCGTAACTATGAAAGCAGTCACTCACAGGCTCGGTGGTCAGTTTCACAGACAAGAGCTCATTTGTTCACAGTTCAGCAGGAAGCCCTGTGTGCATGTGCATAGGAAGAGAGGGTGGAGAGGGAGGAGTGAAGAGCAGAATACGGGACAAAGGGGCGGGGAGAAATGCTGTTTCTTCCTTCTTTCCGCTTTGGGATGGAAAAGCACGTTGCCACTCTTCCTGTTTAAGATGGGAAGACACTGATGACAGTTTCTGTGTGGGGGGGAAAGAAATGCAGAAAAGAGCTATGTTCCTTCTCCTGATGGACAGCATGTGAGAGGCTGCAGTGTGCCTGCGTTAACTACCCGTCCTCCCTTTCTCCTTTGTCTCAAGACCCCAGGTTTTAACCAGGCAGGTTACTTTTCAACAGACTTGGTTTTCAACACAGCTCTTCCAGGGTCAGCATCCTTACCCATAACATAAAGGGGCTAGGTGTCATGCAAACGGAAGGATTCCCTGCGGGGCAGCATATGTCTCAAATAATCTAAGTCCAGAAAAGGTACAGAATATATCCCCTTCCCTGCTAACCCCCTAGCTCTGCCACCATGCTGGATGCCCTGCCTCTAAAGTCCCTTGACTCTGTCTCTATAGCAGGGTGTGCTGTGCAGCAGTTTCCTCCCAGGTTAAAGCCTTCCATCTTGGAGGGAAACTTCTGAAGACATAGGATGGCTGTAAAAGAGATGAGAAGTATGGGGATGTTTTAGGGTGGGCTGTTTACAAGGAGGTGAAACAACAGGATGTTCTGGTAGGTGAAACACTCTCCTGAAGAGACACTCCTACAAGACAGGAAGTAAACAACTCAAAATAGCTTCAGGAAGTCCCTGAAACTGATCAGTCCTTAGGCTCCTACCTCCCTATGAATACATAAACAGAAAAAGAGGGAGAGAGGGGGAGAGGAGAGGAAGGAAGGAGGAGGAGGAGGAGGAGGAAGAGGAGGAGGAGGAGACGAAGAAAGAAAGAAAGATGGAAAGAAAGATGGAAAGGAAGAAAGAAATGCAGTTACTCTCAGATGAGCCAAACTGGAAAGAAGACTCAAGACAAGCCCAGCCACCTGGAACAAACAGGAACCAGCCAAGCTGCCTGAAAGGAGCAGACCAGTGGAATTGCCTAGAAGAAGCTTCATTGCCTGGAAAGGGCACTCTCCAACCTGCTGAGCTCTCTGCAGGCTATGTGGTGTGCTCCAGGTTCCCAGCCCTCGTGAGCTGTCACCCATGCTGGCTTTGGCAATATAGGTGTTTGGAGCCATTGCTACTCCTCTGAGTAACCTTTCACCCATATTCGTGTAAATAACCCCAATAAACCTCATCTGTTCTGCAAGTTGAACTTTGATGGTGTCCTTAGTCTGTTACAGAAGTCCTATCTAGGGTGAGTAGACTGTTATGTTGCTTCTCCCCCAGGAAAAGACTGTCAAATAACAGTGGTCCATGTCCCTCTGGGTGATCTAATGTTATTGGCATTCCACAGTGCCCTCTGGCAGGTTCTAGGCCAGGAGAGCACAGGACCGGGAGAGCCCCGCACCTGTTAGCACCAATGTCCTCCATCTTGCCCCAAATCCTCTAAGTGCTCCTGGTTCCTCCCTGCAGATCACTCAATCTCCCCTCTCCATGGGCCTAAATTTACTTCTTTTTTTCTTCAAATAATAGGTTTCCATAGCCTATAGAAAAAGATACCAGGACAAAATCCAAGCCCTCGGTGATACAAAACAGAGACTCCAGATTTTTGAGACAGATGGCTTCTCTTCCCACCCAGGGAATGAGAACAAATTCACCCAGCTTGGCATGGCTCCACGGAGAGGCTTGCAGGGGAGGCGACTAACATGGAGAGGGGTGGGGGTTGGGTCCTTTCCAGTTCTGTGCCAGGCACCCAGTTAAAGGCTACACAAAGGAGTATGTAATTCCACTTCCCGACTGCAGACAGAGCTGTGTTTTGTGGGTGAGAAATACAGAAGAACTGAGAGTGACCTGACGCTCCCAAGGTTAAATTCACTTGAAGGCAGCCTATTTGACTCCAGCTCTGACACTCCTATCCGTTGCTCTCTAAGTCTTTTATCTATAGCTATAAAGATCAAAGCAGTTGCCTCGGCTTAGCGGCAGTCTCCTGCCACCCTTTTCTCTAACAGCTCCTACTAGCTCCAGGGCTCTGAGTTGTATCAATCAGCCAGGGTGGCCACCCACAAGCCAAGGAACCTGCTGCTGTCCAGAGCTTGGACTTCCACTTCTGGGACAAAACAAAACAAAACAAAAAACGCTAAATACCTGTTGTTTAAGCTGCCTGGGGAATGGTAAGCCGAGGACAGCAGCCTTTAGCAAACCCACTCAGCCTTCCTCGAATAACAGCTCTCTTTACTCCTGTGTAGATTCCTTTGCGGGATCTGCATGGATGGTGCTGTTGGGCACCTCTTTCCAGAACTCTGCTCTGCAGCGCAGCACACTCTGCTCGGTGATATCCCTAGGGAGCTTGGCATCCCCCACGATAGAGTTATTTATATCAGGGAAATTTGCAAACACTATAAACCAGACCTTTTTCTCCCAGGAAACCAAACGTTAAACCGTTGTCACTGTGCTACTGTTTTTGAGGTTCAGAGAAGATGGGGCAGAAAGGATGGAAGAAAAGAGAATTTGAGAATGGATGCTACTCCAAGGCTCTGCTGGTCCATAGCTCAGTGGGAGAGCATCCGCCTCGTGTGTACAGTCTGTGGGTTCCATCCCAACAAGGGGTTTGGGGTGCTTGACATTGTCCTGTGCACACTTAACTCATTGCTGGGTTCCTCTCCGGCATCCCTCTGCATTTCACTGAACTGACAGCGTTTCTCTGGACGGAACTGCCGCTCCTGAACCTGCTTGTCTGCCCTCCCACACGCCCAGCTGGCTGCATACAGCCTTCCTTGTCATTTAAAGCCCAGATGCACTTTTGCCTGCTTTCAGTGCACACTCCAGAAATGAACCTGCAGCCTTTGGCAGTACAGGACAGGGACAGTAGCCACTCAAAGAAGGACAGGTGGAGCCAACCAGGCCATGGTAACACACACCTTTAATCCTAGCACTTGGGAGGCAGAGGCAATTGGATGTCTGAGTTCAAGACCAGCCTGGTCTACAAAGTGAGTTCCAGGAGAGCCAGGACTCCACAGAGAAACCCTGTCTCTAAAGTAAAATATAAATAAATAAATAAGAGTTTTTTTAAGTTTAAAAAAGAAAAAAAACAAGTGGAGCTAGAGAAATGGCTTAGCAGTTAAGCACACTGGACTGGAGTTAGATCCCCAGCCCCCACATAGTGGCTCACAGTGGTTTGTAACTCCAGGCCCAGAGAACCTGACTCTGTCTTTCTTACCCCCAGGGGCACAGGCATTCCAAAATAAACCTCTTCTTTAATATATTTCATCAGGTGTTTGATCATAACAACTACAAAAGTAATTATTAAAATTATTAATTTATTACGGTAGTCTATTAGAATACATTATATCACTGTGAGGGGTTACTAAGCATTAAGTCTACCCTGGGCTACATCCTTAACAGTTTTATAATTTTTATGTGTATGGTATTTTGCTGTATGTGCATATGTGCCCCACTGGCACAGAGGTCCTTTGAGGCCAGAAGAGGGTAATGGGTCTCCAGGGAACCAGCGTTTCAAGCCCATTGTGAGATTTAGGTTCTGGGAATCAAACCTGGGTCCTCTAGAAGAACACTCAGTGCTTTTAACCCATGAGCCACTCTCCAGCCCTCTAGCTCTCTTTTTATATACAATACTATTTATTTATTTATTTATTTATTTATTTATTTATTTATTTATTTATTTATTGTTGTTGTTTTTCAAAACAGGGTTTCTCTATGTAACAGTCCTCGTTGTCCTGGAACTCACCTTGTAGACCAGGCTGGTCTCAAACACATAGAGATCTTCCTGCCTCTGCCTCCTGGGTGCTAGGATTAAAGGGCACACTACCATACCCAACAACACCTTTTAATTTTAGATGAGGTCTTTCTAAATTACTCAGACAGGCTTTGAACTTGAGCTCCTCCTGCCTCAGCTTCCTGAGTAGGTATGCGACGAGCCTGTTAGACATCATTCCTGGTTAGACACTTTATATATTTAACGTTAAGATCTGAAGGCTCAAATCTAGCTCTTTATTTAAACTGGTTTGTGTTCTGACTTCTATAAAAGCCAAGCAGCCAACTCACCCACAAACCTTCTAACCAAAATGTGTCCTGACTACAAGAAGTGCAGGAACAAAGATAGAGCAGAGACCAAGGGAATGGCCAACCAATGACTGGCCTACCTTGAGACCCATCCCAAGTGCTAGAACCAGTCCCTGACACTATTAACGATACTCTGTTATGCTTGCAGCCAGGCAGAAGCCTAGCACAAATGTCCTCTGAGGAGTGTCACCCGGCAGCTGACTGAAACAGATGCAGGCACCCACAGCCAACCATTGGACAGCTCAGGGAGTCTTGTGGAGGAGGTGGGGGAAGGATTGAGGACCCGGAGGGGACGGGGCGCCACAGGAAGACCTACAGAGTCAACTAACCCTTGGGGACTCCCAGAGACTGAACTACAAACCGAAGATCAAGCATGGGCCGGACCTAGTCCCCCCCCCCCACATACACATATGTAGCAGATGTACAGCTTGGTCTTCATGTGGGTCCCCCAACAACTGGAGTGAAGGGGAGGCGGAAGGAGCTATTCCTGACTCTGTTGCCTGCCTGTAGATCATGTTCCCCTAACTGGGCTACCTTGTCTGGTCTCAGTGGGAGAGAGTATGCCCAGTCCAGCAGTGACTTAATGTGCAGGCGGTGGGGGTGTGGGGGTGGGGGTGGGGGGTGTGTGGAGGTGGCTCCCCCTTCTCAGAGGAAAAGGGGGGGGGGAGAATGGGAGGAGGGCCTATGTAAAGGGGTCTGGAACGGGGGAGGGGCTACAATCAGGATGTAAAGTGATTAAATACATTTTTGAAAAAGCAATCATAGAGTCTCTATTTACACAGTATGATTTGCAAGATGACATTCATAATTTCAAGGCTTTGTTAGTTCAAGATAACCTAACCTCACGTTTAACCTGTATCTTGCCAGGGGGCAATAGCCAATGCTAATTTAATGTGGTGTCATTTGATCTCTGAGAACAGTCACATTCACTTAAACATGAAGTTAACATCGCTGCTTTATTGAAATCTGTATCTAATAAGGATCTAATCCAATTATTACTGGAATTGGTTACAGAAAATTTCTTCACGGCACATTTACTTCTGTGCTCAGAGGCATTAGATTTTGCCAAGCCAGTGCATTGGGGTGACGGGCTCCACATAAAACATCTGACTTCCCTGCGAACACTGAGCGGCCTCTGTATCTACAGATTCTGTGCCCACACATTGGACCAACCACAGACTGAAAATAGGAAAAAACAGTCTCTTAGCAAATATGTACACTTTGTCTTGTCATTCCCTAAACAATACAAGTACTAACTGTTTGCAAGGCATTTACATTGTGTCAGAACTTGTAGGTCATTAAGATAACTCAAGTACAAAAGAAGCAGGGCACCCTCTGCATGATCTCTTCTATCCTGACAGTCACTACACAGAAACTGCATGCTCCCATTACGTACGTCTGTCATAAATGAGATTAGCTGGGGCTGGAGAGACTCCTCAGTGGTTAAGAGCACTAGCTGTTCTGCTAAGGGCCCTGGGTTCAATTCCCAGAACCCATGTGGAAGCCTACAATTGTCTATAACTCCAGTTCCAGGGAATCCAATCCCTTCTTCTGGCTTCCGAGGGCACTGCACACATGTGGTGCACAGAGATATATGCAGGCAAAACATCCATACATAAAAATAAATAAAAAAAAAATAATTGGACTAGTTGGGCATGGTGACACAGGCCTATAATCCTAGTACTTAGGAGGCTGAGGCAGAAATAGTACATTCAAGGCCAGTCTTTGTGGTGAAACCTTGTTTCTAAAAACCAAAATAAACAAATGAAGCTGGACGTGATAGCATATCCTGTAACCCAGCATCTGAGAGGTGGGGATAGAAGGTTCAGGAATTCAAAGGCATTATTGACAACATAATGAGTCTGAAGTCATTCTGGGTCACCCAAGACACTGTCTCAAAAACAGTAGTATATATACATGGCAAGGTTGAGACTTAGAGTGGCGAAGCCCACAAAGCAAGTAGTATGTGTAGCCAAGACTCAAATGTAAGAAGTTAGCATCTGGATGCTGGTCCCAGTCTCAGCCATTGTGAGACTGTCTACTGACTCACACACTGTCACAGTCACATACTGTGGCACATGGTGTGTGCTACAACTTGGCGTTTTCCAGTCATTCAAATAGGGGAACTGCGGTAAGGAAAAGTGACAAAATCATCACATATCTTAAATATGAGAAACGTTTTGTTTAAAAAGGTAGTTAGACTGACAAGAACTCATGTTTCCTGAGCCTCTCTCTTCCTCTCAGTGCTGGATTAGCCAGTAGCATCAAACTGTGAAGTTGATTACCAGTGGAAATAAGATGTAGCCACTACTTACATCTGGGATAAAAGATGGAAGCCATCTTGGTTGTGTGTGCTTGCAGGGTGTTCTAAGACCCAGTTAGTTCTAGCAAAGCACACATGGATGTATTTCTTTGTGTGACACTGAGATGATTATTGGTCTCTAACATAAGGTACAATGAGAATGACCTGTACAGTCAGAAAAAGTGGCTAGGTTCTCATTCTGGTACAGTGAACCTCCAACACTGTCAAGGAATGGATGCCAAGACCCTTGAAGACACCAGAATTCTGAGGTGTCAAGTTTCTCTATAAAATGTCATAATATTTGCTGTGACCTACACACAATCTTCCTATAGTCTTAGAAATCGCTGGATTAGAACATAGCTAAAGGGTTATAAATGCAATGCAAATGGTGGTTGCACTAGCACATTATATATATATATATATATATTAAGCCAGAAGTATTAGCACATTCTTATAACCCCTGCACTTGGGAGATGGAGGCAGGATCATGAGTTCAAGACCAGCCTGGGCTACATAATGAGACTCCCATCATAGAGGTAGGGAAGGAGAGGAGGAAGAGGAAAGGAAGGAGTGAAGGAAGAAGGGAGGAGAAAGTCTACTCCTAATTAGTACAGGCATTTCCTTTTTGTTTGTTTAGCTTTTTTGAGATTGTCTCACTAAGTAGCTCTGGCTGATCTGGAATTTCATATGTAAACCAAGCTGGCCTTGAACTCATAGAGATCTGCCTTCTTCTGCCTCCCCAGTTGTGGTGATCTGAATAGGAATGACCCCCACAGACTCATGTGTTTAAATGCTTGGCCCATAGGGAGTGGCACTATTAGGTGTGGCCTTGTTGGGAGAAGTGTGTAACAGTGGAGGCTGGCTTTGGGGGTCTTGTAAGCTCAAGTCTGGCCAGTGTATCTCACTGCCTTTGGGTAAACTCTCAGCTCTGTCTCCAGCTTCATAGCTGCTTACATGTCACTGTGCTTCCCACTCTAAGGATAATGGACTAAACCTCTGAATTATAAGCCAGCCCCAATGAAATGCTTTCCTTTATAAGAGTTGCCATGGTCATGGTGTCTCTTCACAGCAATGGAAACCCTAACTAAGTCACAAGTCCTAGGATTAAAGGCGTGCACCAGGGTGCTCAATGAAGGACAGAATAGATGCTTCTGAAACGGTGCCTGGGGCTTAGAAGATGCTCAACAGAAGCTTGCTGCTGTTACTTGAAGTTCACTTGACATGGAATCGGACCCTGGTGGTTCTGGTGGTTCATAACCATTGGTACCTCCCCTAAGCTTTGCCTCAGGGTGCAATCCCACGCTGGATGAAATGAGCTGCTCTCCCGGGTCCAGCTGTGCTTTGTACAGTGTTCTGTCACAGAATATGTGAAAAGGAATCGCATGGCACATTGGTTTCCACCAGGCAGACCTCAGCTTCCTCCTGTCAGGTAAGAATTCTGCCCCGTCTGTACACAGGGGCTGGTACAATGTCAGCCAATAATTTCCAATAACTTCTGAAAAGGATGGGAACCTTGGCGCATTCCTGGGACCATGGCTCTTCACAAATGTAGGCAAGAGGATGGGAGTTTGAAGACAGCCTGCACTACAGATAGTTTGCTTGGGACGGCAGGGTGGGGGTGGGGGTGGGGGGTGGGGGGAGTGAGGAAGGAAGGGAGGGAAGGAGGAGGTGGGGAGAAAAGGACACGGAGGGGATGGAGGCAGGCAGAGATGGAGGCATGCCGGAAGGGAGGGATGGAGGGGGGAGGCAAGAGAACTTCCCGGTCCTCTCTTTCAGGGAGACTTATATTTTGAAGTAGCAGCAGCACAGTGGTGGTCTTAGCTAGTGCTCAGGCAGCTGCAGACTCTTAGGATGCTAGCTCCAAGGCTTGGAGCCCATCCAAGACTCTTCCCAGCTGCACTCTTCGAACCCGGTGCTGGGTCTGGGTTGCGAATTGCCCTATGGGGGAACACTTAGACTAGGAAACGTTCCTGACACCACCTATTAAACCTTTCCCTGCACCCCCAGGGCAATAAGGTTCTTGTGTGCTTAGTAAACTGAAACTTGCTTGTGGATCTGCTGGATGGCAGGCTGTGGTCCTAGAGGGATCTGAAAGCCCAAGGACCACCTAACCTGGGGGTGGCAGGATAGGGTGGGAGTCAGTCCTTGAACCAGCTGCAGAGCCCAGGCTGGCCCCAGCCTCAATCTGGCCACACCTTCAGCATCCCCAGAAAGGCCTCTGGAAGCAGCCTTAGAGACTGTCTGGTTACCACCTATTGTTTCTAATCTCCTAAACACCACTAATGATAAAATGCCAGAAGGTCAAACAATGGAACAGACTTTTCTGCTTAATATTTTTAATGAGAGGGTGATCACGTGACCTTGCAGCTCGGTGCCAGTTACATTTCTATTTACTTGGAGACTGGGTACAATTAGGACATTTATCTCACTTAGTCCCTGGTCACTCCTGCCCCTAAATGTCCCCCGCCCTCTTCCCAAAAGAGATGAAAAAACGTTTTCATTATGAAGCCATATCGGTTGCTGAAAGCAGCTATTTTTAAAAAGTGATGTCATAGAGACTAAATTGCTACATTGTTCTGCTTTCAGAAAACACTCAATGGACTCTTTTAGTAGTCGCTGGCTGCTGTTTGTTAGATGAACACAAGCAACCTGCTCGTCCTGCTTGCATCCCGGATCCCATGTTCATTTCAGAACTGCTGTCGGACCTCCGGGGAAATTTCTCTGTGTATATTTTGCACAGCCTTTAAGTGATATCATTTTCACATAGTGTGTGTGCATGTGACTACTGTAGTCATCCTGGAAAGGATCCAAGGCTGTCTTTTCAACTCCAGCTCAGAAAAAAGATTCCCATCACGTGAGTACTTACTACATGCATAGTGCCTCAACTTCCAATAGTTGAGTCTACGGTTCTTTAACTTTACGTTGGTGCCAATAACCATATCTCCTCAGCAGACATCAGGAAACAGCATGGGCAAGATGACTTAGCAGGCAAAGACACTTGCCATGTAAGCCTTGCCACCTGAATCCGTGGCAGAAGAAGAGAACCAACTCCTGAAGGTTGTCCTCAGTCCACCAGTCATGCTCTGTGCATGCTGGCACTTGTGCATGCCCTCAAGTGTGCACACGCACACAAGCATGCACACATGTGCACGCTAATTTTATAAAATCACAAAATGAGGAGTACATCTCTAAATATTTTCCCTTCTTAATTTTTTTTATTTTATTTTATGTGAATGGATATTTTATCCAAATGTATGTCTATGTACCATGTCTAAGCCTGGTGCCTGCAGAGGCCAAAAGAGGGCTTTGGGTCCCCTGGAACTATAGCTACAGACAGTTGTGAGCCACCAGGTACATGCTTGGAATGGAAGCTGAGTTCTCAGAACCTGGGTCTTCCACAAGGTGGGCCAGTGGGTGAGGCGTTTGTTGACAGGCCTGACAACCTGAAACCAATCCCTGGGCCCCACATGGTAGAAAGAGGAAACTGACCCCGGAAGTTGTTCTCAGACCTCCACACATGCAAATCGTGGCCTGCACACATAACACACATCCACACAAAATAAATGAATATAAAAAAGAATAAGAAAGAAAAAAAAAGCCAGGTGTGGAGGTGCTCTCCTTTAATTTCAGCACACAGGTAGGCAGATCACTGAGAGCTAGGCCAGTTGGTCTACAGAGTGAGTTCCAGGACGGTTGTGGCTACACAGAGAGACCCTGTCTTTAATAACGAAAGAAAGAAAGGAAGGAAGGAAGGAAGGAAGAAAGGTCAGGCAGTGGTGGCGCACGCCTTTACTTTGGAGGCAGAGGCAGGTGGATTTCTGAGTTCGAGGTCAGCCTGGTCTACAGAGTGAGTTCCAGGACAGCCAGGGCTACACAGAGAAACCCTGTTTCGAAAAACCAAAAAAAAAAAGAAGGAAGGAAGGAAGGAAGGAAAGAAGGAAGGAAGGAAGGAAGGAAGGAAGGAAGGAGCCAAACTGGAAGCATGCACCGGGTGCTCTTGCTCTCTCCTCTGCCATGGATCCAGGTGTTGAGGCTTATGTGACAAGTGTCATCACCTGCTGAGCCACCTCAGAGATCCTCTGCAGCTCTCATTTCTTTCCTGTGGCTTCAGCCTCAGATACTGACTTCTTCCCATCTTAAAAAGTCTGTGCTCTACCCACACCCTCCTCAGGTTAGCAGGCTTTAAAGGCCTGAAGAGTAAGAGAGGCCTGAGTTCACTCTTCCAACCCCAGCTTCCTCTCATGTCTGGGACCCACTCAGTGCTGCAACTCAAAAACCTCCTGCCCATGCGGTAATGCTGGAGCCGGGTTCTTCTCCCTTCCTCGTCTTTAAGGCCTGTGCAGCATGGACCCCCAAGGCTGCAGACCCCCTAAGAGGCTGCCCTCTCTAGATCTAACCCTCTGTTATTCTGCAGCCCCACTGTCTCGGGCTCCTTCTCCATTCGGTGAGTTTTAGGGATCCTCAGAGTTTCCACCAGGGCCCTCTTTTCCTCTTCTTTTGCACAGCTCGTTCACTCCAAGGCTTTAAATAGCACAGGGAAGCTGAACAATTGCAAGCCTACATTCCCAGCCCACATGTACTTCCCAGGCTTCCGTCTTAAAACCCCCACTAACCCCAGAGACCTACAGCCTTGGAAATCCCACGGGTGCTGGACGCTCAGCAGGGAAACAACAGAATAGCAGCGTTTGGTTGCCCCAGCCAGACATGATGGCACACATCTGAAATCCCAGCACCTAGGCCAGGGATGCAAGAAGGCCAAGTATTCTGATCATCTTTGGCTTCACAGTGAGTTCTAGGTCATTGTGGTCTTTTTGAGACTCTGTCTGACTGAGTCTCAGTCTCAAAACGGAAAATAATAACAGGAGCTGAAGATGAGGCTTTAATGGAACAGTCCTGGAACCTCATCCTTGGGAGGTGGAGGTGGGAAGATCAGAAGTTTAAGGTCACCCTTAGCTACATGATGAGCTTCAAGCAAGACTGGGATATAAGAGATACTATCTCAAAAGTAATAATCATAACAGCGACGACGATGACAAAGATGGTGATGATGGTGATAGTGGTGATGATGATGATGGTGGTGAGCAGAGCCATTATGAAAGATACTCCAAGGTGGGGTAGTGCTATAAACTTGTAATCCCAGCACCCAAGAAGCTGAGACAGGAGGATCTCCTCGAAGCCAGTCTGAGCTACACAGCAAGTACCAGGTCAGCTGGGAATGCATAGCGAGCTCCTACCTCAAAAGAGAAGGGGGGAGGGGCACCAAGATGGTTCTGTAGCCCTCTTTCTGCCAAGTGACATTTAGTAAGGCAGTGCTGTGGTTTTTGTTTTTTTTAATTTCATAAACTTTATTAGTTTAAAAAGGGGGGGAGGGAACATAACAACAACAAAAACAAATGAACGAATAAACAAAAAAGCCCACCACATGTCCAAATTAGCCAGATCCAGAGTCTCATCTCATCTCAGTGAACTACTAATACGGTTTGAAAGAGATTCTGAAGCCTGGAGCTACACATTGGGTTTTACATTTTCACTATAGAATGCTTTTATGCACTTACCCAACAACAAAAATCCTGGGACAGAACTGGGTCTAGAGCAATTTGCTTCATCTCGTTCCTCGTGTGTTCATCACGTGCATTCAGATGAAGGCATTTCGCAGCACGGCCCCTCGCTTTGAACTTTTAGAACTGTGTGCATTCCTGTTGTTTTTGAGATACCCTGTCTGCAGCTCCTGGGAGCACTTACCAAGCTCATAACAATGTACCCCTTCCCACGATTTGCACCTGGCGTGCTACCTGCTCTGTGCTCTGGCCCCGCCCTCCCCAGTCTATTCACACTGCAGCAAGAGTGACTGTCGGAGATCCTGTGAATTCCCTGAGGGCTTTGCATTGCCCTCCGGCTAAAGTCCAGGGTCTAATTGGGTTGCAAAGCCATTTAGGCTGTAAACTTGGTTTTCCTTTCAGTCAGCTCCCAGCCTCGTACTCCTTTGCTTTCTAGAAGTTGCTCACTCTGAGACTTCTTGTGTGTGGTACATTCCTCCAAACCTCTACACCTGGCCCACCATCTCCCCATCATCCTTTGCTTCTCTACTTGGATGAAAAGAGCCTCTCTCAAGCTCTGGCTGCCTCCCAAAATGGCATTAGGTATCTGCCCTCATTTCTGTCTCTTAGAACCATGTGCAGGACCAAGTTACAACTGCCACACGGTTCTTAATTGCCTGTTTGTCTTCCTCCTTTAGACTGGAAAGACCAAATAGTGGTTAGACACCTATCTGAACAAGTGAACAACTGCCTGTGACACTTGTCACTGTGGGTGGTGGCTCTCTCCAACCTCTTCCCAACAACACATGTGCAGTGTAACAGGAGTATAGATGGGAATTGGGACACATGCACAAACACACAAATATGTAAGTTAAATTAATTCAGTTAATGTATATTAACATGTACTTGGTACACTATAATCACTATTTGCCCTGTTAAAAGACAAAATATCAACAAAACTAGTTTTGTGCCTTTTTAAAATTGTTTTTCCACTGAGACAGAACCCAGGGCCCTGCAGTTGTTAGCCAAAGTGTTCTACCACTGAGCTAACCCCTAACCATCTCTCTCTCTCTCTCTCTCTCTCTCTCTCTCTCTCTCTCTCTCTGTGTGTGTGTGTGTGTGTGTGTGTGTGTGTGTGTGTGTGTTTATGTGGAAACCAGAAGAGAGTTTCAGATTCCCGGGAACAAGAGTTCTCGGTGGCTGTTGAGATGCCTGCTGTGGGTGCTGGGAACCACATCCAGACCCTCTGCAAGAACAGTAAACACTTCTAACCACTGAGCCTTCCTTCCAGCCCCAATTTTCCACTTCCCAATTGCTTTTATTTACTATTCAGCAGTGTAGACTCAAAGCTCGGAATGCACCAGTCTACCAAAGGGGCAGGCTGCATTTATAACCAAAGAAGAGAATGACACAGAAACAGAAAGGTGTGCAGAAGCGCAATGTTGATTGTCTGTCTTATATAGGCTTCAATCTGGGTGGTGGTGCACACCTTTAATCCCAGCACTCAGGAGGCAGAGGCAGGCAGATCTCTGAGTTTGAGGCCAGTCTACTCTACAGTATGAGTCCAGGACAGCTAGGGCTGTGTAGAGAATCCCTGTCTTAAAAACAAAACAAAAACAGGGTTTAAACAGTTGGCTATTTGTAAATGGCTGAGACTCAGGTTATTTCCCATAGTACGTTGCAGTCCCCAGACATCGAGTGAAGTTGCAGTACGTTCTGTATGGAGAAATCATGAAGCCAACGTACAGATGGGCGGCAGGGGTTTTAGGCCAGTCTCCATTCAACTGGTAGTGTCAGCTCCAATGCTTGCCTTTCTTAAGCTCTTAGTTTGTTCTCTTCACTATCCCAAGCTCTCAAGATGTCTGAGCTTCTCAGCCATTAGAGTTGTGAGCCAGACGCCTGCTAGGGAAACAAGTAGACTGACTTCAGGTCTTTATCTTGCCTTCTGCTCCTCCAAAAGCACTCATCCATTCAGCCTCATCCCAGGCTCTGCAGCAGAACACCAGCTGCAGCCTCCCTTCTCCTCTCACACAGATCCCCCTCCTAACCCCACGCCTCCCCGAGGAAACAAAAGCCACTCTGATTAGGGAAGCAAGTTGGCTAACTGCAGATCTTCTCTTCTCCCTCTATTCTTTCAAGTTCAGTCCCCAGTCTCACACCCAGTTCTGTAGCTGACCTTCTGCTGTGGGTCCCCCCCCCCCTTCCCAGGGGATTAAGCAGACCCTGGTGGAACACTCTGCTTTCCCCCTTCCTGTGTACTCCCTCAAGCCCCTTTTAGCCTATCTCCATTCCTAATTGCCAGCTCCCAATACCCAGAAACATGTTGTAACTGGAACCCCCAGTAGCCACACCTATCAAGACCTCAGAAGAATTTCCTACCGGGTAACACACAGCCTCACTCTCCTAAGAACCAGAGAGAAAACAGAAAGCAAGGAACAAAACACCCACTCAACAAAGACAAGACCAGAATCAGTACCCAGAATTACAGTCTTCCTAACCTCACAGGCTTAGAGGCCAGTGTAAAACTCAGCCAATAGCATCCAGAACAATATGTCTCTATAAGAGCCCAGCAACCTTACTTCAGCAGGCACTGAGTAGTCCATCATAGCTGAAGCACAAGAAAAAGATCTTAAAATATGATACAAATTATAAATATGATATGCTTTATGAATATGATAGAGGTCCTTACAGAAGAAATGAATAAAGCCCCTAAAGAACTCCTTGAAAATACAGTGGAAGCAAATTAAACAGTTCAAGACCTGAAAGTGAAAATGGAATCAATAAATAAAACCCAAACTGAGGGAACTCTGGAAATGAGAAACTTAGAAACTTGAACAAGAACCATAGAGGCAAGCCACACCATCAAAATACAAGAGATGGAAGATTGAATCTCACACATTAGAGGCAAGATAGACGAAATGGTACCTCAGTCAAAGAAAGTGGTAAATCTAAAATACCAGGCACAAAACATGCAGAAAATCTGAGACACCATGAAAAGGCCAAATCTAAGAATAATAGGAGTATATGAAGAAAAAGAAACAGGTCAAAGCAGAGAAAATATAGAATTTGTGTGTGTGTGGTGTGTGTGTGTGTGTGTGTGTGTGTGTGTGTGTGTGTAGATTTCACCAAAATCACAGATGAAAATTTCCCTAAGCTAAAGAAGGAAATATCTATCAAGGTACATGAAGCATACAGAATACCAGATAGACTGGACCAGAAAAGAAAGCCCCCCTTGGAACATAAGCAAAGTACTAAATATTCAGAATAAAGAAAAAAAACATAAAAGCTGCATGGGAAAAGGACCAAGTAACATGTAAAGGCAGACATATTAGAATCATACTTGATTTTTCAATATAGACTCTAAAATACAGAAGGGTGTGAGCAGAGACCACACCTGCCAGCATAGGTTCCTATACCCAGCAAAACTTTCAGTCACAATAGATGTAAAAAATAAGGCATTCCATGATAAACCCAAATTTAAATCATATCTATCTACAAACCCAACCCTACTAAAGGTGCTATAAGGAAAACTTTAACCTAAAGAGGTTAACCACACCCAAGAAAATGCAGGAAATAATCTCAGACCAGCAAATCAAAAGAGGGGAAGTGTGCACCCCCCACACACATACACACCCCAACAACAACCAACAACAGAATTATCAATGGACACAGCTTATTGAAGCCTCTCTACATCAGTAGACTCAATTCCCCAATAAAAAGACAGGAGTGACAGAATGGACGAGGAGATAGGACCCATCCTTCGGCTGATTCCAAGAACCAGCTCAACATCAAGGATAGACATCACTTCAGGGTAAAAGGATGGGAAAAGATATTCCAAGAAAAAGGACCTGAGAAGCAAAATAGACTTCAAAACAAACCAAAACTAGTTAGAAGAGAGAGAAAGGGCACTACATTCTCATCAAAGGAAAAGTCCGCCCAGAGGACACTGGGATTCATTCATTCATTCATTCATTCTATTTATTTATTTATTTATTTATTTATTTATTTATTTATTTATTTATTTATTTATGTATTTATGTATTTATGTATGTATGTATTTATTTTACAAGACAGGGTTTCTCTTTGTAGCCCTGGCTATCTTAGAACTAGTTTTGTAAACCAGTTTTCAAGAACAGGCTGGTCTTGAACTCAGAAATACACCTGCCTCTACCTCCTGAATAATGGGATTAAAGGCCTGTGTCACCATGCTCAGCTGCAATTGCAATTCTTAACGTCTATGCACCAAACTCGAGGGCACCCAAGTTCAAAAAACAAACAAACAAACCACTACTACAGCTTAAATCACATGTTGAACCTCACACACTGATAGTAGGAGACTTCAATACCACATTCTTACCATAGACAGGTCATCCAAACTAAACAGAGAAATGCTGGAGCTAACTGACATAATAAACCAAATGAAGCTAACATATACCTTCTTCTCAGCACCTCATGGGACTTTCTCCAAACTGACCGCATTCTCAGACACAAAGCAGTCTCAACAGATACTAGAACATTGAAATAGTACCTTGCATCCTATCTAGTCACCAAAGATTAAAGCTGAATATCAACAATAAAAGGAACAAAAGAAAGCTTAGAAAATCATGGACACTGGACAACTTACTACTGAACGGAAATTTGGGTCAAGACAGAAATTCAGAAAGAAAGACTTTCTAGAATGGGGTGAAAATGAATAAACAACATATCCAGACTTATGAGACATAAGGCTATTCTAAGAGGCAAGTTCATAGTTTTAATTGCCTACCAAGAAGCAGAGACCAGATAGCCCAGAAACCTAGAGTAAAACCAAATGATATTGTTCTAAAAACAAACAAACCAAACAACAAAATGTAGCAATAAAAATTACTCCTAATGACATTCCACTATATTCGTAGATCAGTACCGTGCTCGGTCAACATCAGAGACACTTCCTCCTGCAGCAGACCGGAACAAATACATTATGCAGAGAGTGAAAGACCTTGGAACACTCAGCCCTAAATGGAATAGTCC
Organism: Uromys caudimaculatus; assembly: GCA_028551405.1. Classification (NCBI taxonomy): domain Eukaryota; kingdom Metazoa; phylum Chordata; class Mammalia; order Rodentia; family Muridae; genus Uromys; species Uromys caudimaculatus. Next base: position 51,648,188 of record CM052708.1, read on the forward strand.
CATCAGATCCTCAGAGCTCTTGAGTCGCACGCACGCACAGGCACGCGCGCGCGCGCGCGCACACACACACACACACACACACACACACACACACACACACACACACCTAAAAAGAAATCCTTCAGCTGACTATAATAAATTCTAGGTTTGTTCAACTGTTTCGTGAAGAGGTACCTTCACATACCTCTCTAGGAGATGGAATCTAATCACCCGTTTTGAATGTAGACTTATTGTATGAACTCTTTGGGGGTTTTTTGGTTGTCGTTTTTTTGTTTGTTTTTAAGACAGAGCCTTGCTGTCTAGCCAAGGCTGGACTTGAACTCAGAATCCTCTTGCCACCATCTAATAAGTGCTGCCAGTACAGGCCTGCACCACAATGCCTGGCTCCTCAGGACTTCCTTATCTAAAATAAGTGGACTGGACCAGACATTAACCCTGAACTTCAAGAGATGCTGTCTTGGGCCAGCCCAATGGCTCAGAGAGTAAAGGCACTTGCCACTTGTGAATTTGATTCCAGGATCCTACAGGTGGAAGGAGAGAACCATTTCCAAGCCCACATTCACCACCACCCCCAAACACACAATAAATAACAAGAGATCTGTTCTCTTGGAATTCTGTTGCCATAATGTAAGTAAGCTCAGGCCAGCCTGCTGGCTGATAAAACACACACAACTATATATTGCCTCCATTAAGCCAGTCACCCAGAGCACACCACAGCTAATGGAAAATGCATAGAGAGTCCAATTAGAGGACTTAGAAAATAGCTCATTGGTAGGGCCTGGTGTGCATGAGACCTTTGGGTTCAAGCCCTAGCTCAATGGGAAGAGGAAGAAAGTGAGAGAGAGTCCCATTAAGCAAACATTGCTAATAGGCAATTAAGAAGCTGGTAATGGTTGTGGTTTGAGACAGAAATTTTGGAAGCAGTACTAGCTAGCAGGTATGATGCTTCAGGGCCTCGGTATGAATAAATCTTGGGTACCTCACCACTGAAATCTGAATCATAGTTTGGTTTTTGTTTTGTTTTTGTTTTTGTTTTGTTTTTAACTCAGACAAAAGGAGCCTTGAAGAAAACATGCTAACTCCAATAAGCATTGCATCAGCATAAGTAGAAAACTCTAAAAACCGGGGCCAGTGAAGTGGCTCAGCAGGTGAAGGTGCTCACCTTCAACAACTTGAGTTCAAGTCCCAGGACTATACTGTGGAAAGATAGAACCAACCCCTACAAGCTGTCCTCTGACCTCCATATGCATGTTTCCCCACTTACATGAACACAAAATAAATAAACAAACAGATGTGTTTAAAAAAAAATAAGCTTAAAAATGAATTTTTTTCATTTGCTCATTCCACAAGTATCTCTCCTCCTCTTGACCCTTCACATAAAGATCACACAGCCTTCCTGCTTTCAAATTAGGTGTGTCCACAGCTCTCCTGTGGGGCTGTGTGAAATAGATTCAACAAGCCCCATTACTAGAAGGAATCTGGTGCCAGGAGGAGTCTGCATAATTAAACAGCTTGGGGTGTGTGAGCTCAAGCGAATTTTAAGGGTGACAGATTGATTTTTTTGCACTCTGAAAATGAATTCAAATTGATGAGACCTTAATGAATTCTCTCTCCCCAGCTATGGGGTGGGGTCAGATAATACTTTAATCTCATTGTGAGGCAAAATTGTTTGCCAAGCTTTGAGATGCTGAGAGGGCTCTGGTTTCCCCATCTGAGATGCTTGCTGGCTGGGATCTAATGGAGAGTGGCTGTCTCCACTTTAGTTGGCAGTGACTTCCTGTTCACCCTCTTAGAAGTTCATCAGCGAAAACCATTTAGTGAAGGACTGAGGAGATAGAAGGCTTAGTGGGAAGGACACACTGCTCTTGCAGAAGACCGAGTCCTGTTCTCAGTACCCAATGGGCAGCTCACAACTGCCCTGTAGACTCCAGCTCTAGGGAATATGGCATCCTCTTCTGGTCTCCATGGGCACCTGTATGCACATGGTATATATATTCACATATACACATAATAATTTAGTGAGTCTGAGATATCAGCATACCCTGGGTGTACAGTGGGAAGGAAGTATACCACTATACTCATTCATTCAAAAATATGTATTAAATGCTTTCTATGTTTGAAGCACTGCTTGATATATCTAGGGGATACATCATTAAACAGAAAATACATTTTTTAAAAAATCCCAGAATTAGAGCTGGAGACATAGCTTAGCAGTTAAGAACACCTGATGCTTTGGCAGAGGACTCAGTTTGGGTCCCTAGTATGCACATAGTGGCTCACAAGCATCTGTTACTCTAGTGCCAAGGCATCCAACATCTTCTTCAGGGCTCTGAGGGCATCAGGCACTCACCATACTGCATAGACATACATGTAGGCAAAGCACCCACACACATTGTCAGGGTCCTCTAAAGGAACAGAACTGATAAGATGTACAGAGAGAGAGAGAGAGAGAGAGAGAGAGAGACTGATTAGATTAGCTTACAGGATGCAGTCCAGATAGTACAACAATGGCTGTCTCACTAGTGAGGCTGAGAATTTGGTACTTATTCAGTCCACAAGACTGGATGCCTTTGCTGTCCCAGTCTGGTACTGGAGTCTTGGAGAATTCCTAGAGTGATGATGGTCTTCAGTGTACACTGAAATCCCAAATAAGTTGATTCTAATGCTGACCAAAGAATATGTGCCACAGTTACAGGAGAGATGACATTGCCAACAAGAGTGAGGTCAAGTAGGCAAAAAGCAAAGCTTCCTTCTTCTGTGTCTTGTTAGCTGGGCTGCCTCCAGAAGATGCTGTCCAGTTTAGGGAGGTTCGTCCTGCTTCAGATTGGGACAATCTCTCACAGGGGTGCCCATCATCTTGGGTTTACTTGATTTCATATACAGTCATGTTGACAACCAAAATTAGCAATCATACATTACAGACTGTTTATTCCTCCAGAATTATTACAACGCCTGAGGAAACAGAGAGAGAAAGAGAGAGAGAGAGAGAGAGAGAGAGAGAGAGAGAGAGAGAGAGATGCAGTAGCTGAGAACATTCTACTTATTACTGTAAAGAAAACAAGGGCTACTCTGAATATCAGTTTTAAATAGGCCACTCAAAGGAGGAATGTGCCTTACTCCATTTTCTTTACTATATCAGAGTATTTGAAGTCAACTGTTTGAAAGGAAGAAGGACCTGTCTATTGCAGCCGGCTCCCTTGCTATGTGATATGTGGAGAGGCAGAGGATCATGGCTGGTGGATACACAAAAGAGTAAAACTGCTCATTATGGTGGCTGGGAAGCAGAGAGCATCCTGTCCTAGCATGCTTCTTTCTGCTGCTTTTGCTTCACCAGAGGCCCAGCCTATTGGAAGGCACTATCAACACTCAGGGTGGGTCTGTCCTCTCATTCGTTACACATCTCTGGCTGGTCCCGAATAGACAGATCCAGGCATCTCTCAGTCAACCAAGGTGACACTTGAGATGAAAACGGCAGTATCTTTTCAACCTCAATTGATAATACCACACAACCCACCTGGGTGCACCGTTGGTAGCTGAAGTGGAGAAAGGCACGGTAAGCCAGGAGAGCCTCAGGAGAGCCTTGATCTGTCTCTAATCCACCATTGGTATGTTGGTGGCAGTTTGCACTGGATCTCCACAACTAATTGTGCCCATCTTTATCAGTTCACGCTGTCACTTTGGAACTCTGCAATTGAACATGATGGGAGCTTTACAGCCTGGAAATGGATGAATTCTACAACATAGCGTAGGGTGGCCACTGCTGTTGCTCCTCCTCCCATTCTCCTCCTCCTCTCTTCTTCTTGCTCCTCCTCCTTCTACTTAAGCAATTCTTCCCCCTTCTCTAAATAAGAGTTGATTGTTGAACAGTTCTTAGCTGGACCCCACCCCACCATTGCTTAGAAAGGATGCCAATATTTGCCCTCCAATGTAAGCATGGCAGGCAATAGAGTGTCACACTTCCTAGGACAGATTGCTATAGTATAGTTTTAGGAAAATCCTTTTTGGAAAAAGACATCTTTTTGGTTCTGTTTTTAGTTTGTTTGAGACAGGATCTTAACTGAGACTGGCTTTGAACTTGTTATGTAGTTCAGGATGGCCTTGAACTCCTATTTCCCCCTCCTGTGTGCTAGGATTGCTTTCACACACCACCACAGTTGGCTGAGGTTATCTTGGGCAGAGTTTGTACAACAAAGAGGAAACAGAGGGCTAGGAAGGGATTCAATGCAGCTAAGCACAGAGATTTTGCAGACAATATGTTCTAGAAAATTCCCACCAAGAAAGCACTAAACTTACACTGGATTCGGCCTCTCACAAGGTAGGATAAGAGGCTTTCCACATTTAAAATTGTCTTGTCTTTCACGCCCCCACCCACATCATGCCAGGCTCTCGGAAAGCTGTGCCAGCTTTAATGAACATGGGCCATGTGCATCTTTAGGACTCGAGCATGAGCTTGGCAGCTGATTGGTTGGAGTTTTCTGAGCTTTTCTCCATGGAGACGTGAGCTGGTAAATAGGAACGGAAACACTAAGTGTCCAGGTTTCCCTCCTTCTCTTCCAGGGCTTTCCCTGGATCACTGCACAAGGCAGCTCAGGGGTGAAACTGGCCACTTTAACTAATATGCATTCTTTGCTCACTAATAGACAACTCTGAATGATGTCAGCCTTAGGAAATGTTCTAAGCTCTTTTAAGAAAAGCATTGGGTGCTGAAGAAACGGATGGCTCGGTGATTAAGAGCACTGACTATTCTTGCAGAGAACTCAGGTTCAATTCTCAGCACCCACACAGTAACTCCAGTCCCACGGATCCAAGTCTCTTCTCTGACTCCCACGGGCACCAGACATACACGTGGTGCACGGATATATGTAGGCAAAACACCCATACACATAAAATAATAATAAGATGGAAAGGAAAACATGGCTTAAAAGGTCATTACATTGGTAACAGCACTTTCTGCCATGCCTTATAACCTGAGTTCAATACCCCGGACCCACGTAACAGTGGAAAAAGAACTGATTCCCACAAGTCCTTCTCTGATTCCATTTGGAAGTTGTTATATGTGCGTGCACACAGCATGTACATGTACACAAATAAAATAAACCATAAGTCTTAAAGTTGTTTAAGGAAAACAAAAACAAATAAAAGAAAATAGAGAAAAAACAAGCACATGCTTCTGTTTGTCGGTTTGTTGATTGGGTAGTCTGCTGGTTATAGGACAGGGTCTTTCTATATAGCCCTGGCCTGAAAGCTCACTTTGAGACCAGGAGGCCCTTGAATGTGTGTCAGCTCTTCTTCCACTGCGTCTCAAGTGCTGGGATTACAGGTCTAAGCCGCCACATCCAACCTTGACACGACTTTCAGTATGTTCTTCCCCACAGAAGCTCCGGCTTGGCCTCTCCATTCTCAGCTAGTCACCTTGCTTCATCCCGTAACACAGCAGCTCCAAGACCACACTTCCTTTCCCACTCCCAAAGCCTTATCCCCGCCTTCCACAATACCCACGTCTATAAGGAAGACAAGGTCCCTTCATGCCCTGGGGCCTTTCTGACCACAGAGCCTTCCGTCGCATGTCCTTGAGTTTCTTCAGACTGTTCCTAGTCTTTCTTCTTTCCACCTCTTCTCCTGACCCCATTCCCCCTGCAGGGATTCTAGTGTGCTAGAGACATCTGTCTTTCATAACTAATTTGCACTCATTTTTAAAGTGATTTAAAGTATTTTTAAACTGTGAAAGGCAAGCATGGTGATTGCTCCTGTAATCCCAGCACTAGGGAGGCAGAGGCAGGAGGATAGGAGTTCTTGGCCAGCCTCAGCTACATAACTAGTTCAAGGCCAGACAGCGACATGAGACCTTGTCTCAAAAGAAACAAAAACAAAATGAGACTAGGAAAAGCAGAAAGCGTGTATCAGTGGGAAAAGGTGCTTGCCAACAAGCTGGAGAACCTGAGTTCAACCTCGAGAACCTTCCTAAAGGTGGAAGGAGAGAACCAGCTACTGCAAGTTGTCCTCTGACTTCCAAACACACCCCATGGTATGCACATACTATCCCTACACATATGTGGGAATAGTATGTAAATAGAATAAGTGTAAATACTAGTAACTAAGCATCATTTGTTTGTACCGTGGAGGAAAGAAGAGAGTGGAGAGGGAAGCAGATGATATAAAATGTTGAAAGGTGTTGGACCTGGGAGCTGAGGATGGATGCAGCTTAGTGGTAACAATTGTCTAGCCTATGTGATGCTCTATGTTCAATGCCTGGCACAGAAAAGGAAGGAGGGAGAAGAGGAATAAAGAAGGGGAGGGGAAAAGAGAAAGGAAGGCAAGCAGGCAGGTAGGCAAGCCTCAGGCCAGTAATTGGAAAGCAGAGGCAGGATGATCAAGAGTTCTAAGCCAGCCTCAGACGCATAGTGAGTTCAAGACCAGCCTTGACTACAAGATACTTAATCTCATAAAACCAAAAATTAAAAAAATAAAGAGGAGGAAGAAAGGAAGGAAGAAAGGAAGGAAAGAAGGAAAGAAGGAAGGAAGGAAGGAAGGAAGGAAGGAAGGAAGGAAGGAAGGAAGGAAGGAAGGAAGGAAGGAAGGACAGAGGGAAGGATGGCCATTGAATAGGGGAAGACTACACTGGAGTTGTGTCATTCCAGTAACCATAAGTTTGAGATTTTTCACATGTCACTTACTTAGAGAGGTTTACCCTAACTGCTAAATCTAGAGTAGTTACCTAATACCATTTTCTCTCCTGCTGCCTTGTTCTTTTCATTTATAGAACTTCTCATACTGTGGAGCCAGCCATACATGGCTACACAGAACATCCTTTGAGGCTGTGCTCAATCAGTGACTCAGATGTGACTAAATATGCCTGAAAGAAAAGTGGGAGTAGATCCAGGCAGAATGAGGCACGGGAGGCCGCACGTGCGCCTCACTAGGCGTGTGGCTAACACCCGGAACACCTGCAAAATCCTGCTTCCCCAGCATCAGGACCATGCTCTGCTGAGCACTTGCCTCACGTGTGTGTTAAGGGAACTCCAGCAGCTGAGATATTGCTCAGTGAATGACAACGATTCCTGGAAGGGTAAGGACCTGCCTTCAGACCCCCAGGCCATATAAAAAGCCGAGCATGACAGTACACATGCCTGTAACTCCAGCAATAAGTCAGGGCAGAGAGAAGAGAGTTGCTGCATCTTACTGGGGGCCAGCCTAACTCCAGGTGCCCTGAGAAACTGTCTCAATGGAATAGGACAGACCCTGATAAGGCAGGACACCCAGTACCCACTCCAGCCTCCACAAATGCACACACCTATGAGAGAGAGAGACAGAGAGAGACAAAGAGAGACAGAGAGACAGAGAGACGGAGAGATGGAGAGACGGAGAGAGACAGAGAGACAGAGACAGAAACAGACACCAAAAGGGGGAAGGAGGAGGAGGAAGAGGAGGAAAAGGAGGAAGAGGAGGAGGAGGAAGAGGAGGAGAAAGAAAAGGAAGAGGAGGAGGAGGAAGAGGAAGAGGAGAAAAAGAAGAAAAAGAAAGGGAGAGACTGGCAGAGGCTGGCAAGATGGCTCAGCAGGTAAAAGTTCTTGCTGCCAAGGCTGACAACCAAGGTTGATCCTTAGAGCTCACCTGGTGAAAGGGGATAACTGACTCCAGCAAGTTGCCCTCTGAAACACACACACACACACACACACACACACACACACACACACACACACACACACACAATTTATATGACATATGTCCATACACATAGAGAAATAGATGAATGAATAAATGTTTAAAATGTAACATTTGCATTTAAATATAAATAATTTTAGAAAATACAGAGTAGAGCTGTAAAGTCAGAGGCCACAGATACGTCACACCCCACCAAGAGAACTCTGTCCAGGCATCACCAGCATAGCTGGCGAGCATCTGTAGGGGTGAGGGGAGTGCAATGTTACCAGCAGCTGTGAGGCTGTGGAGAAGCAAGAACAGCAACAGACAGATTCAGATACCACTCTCCTTGCCCCCAAAGAACTAGTATTCATTGAACAACTTAAACTGGGTAGGTGTCTGGTGCTCTTAGACAAACAGATACCTCCAGAGAGAAAAGATATACTGCCTAGTGTAGGCATACCAGGTCTTGATTGGCTATTTGAAAAACTAGAATTGATTCCAGTCACAGGTACACACCTAAGATATTGCCATAGGTCACACTAGCTTTGGTAGCTACTCAACACACTTTGACCTATCTAGGCATGTCGTAAGTTCTTCTGATCCATAGATTAGACAAACCCTATATCCTAGGGGACTCTAGTTAATCAGAGGAGATCAATGGGGAGCTGGTGAGATAAAGAAGCTGAGAATGATGGCAATGCTAGCCACGGCTTTACCAGATTCCAATAGTGAAAAGTGTTCTCATTCTGAGCAGGAGCTGTATACTTACAAACCAGCTTTCCCCTAAATCAGCAAACATTTCTTGTGTACTGTGTCAATTAACTTTTGCTCCAAGGATTTTTGCCTATTAAAGTGTTCAAAGCTCATTCTCAGAGCCTTGTACCACGCAGCATGAGTCACTAACTTGCTTTTCACTCCAATGCCAACTAGAGCAGCCACAGTAGAACAGAGTCCACACACCCAGTGTCTCATTGTCTCTCTCTAATTTAGACTCGCAAAGGTCCTTTCTCAACCAGTGGTATTTCTTGTTTCACGGTCCCTTCATTTTATGTATCTGGGTATTTTGTCTGCATCTATGTATGTGTACCACATATGTACCTGCTATCTTCAGAGGTCAGAAAAGGGCATCAGATCCTCTGGAACTGGACTTACAGAAATTTGTATGTTGATATGTGGGTGTTGGGAATTGAACCCGGATCTTCTGGGAAAACAGCATGAGCTCTTAACCATTGAGCCATCTCTCTAGCCCCCAAGGACCACATAGAAGCTTCTAGCCCTCATGCCTGCACAGTACATGGCTTGGAGAAAGTATTTGTTGATGGAGAAAGCAATTTCACAATGGCCTTCTGAAATTAAATTTCACATAGCCTTTGACATGCATATTACACTTCTAGGAACTTATCTTACATATAAGATTGCACAGTGTACATAAAAGACGAGTACCAAGCCAGGTGTGATGGTGCAAGCTTTTAATCCCAGCACTCTTGAGACAGAGGCAGATGGATTTCTTTGACTTGGAGGTCAGCCTGGTCTACAGAGCTACCCTATTTCAGGATAGCCAGGGCTGTTACACAGAGGCAGGGAGGAGAAAAAGAGAGAAAAGAATACAAAAAATGTGGTCACTGGTGTTGCTTGGAATAGCAAACCAAACAAGCTAAAATCCCTTAATAGCCAGAGTCATCAGTCAGCAGCACAGATACATAAATGAGCAACAAGAAATACCATGTAGGGGCTGGAGAGATGGCTCAGCGGTTAGTAGCACTGACTGCTCTTCCAGAGGTCCTGAGTTCAATTCTCGGAACCACATGGTGGTTTACAACTATCCGTAATGGGATCAGATGCCCTCTTCTGGTGTGTCTGAAGACAGCTACAGTGTACTCAGATAAATAAAATAAATAAATCTTTAAAAAAAATAAAAAAGAAATACCATGTACCATTCAAAACACTTGTAGATCTCTAGGTCCTGCTGTGGAGAGCTGGCCCATAAAATACTGTAGGGAAGTTACAAGAACCAACTATAAAAGAGAGAAATATCAGAACCACAAAACACACCCAGGCTGCATGCAAACAAGTCATTTCTTTGTTTCTGATTTTGTCATTGTTGCGTTTTGCTTTACGAGACAGGGTTTCTCCCTGTAGCTCTGGCTATCCTGGAACTCACTCTGTAGACCAGGCTGGCCTCAGACTCTGTCTTTGTTTTTTAATCTTTCTTGTACAAGCGTGTATGTGAATGCAGTGAGGTACGAACCACCTCACACAAGTGGAGTGCACGCACCAGCCTTGCAGAATTGGTCCTCTTCCACCTCTCCTTTGTTTCAGGCAATGGTTCAGGTTGTCAGGTGTATGAGGCAAGTGCTCTTACTTGCTGAGCCATCTCCAGGGCTCTTATTTTCTCTGTGATACAGGTTCTCATGTAGCCCAGGCTGGCCTTGTACTTGCTATGTACCCAAGGATAACCTTGAACTCCTGATCCTCCTGCCTCCATCTCTCAGATTTGGGGATTACAGGTCTGAACCATCATGTCCAGTTTAAAAACAATTCTTGCCAGACACAGTGGCATATGCCTTTAATCCTGACACTGAGGTGACAGAGACAGGAGGATCATTGTGAGTTCAAAGCCAGCCTGGTCTACATTGTGAGCTCCAGGACAGCCAGTGCTACATGAAGATACTCTGTCTCGAAAAGTAAAAAAAGAACAGCTCCTTGAAGGACACAGTGGGGAATGTGGTTCTCTCTCCAGAGAGGGACTCAAAAGGTGAGGGAGGGTTCCCACCCTCATCACTTAACCTCCAAGACAATTTGAACTCATTAGCATAAAGATGAATTAATTTGGGAAGAGAAATAATGAAATAAGCAGGGACTGGGGCTGTCACTCAGTGGTGAAGGGTTTGCCTGAAGAGTCTGCCTGCTGTGCTCAGACCCTGATTCAGTCCCCAGCACTATGAAACAATATTAATACCAGTTTAAAGCTAATTCTGCTCTGAATAGTTGCACTCAGGGCTTATCTGGGTTGCCTTTGCTTGCTTGATTTTTCATTTCTGTCAGCAAGACAAAGCGATGTATGCAGAGGCTTCTTTCTTCTCCCTTGTTGTGAGTTCAAAGACTGTGAGCAATAACTTCCGGAGCATTCCGGTGCACGGCAGGAGTCTCTGGCGGTTCATCAATGTCACTAGGAGCTTCAGATGCATTTATAATCTCACCGCGATTGTCAATGGCGGCTCGCTCGCATGATCAATTGCCAGTGTCTTAGCACACTGTGTTTGCATAAAGCACCCCTCGCCAGGACAAAAGCAGATGTGTAGAAACTCAACTGTGTGGAACCTCTCTGCTTATTTCTTGTCTTTCCCTGGGAGCCATGTGGCTGCCTTCACAGTTGTCCTAATGCTGGCACCGCTTAAAGGAGAGGTATCTATGGCAGCAAGCAGTGGTGATTAATTTTAAGCTGTCACGGAAAATAGTTTTGCACTTTAATGTCAGAGAACTGCATTATTATTACAGGTCTAATGTTCCCTTGCCAAGCCTCTGTGCTCACTCCCAGGATACAAAACGAACACGGAGAGCTTGCCCGTTGGCTCCCAGGAGCATCTTTTGGAGAGAGGACAAAAAAGTACTGCCAAGCTAGCCAAATCCCATGGGGTACCGGAGCCCTCCCCCACTGCCTCCCTGCCTCCAGCTGAAGAAAGCCTTAGCCACTCCTCTTTGCCCTGGGCGTTGTCCAGTTTGACCCCAGTTTCCCCTCCTGGGCCATCTGGTTCACAGAATATATTGGGAATCCCACACAGTGCCAGACGCCATAGAGAAGAGGTTTGATAGAGAGAAAGCCACAGAAACAGGTAAGAAAGAAGCCAGGCCAAGATCAACAAATACAACACAAACAGCTTGGAGATCTGGCCTTCTGGGTCCAAATCTGAAACAAATTTTGGTTCCCTGGTGGTCTTCTATCTCTGAAGCTGCAGAGTTGAGGTGCAGTGAGGGGGTAAAGAAGAGGGAGAGAGGCAAGAACTGACTAGCTTTGGGATTTCAATACAATATTTATTTCTTGCATAATCTGCCAGAAAATTAGATCAAAGAGCTGTCAGCTCTTAAAATCATGCAATTCATTAAAGGAACAAACTTTTAAATATCTTTAGTCAGAAATAACAGTCTCTAAGAGGCAGGATTGACTTACATAGCTAGTTCAGACCTAAAAACTGGAAGACAATACAAAAGCTAGAATCTGAATGCTCTAGAGCGATATTATGACATTATAGAAACCTCTTCGTAAAAAATTAAGACAATTATATCCATAAAAACAGCTGCTTTTTATGGAGTACTCCCCTGTGGCCAGCCAGGCACTTTGTTGAATTCTTATCTGCAATCTTGTCACTTGGTAAATATAGTCACTGTCATTTTTCAGGTGGGAAGTCTGAGAGCCGGAGAACTTTCTAGGGCACAGTGCAAGTAGGTAGCAAGTGCCGTCAATCTGTCTAGCTGGCTATAATACTAGACATACAGACCAGATCGCTGCAAAGGTGGTTTTGCTGTGCACACTATCAAGAGAGATGCAGGCCAGATGTGGTGCACCCCAGTATGTCAGCACTGAGGAGGAGAACACAAGAGGATATGAGTTCAAGGTCATCCTTTATACATAGTGAGTTTGAAGCCAGCCTGGAAGGGAGGGAGGGAGGGAGGAGGGGAGGAGGGAGGGAGGGAGGGAGGGAGAGAGAGAGAGAGAGAGAGAGAGAGAGAGAGAGAGAGAGAGAGGATGAATATAAAAGAATATATGAATATGTCATTTGGGGGTACCTGTGGAGGCCAAAAGTGGGTGTTGGATCTCTTAAAGCTAGAGTTATAGGCAGTCATGAGCTGCCTGATATTGGTGCTGGGAACTTAACTCAGGTCCTCTAGAAGAGCTGCAAGCCCTCTTTACTCAAAGACTCAGGCATCTCTATACCCCTCCCCTTTCTCTCTCTCTCCTCTCCTCTCCTCTCCTCTCCTCTCCTCTCCTCTCCTCTCCTCTCCTCTCCTCTCCTCTCCTCTCCTCTCCTCTCCTCTTCCCTCCCATGTGGCTCAAGGGTCTCATGTAGCTCCCACTAGATAAACAAGATGACCTTGAATTTCTGATCCTTCTGCCTCCCAAGGGCTGAGCTTACAGGCACAGACCAACACATCCAGTTTATGGGTTGCTAAGAATTGAACCCAAGACTTTTCACATTCGAGGCAAGCACTCTACCAACTGAGCTACATTCCCAGCCCAAGTCCTAACATAAACTCTAAAGCAGTATGATTGTTGCAGCTACATAGCTATTGTCTGTAGTAATATAATTGCAGAAGCTAGCCTTGTCCAGAGTCGAGCAATAATGCTCCATTTTCATTAAACAAAAAACCTGAGATTGCGAGCTTATAAGGAACAAAGATTCCTTGGGGAAGTTTGAGTCCAATATCATACATACCCATTGCTTTGGGTGTCATGAGGAGATGCTGGTGGAGAGAGTGTGATCGAGTAAACTGCTTACCTCAAGGCTAGAATAAAGGAAAAGAAAACAAGGAAAAGGAGGAAGAAGAAAGAATTGTGTCACACTCTGTCTGGGAGTTACAAGCCCGGGGACGTAAGAACTTCCGTCTGGCCCCACTTCCCAAAAGTTCTACCACCTTCTACATTCGTCTGTTTTCTAAATGCTGTGAGCCCTAGACTTTTCATCACATGTGTGTCTGTGTGTGTACATATGTGTGGTGTGCATGTATGTAAGTATATGTTCAAATATGTGTCGATGCACATGGGTCGGCCTGCATGTGGTGCCCACAGGTTGATGTTGAATACTGAGATGTCCCTCTCAGTCGTTCTCCACCTTAGACATCGAGACAGGGCCTCTCCCTTGAACCCAGAGCTTATCCATGTGGCTAGTCAAACCAGACAGTTTGCACTGGGAATGATGCCGTCTCTCCCCCATGACTGGGATTACAGATGAGCCATCAGGCTCTTCCGGAATTATGTAGGTGCTGGGGATCTGAACTCACCCTCAGGATTGTGCAGTAAGAGATTTACCTGCGGAGGCAGGTTCCCTGAGCTCTTTACAGCAATAGAAAAGGAGATGGGTAACCCTAGCACTGGTATCCTCTACTTAAAGCAAGTCATAATGCAAGGGTCCCAGCTCCACTCATTCTCTGCAGAAGTCATTCCTAAACCACTTTTGAAATAAAAGCACACACTAGTTTTAAAAATAAAACGTTTGTGGTTCCTTCTTAATTCGGTCTCTCACAGGCTAATAATAAAATGAGTTGGCATTCCGTGGGTATATATCAACTAACAGTAGAGGGAGCCAAGCCAGGAATGGGTTCTGTGGTAGGAATCCGCAGGCTATTAAAAATAGGTGCTGGGCAGTAGTGAAGAACTGAATTTTACTAAAATGGCTGTCCATTGGAAACTAGTTGAATAAATTGTGCAGGTGGATAGGTAATAGCAATATTAAATTGACAAAAATTCACCAAATATGTTGGTGCAAGCATGTAATCCTAACTAGAAAGGAAGCAGGAGGATCAAAAGTTCAGTCGTTCTTGGCTACATAGTAACTTCCAGACCAGCCTGCTTTATGTGAGATCTCGTTTCAAACCATCAAAAAACAAACAAAAAACCAGGCAGCTAGAGATCTGGCTCGGTGCTCCTCTTCTTGCAGAGGACAAGAAGTCCCAGGACTGATGTTGGGTAGCTCACAACTGGCTGTGACCTCAGCTCCACGGGTTCTAATGCCTGTTTCTCTGCAGATAATAGCACACAAATAATATACATACACAGACACACATGCATACACATAAAGAAACATTTTTAATTTTTTTTTTTTTTATAATTTTTTTTTTTTAGATTTATTTATTTATTATATATAAGTACACTGTAGCTGTTTTCAGACACACCAGAAGAGGGCATCAGATCTCATTACAGATGGTTGTGAGCCACCATGTGGTTGCTGGGATTTGAACTCAGGACCTCTGGAAGAGCAGTCAGTGCTCTTAACCACTGAGCCATCTCTCCAGCCCCTTAATTTTTGTTTTGTTTTGTTTTTTTGTTTTTGAGGCAGGACTTCTCTGTGTAACAGCACTGTTGTCCTTGAACCCACTTTGTAGACCAGGGTAGCCTCGAACTTACAGAGATCTGCCTGCCTCTGCCTCCCATGTACTGAGATTACAAGTGTGCACTACCACACCTGGCAAATTTTCAATTTTTAAAAAAAGAATAATATTTTATATACTTCCTTTTAAAATCAGGGGACTGAGCCAGGCAGTGGTGGCACATGCCGTTAATTCCAGCACGTAGAAGGCAAAGACAGGCAGAGCTACACAGAGAAACCCTGTCTCAAAAAAAAAAAGAAAGAAAGAGAAAGAAAAAGCAGAAAGAAAAGAAAAAAAAGAAAGAGCAATAATAATATAATAATAATGCAATATATAAATCATAAGAACAAAACAAAACAAAAAGTCTAAATATGAAGACATACTTAAAACAATTCTAAAAAGGAGAAGCTGTAACACAAACTATAACATCCATTTTAATGACAAGAAAATAACGCTGCACAATTTTGTCCTTTCTTTTTTCATGCGTGTTTTCATGCTTGAATGCATACATACATGTGTTTTTATGTTTGTATGCATGCATACATATCTGCTGTGTGCGGAGGCCAGAAGACAAGGCCAGGTACCACCCTCAAGAACACCCCCCTCTGAGCAGCATCTCAGTGGCCTGGGGCTCACCAATGGTGCTAGACTAACTGTATAGTGAGCCCCAGGGATCCTCTGGTCTCCACCTCCCCAGCACTGGGATTACAAGTGCGGACCACCATGCCTGGGACTTTTTATACAGGTAATTCATAGCCTAATACTATAAGTTAAAGCACTGACTGAGCCACCTCACCAGCTCCTGCACAATCCTAATAACCAGAAAAAGTCATGCCGTAAGGTCATTTTAGTGGTCAATTTCTATAGTAACACTTAGAATGTTTTTTTTCAAATGTGTTTTAGCTTTTGTTATAAAAATCTGTAACAAATAATTATTATGCATTGTTCTACAAGCATGTTCATAAATTGAATACGCTAAACTTGTGTGGGTCCAGAAGGACTGATTTCTAGCTTGTTAGACATATCTCTTAATCAAAAACAAAAATCCAAAATAACATGTGTAGGGGCTGGCAAAATGACTCAGTAAGAGTGCTTGAAGCCAAGTCTAATTACCCAAGTTCAAGCCCCAGACAGCACAGTAAAGAGAGAGAAGTGACTCCCACAAGTTGTCCTTAGACCACAACATACAAGCCTGTGTTGGATGTCAATCACCCACTGGAGCACTGGGAACTTACCATCCTTAAACTGACTCTCTGGATGAGCGAGGCCAGCATGGTCTACAGAGTGAGTTCCAGAACATCCAGAACTATGCAGAGAAACCCTGTCTCAACAAGCAAGAACAAACAGGAAGGAAGGAAGGAAGGGAGGGAGGGAGGGAGGGAGGGAGGGAGGAAGGAAAACTGACTCGCTGTTCTCAGAAGCCATGCGCACACAAATAAACAAACAAGAAATATTTAACTAAATTACACACATGTAGCTCCTACCCCAAGTGAGAGCTAAGGACAGTGGATGGTGGTGGGGGTGTGGTGGGCATGCTTGCTTCTCAGAGAAGCAAAACATTCTTGCCAACGTCCTGGGTGGGGCTGGACTTTTAAGTGAGGGCCTAGGACAGTCTGTGACCTCCAAGGACATCTCCACTAAGATGCATTTCCAGTCTGCACTGCTTAACCACACCGCTACAGAGCTGGCGTGGTTTGCACGGTTTGGGTTATGTACACGTGCACCTTGTTCATGTGTCTTTGACAGCCAAGCCTCCTGACAACGTCGTTGCTGGGAACCCGACTCCGCTCCTCTCCTCTGAAAGGTTCTTAACTGCTGAGCCATGGAACCAGCCCTGGGGCTTGTCTGATAATATTTCCCTTTGATGAACAAGGTAGGCGGTATCATGAGCGCTTTTTCGCACAGCTCAGATTGAAACAAAGGAGCAGAAAGGGAACTTTCTGAAGGTCACAGGATGAGCCGGTTGGAAAGAAACACTAGACCTATACCTGCTCTTCTCCAAGAAAAGCCTTGTGTGTAAAGCATGAGAGGGGACAGAGCCTTCCCACCCGTGCTCTCTGCTGCCTGCTCCAGTTCCACGTTATATCATTCACTGAGCCCCACAGCAGCTGAAATATGCTGAATGTGTGCTCCGGTTCTCCTCTCCTGTAAACAAGCAAAAGTCCACAGGGTCTCCCAGGCAGCCAGCGTCCTTTCAAACAGGTCGTCATCCCTCAGCATCAGGATAGTAAGTGACCCAAGAGTCATGTTCCAAATGGCTCCTAGGCTAGCAGTGAAAATTAGCTGGAGGGGCTGAAACACGGCCCTTGTATTTAAACATACATATGTTTGATTACATGCGTAAGAGAGTACAGGTGCATATGTGCCACAGCATGTGTGTGAAGGCCAGAGGTTAACCTGCAGGAGTCAGCTCTCTCCTTCCATGATGTGGGTCCCTGGGATTGAGCTCAGGTCATCAGGTTTGGAGACAAGTATCTTTAAGCCTAGCTCTCAGGAAGCAGAGTCAGAAAGATTAGAAATTCAAGTGAGACCTTGGTTTCATAGGGAGTTGGAAGTCAACTGGATTTAGAGACACACCCCCAGCCCATCTTAAAAACAAACAACAACAAACCACAGCAACAAACAATCCACTTTCACTGGAGGGTAAAACAAAATTCCAGGTTGAGAGTCCTGGTGCATGTCTTAAGTCCCAGTACTCCGGAGGCAGAGGCAGGTGGATCTCTGTGTGTTTGAGGCCAGCCTGGTCTACAGAGTGAGTTCCAAAGCTACACAGAGAAACCCTGTCTCTGGAACAAGAGACGGGGGGGGGGGGGGGGGGG
>CM052708.1:51665833-51678578 GCA_028551405.1 Uromys caudimaculatus
AGGGCTACAGGGTAAGACCCTGTCTTAAAATATCTTGATCATCCAGACTTGCCATGAGAGTCAGATGGGATACACATCTGTGGCACTGTGGCTAGCAATGAACATAAACAAGGACTGCAGAAATAGATCAGTCACCGTGGGCACTGGGAAGGACCCTGGTGGGGCTTTCTGCAGGTAGACTGCCCCCTTGATGTCTACGGTCACATACAGGGAGAGCTCCAGAAATGATGCGTTGGAAATGTTCTTCACCATAATCTGTAACCCACTGAAGGGACGCCCCTCTGAGCCTTTACTACCAAGACAGGCTTTTCGAGCCCACATACTTGTGGTCAGTGTTGGCCCGGGGCTCTCCCCTTTATTCCCACACTGGTGTTTACTCTCGTGCAGCCTTTAGTGGCAGATGTGTTTAGAGAGCCATAAACTCAGTGATGGCAGGTGGGGAGCCTGTTTGGTTTTCTCGGCCTGATTAGAGGAACCTTCCTTGAAAGGTCTGCCAGAGTGCTGTTTGGTGGACGTACCTTGGATATCTGAACAGGAAGCTCTTCACGGGCATGGCCTTAACCATTTTGAGTCTGAGTACCTGGCAACGCCCCCTCCTCACCTCCTTATTTTTTTGTGGAGTGTTTTGCTTTGTTGGCTTTTGGTTGGTGTTTCTAGGATTTTTGTTTGGTTTGTTTTTGAGACAGGTCTCACTGTCTAGCTCTAGCAAACCTGGAACCCACCATGTAGACCAACTTAGCGTCAAGCTCACAGAGATCCATCTGCCTCTGCCTCCCAAGTGCTGGAATTAAAGGAATGGTCTACTGCCAGGCTTGGTGGTGTATGCCTTTAATTTCAGCAGTTGGGAGGCAGAGACTGGCGGTCTCTGTGAGTTGAAGGCCAGCCTGGCCTACGAAGTGAGTCCAGGACAGCCAGGGCTTTGCTACACAGAGAAACCCTGTCTTGAAACAAAACAAGTCATCCTTTGGTTAACTCTGGTTGGTCTGGTACTCACATATAACCAGACTGATCTCATTCTTACCCCAGTTCTGTCTTAACCTCCTGAATAATGGGCTCACAAACAACTGCTCACACCAAGCCCAGCTCTGTTTGGGATTTTGTTTTGCTTTCTTTGCTGAATTTATTTCTGCCCCTGTGACATGGAGAGCAGCCTCCCTAGTCTGGTGACATCATACCAAAGCTAGCTTAAGGACTGGAGGAGACATGATGCAGCCCAGGTATTGTAAACTAAGGCCAGACATCCATCTGGTGGGAGGGGCGGGGCACAAGAGAATTTGCAATCCTAGACAGATGCAAGACTGGCTTGGTTTTTATTTTTATTTTATTTTTTCTGCTTAATTTTTGAGTCAGGGTCTTATGTAACTCAAGCAGGCTTTGAACTCACTGTGTAGCAAGGATGACCTGGCCCTCCTGCTTCCACCTCTGCAGCATTGTGACCATAGGTATGAATTGTCATACACAGTTCTACAGAGCTGGGGTGGGAACCAGGCTCTCATGCATGTCAGGCTGTGATGAACTACAGCTCCTGCACCAGCCTACAGCAAGCGCTCTATGTGAACATTGCTGTCCCCATTTGTCAGGTGCTCTGGTAGTGCCTCACACTGCACTAAACGGTCAATAAACTTCACGACTCACTATGAGGGAAGACAGTATTGATCTCACAACTACTGAGAGTCTAAGAACTTAAGTCACTTGTTCAAGGTCACACTGTTCATTAAGGACAGACTCCAGATTCAGATTTAGGGGCCCTGAGCTAGAGAACACTGCCACCCATTCTTCTAAAGTATATGTGTGTGTGTGTGTGTGTGTGTGTGTATGTAAATCTAAGCCCTCACTAACCACCCACTATCTATCCCATTCCCCACCAGTTTCAAGGTGCTGTGAGCTCACCAGTCCTCCCTCAAGAAATCCTGACTAGAATCTAGGAATGTTGCTCAGTTGACAAAGCGCTTGCCCGGCATGCACAAACCCAGGCTCTCCGTGATTATAGCTGCGTGGTCCATACCTATAATTCCAGCACTCAAGGTGGACACAGGAAGAGAGAATTTCAAGGTCATCCTCCACTACATGTCACATTCTCCAGCATGGACTATATAAGATGACACAAGAAAGGAATGAAAAGGGAAAGAAAGAAAAAAGGGATCGTTATCAACATTCTGCTGCCCTTCAAGACTCTGCTCAGAAAGTGTATGTGCCCAGAAAACTTAGCTGGTGAGGCCAGCCAGATGGCTCAGGAGGTAAAGGTGCTTGCTTCCAAGCCTGACAACCTGGGATCTGTAAAGTCTTCTCTCTCAAATTTCAAGTTATCCTCTGACCTACACACACACACACACACACACACACACACACACACACACACACTAAATAAATAAATAAATATAAGCAAATAAATAAATAATAAATAAATAATGTAAGAAAAAGGGAGACTTAGCTGACATCCCAGACAGATGTCACAGCCCCCCTTTGCTTTCCATAACAAATTCCTTCCTCCAAACTATAAGAGTGATTCTCGAAAATGTAGTCTTTGGGGCCAGAGAGACAGCTCAGTAATAATGAGCACTTGTTCTTGTAGAGGGTCCAGGTTCGATTCCCAGCACCCACATGGTGGCTCACAACTGTCACTCTAGTTCCAAGGAATCCAGTGCCCTCTTCTGACCTCCAAGGGCACCACACACACATATAATGCATGTATACACAATGCCAGCCCACCTCACACAGTAAATAAATAAATGAATTTTAAAACAAAGTAAGTGTAGTGTCTATATTTTTCCACTTCAGTGACTAACTGAAGGGCTGCATTCTGCTCTTTCCTGTGCATTCCTGGAACCTAGTCCTGCCTGGAGCAGAGCTATTCCCCCAGGGCTTGCCTGTTTTTGAGAATGAACTGATTAATAAATAATGGACAAAAATAAAAGCTACAAGAAATATCAACCAGCCCGGCTGGCTCCTCCCGCCTTGTACCCACAAACATATTGATGGAACCAGCCAAGTCAAGCAGCATTATCAATTCAACAAAGATGTATGGAGCTCTGGGGTAGACACAGCGTGCTGACTTTCTGTGTGGAGTATCTTAGGGACAAGAGCCTTGAGGAGAGATGTCTTGCCTCTAAAATGATTAGAATAATTGGAATTTTATCACAGGATTCCTCTGGGGGAGTCAAGCAGTTAAGTGATATGAAAGTCTACAAGAAACTACAAACTGATATGCAAATGCTGAAGGCTGTTATTTTATTGTTATTATCATACGGAAGGCCCCTAAGAAGGATTTAAAGACAAATTACCAATCCTTCAGCACAAGACCAGCAGCCAAGTAGAGTACTCAGAGGACTTGTGGTCATAGTTCTGGAAAGCTAGGAGATGGGTGGAGAGAGGAAGATCAGAAGTTTAAGGTCACCCTCAACTTTATAGAAAGCTCAAGGTCAGCATGAGATTCATGAGACAAGACCCTGTCTGAAAAGAAAAAAGAGTATTTGTGTTCTCATAAGCTCACTCTGCAAAGTACAGCATACGGTGGTCCTCTTGCCTGGGTTGGTTTGTCCAGAAAGCCTTTGTACCCACCCTAACCATGTCAAAGGGAACACCTGGCATGCCATCTCAAGGAGAGTCCTTTTTTTTTTTTTTTTTTTTTAAGTCAAGCTTTCATGGGCTAGCCTTGACTGCCCTAGGTAGCCAAGGATGACCTTTAATGCCCATCATCCTACTTCCACCTCCCAAGTGGTGGGATTACAAGTGTGTGCCACTGTTCCCAGGAAGGTGCTGACATCTTTGCCAGTAGATATTTCTAATGACTAGGTCACGTTTAGCCCCTAGAGTCACTGCATTTCCTGGTTGCACCTGTCATGAAGTCTCTATGGACTATCACTTACAGCACGGTAATCCTTTCTGTCTGGAGACCCACTAATACCAGAGGAAGGAAGAAGTACTTTCTTGCAAGCACTGTACTGTTTTCTTCTGAACTGTGCTATGAGTCAGAATCAGCTCCAAGGAAATGTTTGTCTTGAAGGACCAACGTCAATAGAGGAAACTTCACCCTAAACATCTCTTGTAGTTAGGTAGTTACCTCTGCTCCCTTGCAGGATCTGGCTGGCTTTTATTCTATGCAGGTATTCCCACCCACAGCTCTCTCTCCACACTTTCTTAGAGTTCTGACAGCAAATTACAGGGAGTCTCCCACCTCCACATTCTCTATTGCCTCTACCTCCTAATGATCTCTCTCTCTCTCTCTCTCTCTCTCTCTCTCTCTCTCTCTCTCTCTCTCTCTCTCTGTGTGTGTGTGTGTGTGTGTGTGTGTGTGTGTGTGTGTGTGTGTACTGCCACAGCACAAGTGTGGAGGTCAGAAGATAACTTGTGGGAATCAATTTTGTTCTTCTACCAAGATGGTTCTGGAGATTTCAGGCTTGGCAGCAAGCATCTTTACCCACTGCCGTATCTCATTAGCCATTTTGTTTGTTTGAGCCAGGTCTCCCGCACCCCAAGGTAGCTATAGAGTCAAGGATGATCTTGAGCCTTTGTGTGCCACCATACCAAGTTTATGCTGTGCTGGGGAAGAAACCTAGGGCTTCAAGCACTCTGGGGAAGCACGCCACCAACCGAGCTGCACCCCTAATGCTGATTTTTATCTTTTGAATCTTGAGATTTTTCTCTTCACCTCTTACCATGTCCCTTGGTCCTCTTGAAACTTCAGCTTGGGACCAAAAAG
This sequence comes from Uromys caudimaculatus, assembly GCA_028551405.1. Classification (NCBI taxonomy): domain Eukaryota; kingdom Metazoa; phylum Chordata; class Mammalia; order Rodentia; family Muridae; genus Uromys; species Uromys caudimaculatus. The sequence goes on from CM052708.1 coordinate 51,670,533, forward strand.
GTTTTCCCCTGTGCATCCAGGTGCACTCGAGGTGAAGAACAGCTGGCTGTTGCCAGCTGTTGCCTAGCTGGGTGGGAAAAGAAGTCCCCTATCCGGGAATCCACATCCACAAAGGATTGACGGCATCATGAGCAAACCAGATAAAATCTCATCTTTAAAGTAGATATACCCAGTGTACTTACAAATACAAATATAAGCTTTTCTGAGGTGCTGCTGTAGATGATTAGACAAACATGTGGCTCTGTGAGAGGTCAAGCTTGTAAATAGTAAATTTAAGTATTAAAGGGTCCCTCAGGCAGCCCCATGGAGGGAGCAATAGTGTCAACAGGCCAGACCCCCCACCCCCACCCCCGGGAGCTCCCGGAGACTGGATCACCAACCAAAGAATACACATGGAGGGACCCATGGTGCTGGCCACATATGTGGTAGAGGAGGGCCTTGTTGGACATCAGTGGGAGGAGAGTCCCTTGGACCTGAGGGTGTTAGATGCCCCAATGTAGGGGAATGCCAGGGCAGGAGGACAGGAGTAGGTGGGTGAGGGAGCACCCTCATAGAGGCAGGGGAGGGAGTTTCCAAAGGGGAGACCTGGAAAGGGGGAAACATTTGAAATGCAAATAAAGGAAATATCCAATTAAAGGGGGGGGGATCCCTCAGAATAAAGAGTTACATGGCATTGAGTCCTGGCCTATAATCTCAACACTTAGGAAGCTAAGGCCTAAGGCCCAAGGATGACGATTCCAGGCCAGACTGGGCTGTGTCTCAAAAAGTAAAGAAATAATGGTGGGATAAAGCTCAGCTGGGTGCCTGTCGATGATGCATAAATCTTTGAGTTCAGTCTCCTGTACCCAAGAAATCCATTATGGTGATACTCGCCTATCATCCCAGTCCTGTCAAGGTAGAAGGAGAGGGATGAAAGAGTTTAAGGCCATCGAAGCCATGTATTGAATTTGAGCCAGCCTGGGCTACATGAGACCCTATCTCAAAGAAAAAAAGTGAAAGAAGAGAAAGATAGAACAAGCAGGACATAGTTGTGCACTCTGATCCCAGCACTCAGGAGTCAGAGGCAGATGGATCTCTGTGAGTCTGAGGCCAGTCTGGTCTACAGAGTGATTCCCAGAGCCAGCCAGAGCTACATAGTAAAACCCTGTCTCTCAAAAATAAATAAATTCAAGTTTCTGTGCTACAGGTGCAACCCAGAGGCCTGAACATGCTAAGCCAGCACTCTGTCACTTATTTGCTGCCCTAGCCTCTATCTATCTTGGGAGTTCTGAGTTTTCTTTTTTTTGGGGGGGGGGGGACACAAGGACCCACTATGTAGGCCTGGCTGGCCTCAAACTCTCCGAGTAAACCAGACTGCCCTTGAACTCATGGGCAATCTTCTTGCCTCTGTCTCTCCAGTGCTGGGAATTACAGGGCGCACCACATCATGCTCAGCTACTATTTCTTAGCTCACTAACATTCCTGGTTAAACTACTACCACTACTAAAGACAAAAATAAAATCTAAAAAACAGCATGTAAACTTTCAGAAATAGACATTTTCAGACTTCCTGAAGTAAGATTAGAAGTCAAACACACACACGAGCTTGTCCTAATTGAAACAGACCGACCCATACAGTGTTGCATAAGCTACAACACACGTTCTTTTTTGGGTAACTTTTATTTTTGCATCTGCTTATTTAGTGTGTGTGTAAATGTGGCCGTGTGTGGGGAACAGAGGACAACTTGCACTGAGCCATCTCTCGAGCACACCACAATATTGTTTTCAAAGTTTTATTTTTTAATTTATTTTTGAGACAGTCTCCGTACATAGATCTGGTTGGTCTGGAACTCTCTATGCAGACCAACCTGGCCTCGAGCTCATAGAGATCTTACCTGCTTTTGCTTCCCAAGCATTGGGATTAAAATCATAGACTACCATACCACATCCGTCTCTATTTCAAAAAAAAAAAAAAAAAGGCAGAATAAAAAGATATAATAAATATGTAATTATCTCCTTATCATCTTTCTTCCCAGTGCAATATTTGTATAATTGTACCAAGTATCAAGTACCAAGTACCAAGTATTGTGTAAAAGCACCAAGTATCTTAAAAATCTGTTCTACTTCTGTGTCAACAGGAAAGAAATTCTGTTTAAATCAGGACTCCCAGATGTCTAAAGCTTACTCCTGGCTCCCTGGTTCTTTCTTAGCGTTCATGAGAAGCACATACTCTTTCTGGGCTTGAGAACAGCAGTACTACTTTGATACTTTAATTTTCCACCAACCCTACCCCTACTGGGAATACCTCCCTCCCATAAAACTTGATCACGGCAGGCTATCTCCGCGTTCTCATGGAAGGCAGCGGTAAGCAAGCAGTTACCAGGGCCCTGGCACTCCACAGAACAGACTTATCAGAGACGGAAAACTACCCATCACAGATTTCCTTTGGGGTTTAAGTTTTGCCTTTTATGCACAAAGTGATCAAAATTCTGTATGAGCCAGGCAGTGGTGGCACATGCCTTTAATCCCAGCACTTGGGAGGCAGAGGCAGGTGGATTTCTGTGTTCGAGGCCAGCCTGGTCTACAGAGTGAGTTCCAGGACAGCCAGGGCTACACAGAGAAACCCTGTCTCGAAAAAAAAAAAAAAAAATCCTGTATGAACTCGCATGTCACAGCACGTACGTAGAAGTCAAGATAGTCTGCAAGAGTCAGTTTGCTACTTTTACCATGCAGGTCCTCCATGGTTTTGACCTCATCAGACTTGGCAGCCTGTGCCTTTGCCTGATCAACACGTCAGCAGCCCCAGGTTTTATTTTGGGTTGGTTTCTTTCCAGTGCATTTTTTCTGTCCTCCTCACCAAGATATTCCTAATGTCACAGGTACCTGAGGCTGTGACAGGCAATCAACTGTAGACTAATTCTCTATGACTCGGGAGCTTCCCTCCCCAGCTCTGGGCTCTTAAATGCTACCCTGAGAAAACAAAGTCTTATTTCTCTGGGAAAGACAAATCCTAAGACTGTTCTCTTAGAATTTATCCCTATCCAGAACACGCTGACATAGAAGTGATAACAGTTAAATTTAGAAAGTTCCTTCTCAAACCAAAGAATGCTCAAGCTGAGAGGAAAAACAGAGCTTGTGCTGGCCTGCTCCTTCGTTCCACTGCAGAGGAAGCAGTAGCCTGGCAAGGTCAACTGGGCTGTCCAAGACCACATGGGAAAACATACTGCTTTCCTCACAACTACTGCTAGTAAGTGTCTATGCCGTGTCCAGCACGTCCCAGGGTATCAGCGGGGAAGGGTTCCAGCCAGAGTGTGAGCTGGGCTAGCATTCAAGCTCTGGCCTGTCCCTCCCCCTCCATGCAAGGGTGTAAAGTCTCTTTCTCTCTCTCTCTCTGCAAGACCTCTGGCCTAAATTTCCTCAGAGAATTAACATTCAGACTGAGAAAAATGAGAGAATTCTCTGGAAAGAGCCTCATTTATCCTTGGTTCCTTCTGGGGGGCACGAGTTGAATGACATGTGGGGAAGAGCCAAGGACGTGACTGTGTCCTTACTCGTGGGGATGATGCCACTGCTCTGAAGCCTATGGGACGTGGGTCTTTAACTACGCAGACAGTCCTCCTGTGATCTTGTGCCAACCTGAGAATCAAGAGGAAGCCCGGGGCCTGGACTCTGTGGCCACAGCACAGTAATACCATGAGAGCCCAGAAGGACTTGGCCAGCTCACTCAAGGGTCTCACTGAGATTTTGTCGCTGCAAGAGTGAGCTCACAGATCGAAGCATCAAACCAACACTGACTTCAGGTAGTCAGGCTTGGGGCCAAGTGCCTTTACCTCTCCAGCAACCTCTCCAACCTCTATTTTGGGGTTTTGTAAATAGGGTCTCATATATCCCAGGCTGGCCCCAATCTTACTATGGAGCTAAAGATGACCTTGGACTCCTGACATGATCCTTCTCCCTCCTGACTGCTGCGATTATCAGCATGTGCCACCATCCCCAGCGACGGTATTTATTTTAGCTGCATGATTTCACAGGAACAGTGTGAAGTAAAATGACATGAGTCACAAAAGCCTTTCTGGCAGAGAAATCCCAGAATACCAGCATTGACAGGGGAAACAAAAACCTCAAAACCATGTAACTATGCCAGCTAGGAGCGACTACACATGCCTGTAATCCCCAGCACACAGGATGTTGAAGCAAGAAGATCAGAAGTTCATGTCCAGCTTCAACTAAATAATGGCCAGCCTGTGCTACATAAACCACCCCCATCTTAAAGGGGGGAAAAAGACAAATATTAAAGGAGATGAGGCTTTTCGGCACTATTTTCTCCAAATTTCAGTTAGTATGTATGTGAAATAAGCCTCTAGAATTCCCACAAAGGAACCTCAAAATCACATGTAGAATATAGAATGTTGCCTACAAAGGCTGAAATGAACATTTCCAAAGATCTTGAAGAGGACTCGTTCTTTCCACCCACTATGTGGTTCCCCGGAATTAAACTCAAGTCATGAGGCACGGCGGCAAGCTCCTTTACCTACTGAGCTATCTCACCGGCCCCTTGTTTGCCTTATCACCATCACTGAGCATTTCAGAGCATCTACTTTGCTGTTCAAACCTTTCCTCCCATATAAATAAAATCCTGGTTCATTTACCCTTTGCAAGCCCTCCTCCGTTCTGGTCTTGTGGTGGAGAGACAAAAACCTGTGGTCATACACACTTGTAATCTCAGTACCTAGGAGGTAAGGAGGCAGAAGGAGGCAGAGGTGTGAGGGCAGCCTGGGCTACATAGTGATAGCTAGTTCAAAGGCAGTCGAGTTACACAGCAACATCTAAGAAATGAAAGATGAAATAAAACAAGAGGTCCAGAAGGATGACTCATGAGTCAGGACACCTGTTGCCAGACCTGACAACCTGACTACGGCAAGGGGCAAGTCATCCTCTGACCTCCACAATGCGCGCACATATATATATGTGATACATGTGTACATACGTACACACACACACACACACGCATATACACACATACACACACATGCACGCACACGCTCACACTATATATATGTATATATGTGTATATATGTATATATGTGTGTATATATATATATATATATATATATATATACATATATATGATTAAAATAAGAATAATGGTGGTGTGTCCCAGTGGTAAAACCTTGCCTATTGTGTATGAAACCCTGAGTTCAATCCCTAGCATGAAAAAATAAAATTCAAAAGCCAACCAGAGCCTCAAACTAAATTCGTTGAAAATCTTGTTTAAGGGCTGGAGAGATGGCTCGGTGGTTAAGAGCACCGGCTGCTCTTCCACAGGTCATGAGTTCAAATCCCAGCAACCACATGATGGCTCAAACCATCCTAATGAGATCTGATGCCCTCTTCTGGGGTGTCTAAAGACAGCTACAGCAAGTGAGTGGGGCCAGAGCGAGAAGAAAAAAGTGTCTGAAGACAGTTACAGTGTACTTACATATAATAAATAAATAAATAAATAAATAAATAAATAAATAAATATTTAAAAAAAAGAAAGAAAATCTTGTTTAATGTACAGTTTGACTTTCAAAATAATTTTATGCCCATATTACTCTTTAGCATGACAAAGTAATCATGAGCTTTTCATAATTAATGTATCAGTAGAGCATTGGATTTTTTTTTTTAATAAAAGCCGGGTTTTTAAAATATTGTGAAAAATTCCAGGCATTAGCAAAATATTATAATGGGCCCTCATTTTCTTCTCATATTATTTTAACTAGTTCAAATACCTTGGTATACATGGAAATACACAGATTTTATTTTTGTTTTCCTTTTTTCTCTCTCTGTTCATTGTTTTTCTTTCAGTACTAGGGACTGAACCCTGGGCCTCATTCAAAACACTCTACAAGCGAACTACATCCCAACTGGCCTTTTTTAAAAAATCTTTTTAAATTTCTACCTTTCCTTCTTTGTAGCAGAAGTCTGGCTCCATGGCCTCCTGAATGCAAAGGCCACTGACTAAAGTGTTCCTCCTTCCCTTATCTGAGTCATCCTCCCCCCCCCCACCCCCCCGCCTGGGGTCAGGGTCGGCAGGCAGAGCAGATGAGACATCAATGCCAGATTGCTGCAATGCTGCTGGCCCATAAGGTACACCCTTGCATGCCAACCTCCGGGCCAGCTCTAGTCCACTCCCAGCCAGCCCTGCAACCTCCCCCACACACGTTCACTACTCTGAGCTGGCTCACTGGGCCATCCTAAGTGCATTAAATATTTTTTCATGTAGTCCCACTAAGTGCCAGGGAGCTGCCCACACTTGATCTCACCTCAGAGAGATCTACCCTTAAAAGGCTCCCACTTCCCTTCCTAAGCTGGGGGGAAAATGTAAGCTTGCCTCCCATCTTGTGGCAGGAGATGAATCAGCACAAAAGGAAGCTGTCCTTGCCCAAGCTCTTCTGATCCCCTGGGCTGGGTGTGTGTGGTTTCGAGTGAGCGATGGGAAGGGAGCTGGAACCACTCTGAGACGTGAACAATGCCATGCATGCTGACTGGCCTGGGAGGTTGGAACTCTTGACACACACCTTGACAATTAGAATTGTCCCAACCTGTAGGGAAAGCTCAGCTACTTCAGATAATCAACCCGGCAAATAAGGAAACTGCTCCTGCCTAGGTGACTTCAAATGCACAAGGTCAGAGGAGTGTCTGACACTCTGTGTGCACTTGAGTGACACACCAGCTCCCGGAAAAGCTGAAACACTGATCTCAACTGAAGTGGCTTTCAGGGAAGAGCTTTGAATGCCACAGAAGCCCTGACAGTACCAGGATGTACAGAGTCACCTGTAGCAGGACCCGGACTATTACACTAAGCCCACTGAAGCTGTCTCAGCTCTAGCAGAGGTGCGGCTCTTAAGTAGCAGGATCCCAATCTCTGCAGACCCTCTGTCTTCTCACCTGCAAAATAGAAGCAGAGAACACATTGGGCTCTTCCCTTTCTAAGTCCAGCTGGTGAGCCACAGACCCTACTTTTCCCTTTCCTTCCATTGCTTTCCTGAGAATTAAGAGGAAGAAAGCTGATAGATAAATCAGTACTCTAAAATAGCAAGCCTGTGGGAATCCTGTAGAGCTGTGTTCGTGTGTGTGTGTGTGTGTGTGTGTGTGTGTGTGTGTGTGTGTGTGTGTGTGTGTGTGTTTGTGCATGTGCATGTGTAGGCGCGGGTGCAAACGTGCCTGTTTGTGCATGTCTGTGTGTGTGTATGTGTGTTTGTATGTGTTTATGTGTTCATGTACACAAGTATATAAACGTTCATATATGTTGCTATTAGGTGAGGCAAAGACTCTGTGGGTAGAGAGAGGAAAACATTCAGCCTGCTCTTGATGTTTCCCAGCTTCGCAGAAAAAAAAAAAATCCATGCAACCAAGAGAGAAGAGCGAGACTGAGGATGAGAAGGCAGTGGGGGAGGAGTGAGGGAGCCGAGCTCTCAGCACTGAATTAAAAAGGGATGAGGGCGCAGTTAAGAGGGAGGCTGAAAGGGAGCCAAGAAATAAAAATATGCTGGGGATTTTAAAATGGGTGTAACCACAGCTGGGTAAAGCCTACTCTTCCACTCAGACTGGCTCTTCACTTCGGCCTGCCCTTCCCCTCCCCCCACCCAGACCCATTCTGAATTCTTTCGAGGCTCCCGTTCCTTCCACCCCCTCTTCCTCGGCAGAGAAATTATATAGGAGCCAGGGAGGAAGTGACACATGTTCCTGCTTGAATGGAACAGGCCTCTGTAGCAGCCACTTGTGCTTCCTCGGCAATATTGCTGCAGGAGCGAGGATCCTTGTACTCTCCTCTGGCTGAGCTCTGGCATCCAGCCTGCCTTGGCAAGCTGCTCGTTAGGCTTAGGGCTTGCTGCATGGTTCAAGTTCCCCTCAAGAGCACCCTTCAGTCAGCCATCGAATTCAGAGTGTATACCACAGAACTCTTGGGTTAGCATGGCTTCTTCGCTATGTGTATCCACTTTCAACTTTAAAAAAAAAAAAAAAAAATTAAGTGTATCTGGGGGCCAAAAGAGGGTGTCAGACTTCCGTGAGCGGGAGTTACAGG
>CM052708.1:51679078-51860470 GCA_028551405.1 Uromys caudimaculatus
ACAGGCAACTGTGAGCTGCCTGGCATGGGTTCTGGGAGCTGAACTCTGAGAAGCAGCTCACACTCTTAGCCGCTGAGCCACTGGGATGGCCACTTCAACAATTTGCATAAGACACCAAAGATATGCAAATGCAAGGGCCACCTAGGGAACAACGGAAACACCTTACTTAGTTTTTTTTTTTTTTTAATTTTATTTTATTTACCTTTTCAGATTTACTGTTTTTATTTTACGTGTATGGGTGTTTTGCCTGCATGAATGTTTGTGTACCACATGTATGCCTGGTAAGTAACTACAGAGGTCGGAAGAGGACATTGGAATCTCTGGAACTGGAGTCACAGGTGTTTTTTGGCTGCCATGTGGGTCCTTAACCAGTCTCTCCCTTGCCTCCCTTAATTAATTTTAATGCTGTATGTTATATGTCCTTCCGTGACACCAAATGCTGAAATTGTTCCAGTCTGGCTCTTCATTGGTAGCTCTCAGAATCACTAGCTGTGATACTAACAAGGTCATGAAACTTTGTAAAATAACGAGTAAGGTTCAAAGCTTAGCTGGGAACAGGCCTCCAGACCTCTGCCCTGCTGACCCTCCCTCTAGCCTGCCTATGGCAGCTATCTGCACTGTTAAGAATGAGGTTTGGATTGTAACTATATTTCTATGCGGTCTTCCACTGGACTAGAAGCATGTTGTTGCATGTTGTTTAGGCTTGTTGTGATAGTTTCATTTTGGTATTTTTGAGGCAGTGTAACCCAACTTGCCTAGAATTCACTTTGTAGCCCAGGCTGGCCTAAAATTTATGACACTCCTCCTCTAGAATGCTGGAATTACAGATGTGTGCCATCATATATTTGACAACCAGAGTTCCATCCCGGATCCTACATGGTGGAAGGAGAGAACCAATTCCTACAAGATGTCCTTTAACCTCCACATGTGTGACACACATGCACACCGGCATGTGTGCATGCGTGTGTGTGTGTGTGTGTGTGTGTGTGTGTGTTTGTGTGTGCATTTAAAAAATTAAAATATTAGAAACAACAAGCCCAACTGTATGCTTAGTAGAGTTAGTGGGGAACTAGTGGTTTAAGTTAGTTTTGTCTGCCTTCCTTCCTTCCTTCCTTCCTTCCTTCCTTCCTTCCTTCCTTCCTTCCTTTCTTCTTTTGAGACATTAGTGTCCTGTGGTCTAAGCTAACCTTAAATTTGTTATAGATCTGAGGCTAGTCTTGAATTCTTGATCCTCCTGGCTCCAGCGCCCGGTGCCAAGATCACAGTTGAGTCACTACCACTACGCCTATTGATCTTTTATATAAAATCTTACTATATATAGCCCAGACTTGCCTTAAACCTGCCTCAGTCTCCCCCCCCCCCTTTCTTTTCTTCTCCTCCTCCTCTTCGAGACAGGATTTTTTTTCTGAGTGGCCCTAGTACTCTATACACCAGGTTAGCCTTGAATTAAGATTTCAGGTGCTGGGATTAAAGGCATGGATAGAATACCTTGTTTCAGTCTCCTGTTCTTTAAAATTAGTTATTAAACTGGCTTTTACATTTATTTAGTATATGAAGACGGGTGTGCGACTGCCATGGCATTAAACTGGTTTTTAACATTTATTTATTTATTTATTTATTTATTTGTTTGTTTGTTTGTTTGTTTATTTACTTATTTGGTCTATGAAGATGGATGCAGGATTGCCCTGGCACCCGGAAGGCTAGAGGACAGGCTGCAGGAGTCAGTTGTCTTTCTACCATGCAGCTTCCAAGGATCAAGCTCGGGTTTCAGGCTTGACTGCAGGTATCTTTTCCGGCTGACCCAGCTCACTGGGCCCTTCTTTAAATTTTAGCTCACACATATTAATCAAACATATTGATGAGACAAAAGGTGAATTTTGAAACATTCACACCTTGCATGATGATCAAATTAGAATGGTTGGCATATCCGTCAGCTTTACCATTTCTTAGTTCTTCACGACGAGAACAAAACGTAATTTAGCTGTTTTTATGCAATATATTGTCATTGATAAAGCTGCTGTTTTTACAACTATGAATGTGTGTGTGTGTGTGTGTGTGTATATATATATTCTTATGTTGAGAAACAAAAACTTGAAAATCTGGCAGAAAGAGAACACTGATTAGAAAGATATATTTCCAAGGGAGGAAGGAGGCCAGAGCAGAGAGAAAGTTAAGCATCCCCGACAGTCACGCTGTACACAATCACGTGGCTGGGTCTCTGGGGCTTATTTGCAAGTGCAGGCCCTTTGGCTGAGGTGCACAGTGCTGGCTTTTCTGCATGCTTTATTACATTTAGTTCTACATACAATTTCTTACACACATAATGCCTCATTGACATCTTAAATCTCCACCCAGGGGAGGATCCTTTTAGAATCACAATAAGCCATAGGTCACCTCCAGACACTGGGGTGCCTCTGTGTCTGTGTCTAGGGCCAGATTTAGCCAGACTCAGGCAGGGCTGGGCTTTTCAGTCTTCCTCTTTGCCACCTGTTTTATTTGTATATTAACTTTTAATTTTACTAAAGATTTATTTATTTTCTTGTACTTACATATGTGTGTGTGTAGTGTTTTGCTTACATGTCTGTATTGCAGCGCATGCATGCCTTGTGAACATAGAGGCACAAGTGTCAGACCTGGTGGAATTGAGCTCCACATGGTAGTGAGATAAGATGTGGGAACAGAAAATTGAATGCCGGTCCTCGGCAAGAACAATAGAACCTTTTTTTTCTTAAGGGGGGGAGGGTGGTGATTAGTTCAAGACAGGGTTTCTCTTTGAATCCCTGGCTGTCCTGGAACTCACTCTGTCGACCAGGCTGACTGCAAACTCAGAGATCCGGCTGCCTCTGCTGGGATTAAAGGCTCGTGCCACCACCAGCAACAACAAATACTCTTGATCTCTAAGCCGTCTCTCTAGTCTCCTAATTTTTCATTTTAATTTCCTGCATATGTCTGTATGTATATGTGTATTATTTATGTATGTATGCACATGTGTGTGTCTTTATGCTCCCACATGTGAGTGCAGGCATCCTGGGGAGGGAGTGTTTAAGGGTGGTATGAAAAATCTTCCTCACACTTGCTCTCTTTGCCCTTTTTTTTTTTTTTTTTCTAAAGATAGGCTCTCTTGCTCAGCATAGCTCAATTTTTTGGCTAGTCTGCTAGTCAGCTTGCTCTGGGGATTCTGTCTCCTCCTCCTGTGAGCTGGGATTACAGAAGGCCCTAACATGCGCAAGTGCACACACACACACACACACACACACACACACACACACACGCGCGCGCGCGCGCGCGTGCGCGCGCTGGCTTTTATACAGGCTCTGGAGATCTGAACTCTGGTCCTGACACTTGCATGGTAAGCAGCTGACTTGCTGAGCCATCTCCCCAGTCCTCACATACTTAGGCTTTTCTCAAGTCCTACTTCTCATACTCTGTTCTCCCTGATATTCTCCTGCTTCACCTTAGGGTCAAAATAAGGGCCTTGTTATAGTTCTTTTTTTTTTTTTCTCTGACTTTGTAAGCCAAGCAACTCTCTAGGAGGCAGATACCACAAACAAAATTAAGTTGTTCCAATCCCGTGTCATCTGTTACTCAGGCACCTTCAGCTGGCTATTCACAATGGGGGACCTGAATGACACTGCACCTGGACATCAGTGCATGTGCCAGGAAATGAAGAGGCCAGCAAGGGGATGGAACTTAGTTTTATTCATGGATGTGCTCTACTTTGGTGATGAGAGTTAGCCCCTGTTGATGTCCACCAGTTAAGTTTTTAAAAAATATATTAACTGGTTGGGATTCCTACAGTGAGATTGTCATGGTCTCATATAGCCCAGGCTGGCCTCAAACTTGTTATGTAACCAAAGCTGGTCTTTAACTAATGATCTTTTTGCTTCTACCTCCCAAGGGCTGGGATTGCAGGCATGTGCCCCCGTATCTGATGCCCCCACACCTGGCTTAATACTTATTCTGTCTCTTCTAGGTCACTGTTTTGGACTTCACCTATGATGTAACCCAGAAGTCTAGAGTGAAGGAGAGGAGCAGTTCTTTTCTGAACTGGATCAATCTGGCCCCCTCCCCACTCAATCATTAATCAGAGCCTCTGCTAAGAAGCCAAAAGAAGCCGGGAAGTGCTCAGTGGAGATCTTGTAGGTGTTCTAGCACTTTTTTAGCAAGAGAGCCAAGAAGGACTAAAAAATGAATACACTTGAAGAGCTTGATGCCTTTGAACTTCTGAATCTTCTGCCTTCACCTCCCAGTACTGGAATTACAGACATGAGCCACCACGGTTTAGGCTATTCAAGGGATCAAACCTAGAGCCTCAGGTGTGCTATGCTAAGCAAACGCTTTGCCATCTGAACTGTATCTTCAGACTCTTCCAGTGCCTCCTCCCACCTCAATTTTTGATGGAAGATGTTGTAGTTTTGACATTGTCATTGAACACCACCAAGACTGGGATGTTTCACAGCACAGCAATTTAAATAAACTGACAGCTTCAGAATGTGTCTGACACGGTCAGAAAATGTCTAAGCCACCTGAGACAGTGGGGTGCTACTGTCAGTCTTTCTATCCCCTGTGCTGTATTCAGGTTACCATGTAGCTTCTGGTGCTAATTCAACTAGACAAAATGTAAAGGATGCATCCTTCCACCCTGCTCCAACAGAGTCCTAGAGAACACTCAGTGAGTCACTGGCAAAGCAAATAATGCCCTTCAGCTGGAGAAGGTTCTGGATTTAATCACCAAGTGCTGAAATGCAAAGCCACAGCTGACCTTCTATCTGATTTCAGGAACTTGAGTAACTCGATGGCAGTATCAGTAATTGTGAATAATAGAGAATCTATTTCTCTGAAAGGGTGAGATATTTAATCTAAAAGACAAAGTCCTTAGAGATCAGAACTTTGTAACAAGCTGGGTATGGTTGCCCAAACTCACACTCCCAACACTCACAAAGCAAAAGGAGAAAGAACACCACCAGTTTGAGGCTCTGCCTGATCAACATAGAGTTCCAACCTAGCCAGTGATACACATATGGAGACCCTGTTTCAAAACCCCCAAAACAAAGACCAACCAAAGAAGGAAGGCTCATGCTTAACATGGAGTTCCTAATGCACCAGTGAGGGCAAGATAGACTTACTGCCCCACAGCTTTCAGGCTTCTACTGAGAGACTCAGGCCAGTCACAAAGGTGGGGACAAATCTTTAGACAGCCAGAGGAGCCTGCCTGTCGACTTCAGGGTATGAAGTGACAGTATCGAAATGGATTATCTGGGAGTAAGTGAGCCTTTCTCTGCTCTTGGTGAACTTAAGCCAGGAGCTGGGATGCAGGATGATTGATGGCCACCAAAGCTGCCCCAAGCCAGTGGCTACACGTCATATCGAAGGATGAAGACACTCAAATGTAAATAGAATTCTCTGAGGGGTTTTCTAGGCCCCTTTTGCTCCCAAATAATTGCAGAGTGTTTCTACGCCCACTCTAGCCCTTTTTAGCTCCTGAATAAAGACATGGAGACCTGGTATTTTTATTAATAAGCTGCAAGCACTAACAGTTGGGCAGATCCTGATCTATTCTAATCCAACTAGTAGGCTGCTACTACCCAGCCAAATGTTTTGTTACTTGCCATTTGAGTCTGGCCCTGGTTTGCTGTGGTCCATGTCCTCATGGCAACTTTCTCATCATGACCTCATGGCAAATCTTCCTGGTCTCTCCCTGTGGTCCTTCTCTAGACTCCCTCTTCTCCTCCGGGACCCCGACTAGGACCGAAAGCCATACCATATTTCTTCTGCCTAGCTAATTGGCTGATCAACTCTTTTATTAACCAATCAGAGGTGATGGGAAACAATTTTTACACAACATTGAGACCAGAGATGCTTGACCATGCCATTGTCAGGACTGTGACCAGATGTCTGGGCATAGAAACCAGCATCCGAACACATAATGCACAAAACCATCCTCCAACACTCAGGCAAAGAGTGAGCATTACCACCCTGTTGCCCTGCCCAGTGTTTGTTTGTTTGAGACAGGGTTTCTCTGTGTAGCCCTGGCTGGTCCGCAAATTACTCTGTAGGCCACTGTGGCCTTGAACTCAGAGATCTGCCTGCCTTTGCATCCTAAGTGCTTGGAGTAAAGGTGTACACTCTCCAAGCCTCTCACCCCTGTGAGGTTGATCATTTTTGAAGCATCTGGGAGAGCTGGTGAGAAATCCATGTGCCAGTAATGAATGCTGTCTGTGCCCAACAAGATAGGTGATGTTAGGTTACTTACCCAGTGAGGGATCGGTCACATGCCATGTGTGTGTGACTAGTTCATGGTGCACCATGGGTCTTGCCCTTACTTCCTCCAAGGAGCAAACTCCTGTCTCAGTATTGCTTTTCTTCAAAACCATGCCCAGGGGGATAAGGCGATGGCTCAGTGGGTAAAGGTGCCTGCTGCCAAGCCTCAGAACCTGCCTGAGTTCAAAGCTGGGACACATAGGATGAAAGAAGAAAAAAATTATTGTCCTCTGACCTCCACATACTCGAAGTGACATGTGTATAACCACACCCCCATTAAATAAATAAATGGATAAATAAATAAAATATAATTAAAAAACATGTCTAGGAATGTGAGATAAAGGAGTCCAGAAGTAGTAGTAGTAGTTGTTGTTGTTGTTGGTGGTGGTGGTGGTGTTATTGTGATGTAGGAGTGAATATAACCAAAATACATTGTATACTTGTATAACATTCTCAAAATATAAAGAAAAATATTATGGGTGTCTTAAGTGAGAATGTGTGTTCTCAGCAGCAGTTTTTAGTGAGCTGAGACCTCTATTAGTGAAATAATGAAGGCAGATGGCCTTACACCTGATCCCAGATTCCTCCACCGTGTGACCGCCACTCTCACACATTCAGCTGTTTCTGTTGTCCTGAATTTCTATCCTGCTGGTAACCAGCATGAGGATGAAAAAACGATACTCAGTGACACTGTCTTGGAGACAGTCACTACCACAGCCTGCCACCTCTTTTCTGGGTGCTTAGTTGAGGATGAACCCTGGCATCGGAATGCCAGGGTTTGGATTCTATCTCTAATGTTCATTAGCTGACAGCACTTGCTTGTAACATAGGGGTAATGGTGCATCTGCCCTGGGTTATTGAGAGGCACAAAGAGTTAGTGCAGATCTGGACCACAGGAAGATTATAACAGACGATACGTTTCTACCACCTAATGACAGTCGGGCCTCCGCAACGTCCACGGACAACTCCTTACTCGGCCAGGAGTTGTACACTCCTATAATCCCAGCCCTCAGGTGACTGAGGCAGGAGGATCACTGAGAGTATGAGAACAGACTGGTCTATGTAGTGAGTTCTATTCTAGCCTGCACTACAGATTGAGACCCTGTCCCAAACAAATGAACACAATACAATCCTCTCTGGTTTGCAGTGATGTTGGTGCAATGAAGACCACTTCTGTGTGCCCAGTTGTATAAAAGTACAGCTCAGGGCCAGAAACAGGGCTCAGAGGGAAAAATACTTGTTATGCAAGCCTGATGACTTGAGTTTGACCCCTGGAACCTCCATATGTGTGTTGTGACATATATATGCCCGCATTCACAAGCACACACCTTACTCATACTAATAAATGAAATCAAACGTCATAAAGCACAGCAATCCAGTTATGCATAGTATGTAATGCTTGATAATATTTATAAAGCACTATGTAACTAGTCTATTGTATTTGTTATATTTTTATCTCTGTTTCATTGAAAAAAAAAAAAAAGACAGGGAGCTGCAGAGATGGCTCCAAGGTTAAGAGCACTTACTGTTCTTGCAGAGGACCTGGGTTATTCCTAGCACCCACATAGTGGCTCAGTGCCATGTGTAACTCCAGTTCCAGGGATCAAACAGTCACACACATGGGGCACAATTCATATATGCAGGCAAGACAGTCATAAAGTAAAATAAATAAATCTTTTTAAATGAATTATTTTAAAAAATTTTAAATGACAATAAACTAGTATGACATGTTCTAGCAGCCATGTTTAGTACATCAGTGTATGTTTGTGTGTGTGTGTGAGAGAGAGAGAGAGACAGACAGACAGACAAGCAGACAGACAGACAGAGACAGAGAGATACAGAGGATGAAAGCTAGGACTTCACATACACTAATCTTTCCCATTTAGCTATATTGTCAGTTGCTAAGGTTAGCCTTGAACCCTCTCCATAGCCTAGGCAGCCTTTGAACTTCCGGTCCTCCTTATCAGCATCCCAGGAGGCTGGGATTGCAGGCCTGTGCCACCATATCTGGAGATGCAATCTCTGATTGCACCCAGTCAGTTGATTGATCAATACCCTCAAGGTTTGCATAAGTGCACTCGATTGTATTGATTTGTGCACAGAAGCACCTAACACTGCCCTTCTCAGACAGTTTCCCATCATTAAGTCACACTCAATTGTACCTGTCCAAGCTTCGGCTCAGTGTCTGGCACTAAGTACGAGGCAGGTCTGACTGCTGTAAGAGTTAACTGCCATCATTGTTCCCTCGGAAAACACTGACGCGTTGAGCCTCAGCACAGACACGGGCGATGCTGACAGATGTCACATCTATAAACAGAAGGGCCTCATTTCTCATCAAACTGCAACAGCTCACTGCAAGTGGCACTCGCTGTGATTCACTTTTCCACTCTGTGACCAAAATCTTGGACAGAAACAATTTAAGGGAGGAAAGACTTACTTTGGCTCACAGTTTCACCGGGATTTCAGTCCATCATGGTGGATAGGCATGGCAGGACTCAGGGCACAACAGAGGTTTATGTGAAACTAGAGGAAGTGGCCTACTCCCTCCAGCCTGGCCCGAGCTCCCAAAGTTTCCAAAAGCTTGAAAAAGCGCTGCAGCTGGGTGAGCTAGCATATGCCTTTAATCCCTGCAGGAGGACCTCTGTGAGTTCCAAGTCAGCCAGGGCTACACAGTAAAACTCTGTCTCTGAAACAAAATAAAATAACAAAAACCAAACAGCACCATGAACTGGAGACCAAGCATTTAAACAAAAGCTTAGAGGGTTCATTTGTGATTCAAATGACAAGAAGACTTTTAGCTGTGAGACCTGATTTCCAGGGACGTACAAGGCCAGTACTGTAAGGATAGCCTTTGTCAAATCATACCTCTCTTACCAATAAGTCAGGGAGTCCCAAAGCTTTGGGATATAAACATGGATCCCCCTTCAAAACTTAGATGCATACCAGTTTGCTTGGAACAGACTACACACACA
The DNA here is from genome assembly GCA_028551405.1 of Uromys caudimaculatus. Lineage (NCBI taxonomy): Eukaryota > Metazoa > Chordata > Mammalia > Rodentia > Muridae > Uromys > Uromys caudimaculatus. The sequence continues at coordinate 51,688,312 of CM052708.1, forward strand.
CACACACACACACACACACACACACACACACACACACACACACACAGTTTGTATGTAACATATTTCACTGACCTCATTTTAAGATTCTCCTTCTGTAGACATGAGAAAAATTAGAAAAAGGAAGTTCTGGAACAGAGCTTCTTTCCAAAATTCTTTGAGGCTTGTCTCCATGGTGACAGTTTCAAATGCCAAACTCCAGGGCCACATTTTCGTTTGATGAAACTTGGGATCCAATTATTTCTCATTATTATTTTTAACTTCGCCTCTTGCAGTGCTTCTCTGTCTTGGCCCATATACTAGAATCACATGGAGATTTTTTTAAAACTCTGGAGGCCCAAACCGCACCCTGATCAAGGAAATCCGAATTGCTGGAGGGTGGCAGCAAGCCACCCTTAGCATCTCAAGCTCCCCGAACGATTTGTACCCTCTCTGTGTTTATTCTTCTCTCACTGCTGAGTCCACGGCCTGACAAGAAGCAACTTAAGGAGGAAGGGTTTGCCTTTGGCTCATGGTTTGAAAGGACACAGTTAGTGAGGAAAGTTTGTAGGGGTTCATGTGAGAGCATGGGGTGAGGTTACTGCTATCTAGAAGACCAAGAAACAAAGAACCCAGAAAGCAGAAACCAGGCAGGGTTACTACTAACCTCTAACCCCATCTCTATGACCCTATATCTGTCAGCTAGGTCTCTGCATTAGTTACTTGTTTCACTGCTGGGACAAAATACTTGACAGAAGCAATTTAAGGAAGGAAGAGTCTGGAGCTGGAGACATGGCTCAGTGGTTCAGAGCACTTACTGCTTTTGCAAAGGACCTGGGTGTGGTTCCTAGCACCCACACAGTAGCCCACCACTACCTGTAATTTCAGTTCTAGGAGATCTGATGCTTCTTCTGTTCTCCACAGGCTCCTGAATGTATGTGGTGTGTGCGCATGCACACGTGTGTGTGCACACTCGAGCTTGCATGTGTAAAATAATTTTTTTTAAAGGAAAAAGGGGTTTGTTTTTCCTCACTACAATTCATCAGAGCAAAGAAATTACAAGTTCAGAGGCTTGGTGTGCCTGGTCACATTGCCTCTGTGGTGGTCAAAAGGGTAAGAGAGAGATGCTAGTGCTCAGATCACCCTTTTTATTCAGTTGGGAGACCCAGCTCATAGAGTGGGAAAACCCACATTTAGAGTGGTCTTCCTACCTTAATACATCTTTATAGACATCCCCAGAGACTAGTTTCCATAGTGATTCTAAATTCCATTAAGTTGCCAATAAAGCTTAACGGTCACAATTCCATATCCCAAAGTTTCTACAATCTTCCTAAACAACCCCGTCGGCAGAGGGCTAAGTGAACACATGAACCTGTGGGGCACATTATACACTTAACCCATAACAATCTCCATCCTAAAGCAATAATGACGTCAGACTGGAGAATGGACAGTTTAGCAACCATACACTCTTACAGAGGACCTGAGTTTGGTTCTTAGCACCCACCTTTCTCAGCTCACAACTGCCTGTAACTCTAACTCCAAGGAATCCGATGCCTCTTTTGCTGACTAACTTTATGTCAAGTTGACACAGGCTAGAATAATCTGAAAGGAGGGAACCCCAATTAAGAAAATGCCTCTATAAGATCAGGCTGTAGGCAAGCCTGTAGCATTTTCTTAGTTAGTGATTGATGTGGGATACGCAGCCTATTGAGGTTAAGGGTACCCCTTGGGCTGGTAGTGCCTGGTTCTATAAAGAAAGTAGGCTGAGCACAAGCCATGGGGAGCAAGCCAATAAGCAGCACTCCTCCATGGCCTCTGCATCAGCTCCTGCCTCCAGGTTCCCTGTTTGAGTTCCTGTCCTGGCTTCATTCAGGGATGTACTATGATATGGAAGCATAAGCCAAATAAACTCTCCTCCTCAAGTTGCTTTGGTCATGATGTTTCATCACAGCAATAAAAACGCTGACTAGGACAACTCTGGCCTCTGTAGGCTCTTGCACTCTGTGAGTTCAAGGTCAGCCTGGGCTACATGGTGAGTTGTACGACAGGGCTACATAGAAAGAAGGGTGTCAAAAGAAACAATGAATGAATGAATGAATGAATGAATGAATGAATGAATGAGTACTTCATGGTTGTTTGGCTGTTACTGTGGACTCTTGGCTTATTTCTTTTTATTCTTTTCTTTTCTTTTTTTTTTTTTTTTTTTTTTTTTTTTTAGTTTTTTGAAACAGGGTTTCTCTGTATAGCCCTGGCTGTCCTGGAACTCACTCTGTAGACCAGGCTGGCCTCGAACTCAGAAATCCGCCTGCCTCTGCCTCCCAAGTGCTGGGATTAAAGGCGTGTGCCACCACTGCCCGGCTATTTCTTTTTATTCTTACATGAGTCAGAATCTTAGATACATTTCTTTCTCAGTCATGTTGTCTTGACTTTTATGAGTCTCCTAGTGGCAAAACAGTTTCCCCTGGATATCTTGCTTGAGCCCCAGAAGCCTGCAGAGACAAAGAAGGACAGCCTATGAGGGTGGGTGCTGGTACCTGAGGGAAATCTTAGGTTTGAAAAGAGTTCTGCCAGGCACTATAAGTGGGACTCCATAGCATCCTCATGTGACCTTCCAAAGAAGTCACTTGTTACTTTGTAGGGACTTCGAACTTTGACATAGTGGAGGAGGTTAGTGGCGGAGGAGGTGCTTCAAATAGGTGCTTCAAATAGCGTCTGTAGGGTGTGCCTTGTCTCCTTCTCTTGCTGAAAGCAATTTGAAGTTTTGCTTTTGTTACAGTTTATTGCCTTCCAAATTAGAAGTTATTAAGCTCAAATTTTTTATTGCAGTGCTACCAACATAACCTACCACAGCAGAGTTGTTTGTTCTGTTTTTGTTTTTACTTTTTGCTGGTCTATTAAATGTAAGCTGTATTTAATTCATTAAACTTTCCATTTTCTCTAAAGTCATTTTAATGTTTGTAGATACATTTATCACCTTTTCCCCTGTGCATTTCAGAGTTTGTCCTAAAGACAAGAAGTGAGGTAAAGCCATACCAGGGCCTATAAATTAGTTTACATGTTTTATCCATAAGGACTTTTGGTGGTGGGGTGGGGGTGGGGGTGTTGAGACAGGGTTTCTCTGTATATCTGTGTAGTTGTGGCTGTCCTGGAACTTAATCTGTAGACCACTTTGGCCTCAAACCAGAGACTGGCCTGTGTCTACCTCTCTAGGGCTGAGATTAAAGACATGAGTCACCACCACTGGCATTTTTTTTTTTTTTTCTTTTTTTTTTTTTTTTCAAGACAGGGTTTCTCTGTGTAGTCCTGGCTGTCCTGGAACTCACTCTGTAGACCAGGCTGGCTTCGAACTCAGAAATCCACCTGCCTCTGCCTCCCAAGTGTTTTTTATCCTGACAGTTTTTGATTGTTTTCTTCGTGGCAGTCTTAGAGACCGACCGGATTTAGGGCCTTGCTCCTTGCTAGGCAAGTGTGGTACCACAGGTCTCTATCCACAGCTCTTTATCCATTATCTCACATATCTGCTTATTGTGTGTGTTTGAGATGGGGTTTCCAGGAACCCAAGTTAACCTTAAATTCCCTATGTAGTTGAGGATGACCTTGAACTTTCTACCCTCCTGCCTCTACCTCCAGACTACTGGAACGATGGGTGTGTGCCAGCACAGGGAGTTTATAAGGTGATGGAAATGGGACCCAGGACTTCATAAAGGATAGGCAAGCACTCTATATCACCAGTCCTATTTTTTTCTGTTTTGAGACAGGGTCCTGCTAAGTTGCTCTGTAATTTTGTATAAATAAAATATTTGTATTTGTTGTATATATGTATGTGCACATAAGTAAAGATGCACAAATACGGGGGGGCCGAGTGAACAACTTGAGGGTGTTGGTTTTTCTCTTCACTGTGTGGGTTCTGGGAGGATAGAACTCAAGTTGCTAACCTTGGCAGTCAGCATCCTAATCCAATGAGCCATTTTGCTGCCCCTAGCCCCTGTTAGTATTTTCAAAATGTGTTTGAGCATGTGTCTCCTGTAAGTGCTCTGGATTGGAAGGGAATACAATGATAAACACTTGAGAAGCACACACCTTGGTGGAATAATGAAGGGAGAATTTACTGAGTGGACTGAGAGCCGGAAAGCTGCCCTTGTTCTCAGCCTTTTCTCTAACCAACTGGCCGACCTCCAGTAAGCGTTCTCCATTAAGAAAGGATTGCCTCAATTCCTTCAAAGCCCAGTGTGACCCTTTACTTTGGGAAGATCTTTAAGATAACGTTCCTGACAAAGTTAAGGAGCTGGCCAAACGCAGAATATACTACTTGATTTTGCTGACACTGTTCAGAATAATTTGATGGTCCTTGAACCCTGAATTGTGATAAAACAACAACAACAACAATAAAAAAAAGAAATAAGCAGGCTTTGCCTACTTCAAAATCTCAGTAAGTAAAGAAAGACTGGCCCCCTTCCCTGTGCACCCTGAGCCAGTGCTCAGGGCTCAGGATTGGATCTGGGTTTGCCTTCAGAAGCCCTATTGTTGAGATATGGCTTTGTGAAGTTGTAACCAGAGTCCAGGAGCTCTGGGTGTCTGTCACCACAAAGGCCAAGGAGCAGAGAGAGAGAACTGAGACTTTAAAGCTCTGTGGTACTCAGAAAGCCAGTGATCTCAGAAGGCAGCCAATTAGTATCTTACAGCCCCCCCCCCCCCCCCCAGTATCTTTCATCTCCTCTCCAGACAGCAAGCTTTATAGGGCATGGGAGTGGGTTGGGGACCAAAGAGAGTCAAACATTCTGGAACTCAATCTTGCCCCTCTGCTTAGGTGCTGGTCAGTGGCGTTTCTGAGACTGTTATCTGTGTCACCCTGGTTCTCATCCCTTGAATTTTAAATTCTGTTCTCATTCTGTGTATATCTCGACTTGGGTGCTTCTTAAAATGCTGGGTCAAATTCCTGTCTGCTGGTATCTGTATAAACTGACATGACCACTCCATGATATGATTAAGGGGAAGGTTTTTAGCAGAGAGAGAGAAAGTAGAAGACTGTATCTGGCCATGAAAAAAGCAGGAGCAGAGTGTGCTGGGGGGGGGAGGGGAGGAATTAGCATATCCAAAATAGTAGTGGTGTAAAGAGGGGAAGGGGGTGAGCCGGGAGGCAGTTTTAGGAGAGGCGAAGGGGTGAGTAGAGCAAGGACTCTGACACATGTAACAGGTACTTGTGATACCAAGGGAGCCCGGGAGGCCAGTGGGCACTTTGTTTAGTATGCTAATAGGCACCACAGATAATCGTTTGCCCCTTCTGCCATTTGGAATCTGTAGGAATGGAATAGCCTATGGACATGACAGTATCAACCTTGTAATACTCTGGGACTCATGGATTGAGAAGGAGTTAACTCAGAACAAACCATTAATAGCACGTGCATGGTAAGTTAGTATTAACATATATGTGCAGATTCCATCATATAATATGGAGTACAATTGTGTCCTTATAATACAGAGCAGGAAGTGTTCCCATGTGTCCCTTCTATCCTCCGCAAAAGTGTGAGCCAATTCCAGTGGCTATTTTCTGTTTGGATAAAAGAAAAATAAACTGTTTATCCCTCTAAAGGGACTAGAAGTCTCAAGGATATGGTAGCCCAGGGTGTAGTCATCAATGTTTGAAGGTTCTTGTTTGTTTTTAAACATTTGGAAAGCTTTGTTTTTATTTGTGTGTATTGGTATGTGCCTGCATGAGTTTATGTAGACCACATGTGTATAGGTATCCTCTGCAAAATCAGTAAGCGCTCTTAACTACCAAGCCAGTTTTTCAGTTCCTTGTCTTGTTTTGCTTTTTTGAGAAAGAGTCTCATGTAGCCCAGGTTGGTCTCATACTTGCCAGGTAGGCATGGATGACTTTGAACTCCTGACTCTCCTGCCTCTACCTCCCAAGTCTTGCCTAAGATTCTGCTATGTACCATTATACAGGTTTTTTGGGTTTTGTTTTGTTTTTCTAGACAGAGTTTCTCTGTGTAGCCCTGTTTGTCTTAGAACTCACTCTGTAGACCAGACTGGCCTCGAACTCAAAGAACCACTTGCCCCTGCCTCCCAAGTGCTGGAATTAAATATATGGACAACCATGCCCGGTTTACTCGTGGTTTTTATATGGTGCTGAGGATAGACCCCAGGGCTTTGTGCATGCTTGGCAAACACTCTACCAACTGAACCACGTCTCTAGCCAGATTCCTGGGGTTTTAGATCCTTAAGACACACGTGCTACTATAAAGCAGTTGGAAAAAAGTCGGCCAAGAACTTATCAGAGGCTCCAGTATTTAGACTAAATGCCCCAGGGCTGTGAATGTGAGGAGATAAGATTTTAGGGCTCACAGAAGTATTGCTTTGTCAGTGCTTGTCAATCAACCTTAATGGGACTGTGAAGGATAAGACAGAATCTCCAGCTGTGGGGCTTAGGAAGAGCTGTTTGCATGTATAGAAGCCACAGAATGCCCCAAGCTAGATTTGACTGAAAACAGGCCTCATACAGTGTGTCCAAAAAGAGGTCAAACACACAAACAATAGTTAAGTAAATCCCATGATGCATTATAAAACAGTGGAGCAGAACTGCCTTCTGGGGAAGATGGAGCAGCAGGGACTGTCTAGCAGTCTAGATGGAAGAATAAGCAGTGGCCTCCCTTGAGTTCAAATTGTTCCTTAACAAAATTCAGAGATAACCTTTGCTGGGAGGCACGGCTGTTCTCACGAGAGTTAGTGAGTCTTTCCTGTGTACACATGTCCCACACTTCTGTTTTGTCATCACAGTAAGAAAAAATGCTCCCAGCCAATGTGTAGGTCTATTTTAGTAAATATTCTAAAATAGGACTTTTGAGCTCACTATGTAGAAAGTAGACATCATAATTGGAAGGTCAACATAAATATTAGGACTACAGTAATAGGCTTTTTAAAGATTTTAAAGATAATCCTACCATTTTAAAGATTTATTTTTTATTTTAACTAGAGAGAGAGAGATGGGGAGGGAGGGAGGGAGGGAGGGAGGGAGAGAGAGAGAGAGAGAGAGCTCACACACGCGCGCGCACCATGTGAGTACAGATGCCCTTGGAAGCCAGAAGTGCTCTTTGAGTCCCCTGGGACAAGAGTTACAGGTGGTTGTAAGACACATGATGTGGATGCTGAACTCACATGTGGGTTACAGAGCTTAAGTCCTCAGTAAGGGCTGTACACATCCTAAACCATAGACAGCTGTCTCTCTAGCTCTGAAATTCTCTTTTTAAGAAATGTTTTGGAACCTGGGAGAGGGTAAGTGAGTTCCAGGACAGCCAGGGCTACACAGAGAAACCTTATCTCAAAAAAAAACCAAGCTGGGTAGTGGTGTCACATGCCTTTAATCCCAGCACTTGGGAGGCAGAGGCAGGTGGATTTCTGAGTTCGAGGCCAGCCTGGTCTACAGAGTGAGTTCCAGGACAGCCAGGGCTACACAGAGAAACCCCGTCTTGAAACAAACAAACAAACAAACAAAAAAAAAAAACAAATGGGGGAGGGGAGAAGAAGGAGGAGGAGGGGGGAAGATAGACAGACAGACAGACAGATTGATTGATTGATTGATTGATTGATTTTGGAGCCAGGTAAGTTAGCCTAGTAGTCAACAGCACTTGCTGCTCTTGCAGAGGACCCATGTTTGATTCCCAGCACCCATGTAGAGCCTCATAGCCACCTATAACTCCAGTCCAGGGGAATCCAAGTTCTCTTCTGACCTTGGCAGGCACCAGGCATGCATGTGATGCACATACATACGGACAGGCAATACACTCATACACATACAAGAATAAAGTAATTTAAAATTTTTTTAGGAAGAACAGTGATGTGGCTTAGCAGGTAAAGGTTCTTGGTACCAAGCCCTGAGTTTGATTCCTATGGTAGTAGAGAACTAACTCCTGAAAAATAGTCTCTGACCTTCATACTCAAGCGCCCCGACACTTGAGCAACTCAGTGTGGGTTCACATACCAGGGCCACACAGATACACAGACACTCACCATTCCTTACCTTGCTGTCTCTACCCCCCCCCCCCATGTTGAAATAACAGATACATGCCACCATGCCCTGGTAGAATGAATATTTATTCATTTATTTATATTTAGTTATTTATTTGTTTTGAGGCAGGGTTTCTCTGTGTAGCTAGCCTCAAACTCAGAGATCCACCTGCCTGTGCCTCCTAAGTACTGGGATTTAAGGTATATGTCACCACCATCTGGCTTTTATTTATTTTTTTAATTGCTTATTAAAGTCTCTGTGTATCTGTGTTGTGTACTCTCATGCATGTGTATGCATGTGTTCCTGTGTGTGTGTGACCGTGTACGTCTGTATGTGAGTGTGTGTGTATATGTGTGAGTGTGTATGTGTCTGTGTGAGTGTGTATGTGAGTGTGTACTATGCACATGTGTGTGTGAGTGTTCATGTGTGCATGCATGTGTAACACGTGTGCTCATGGTCTGATACATGTTTGGAGGTCAAAGGTTAACTCACAGAAGTTACTTTCTTTCCACCTTGTGTATCTGAAGGTTAGAAGTCAGCTCACCAGGCTTGGTGGTAAAGACCTTACTGGCCAAACTTGCTGGCCTAGAGTTAGCTTTAAAAATAAAATTTGTCTTTCTCATTGCTGTGTGTTAAATATATACTATTTAGAGAAACCCCACTGGCTAAGGAGGAAATGACCACCCGAATGTGTCTGTGCCTGGAGACATTGTTATGAGCACGGTGGTGACTGTTCTTCCTGTAAGGAATCTACAGATTTTGAGTTGCTTGTACCTACTGGGGAGTCATATTGTATACAAATTCTGTATCCTGTTTCTGTGCCTCAGCAACTTCCTTTTTTTTTTTTTTTCTCCTGTTTTGTTTTGTTTTTAACAAGCTTTTGACAACATAATAATCTACTGGGGTGTTGTTGTTGTTGTTGTTGTTAAACACTTTTCTGTGTAGGACACTGGTGACCTTTAAAAAGTGAATTCTATGTTTTGATCCCCTTAGTAAGAATTACCGGCCAGGCCGTGGTGGTGCATGGCTTTAATCCCAGCACTTGGGAGGCAGAGGCAGGTGGATTTCTGAGTTCAAGGCCAGCCTGGTCTACAGAGTGAGTTCCAGGACAGCCAGGGCTACAAAGAGAAACCCTGTCTCGAAAAACAAAACAAAACAACAAAAAAAAGAGAATTACTGTTACAGTGCAGACTACTCCTAGCTTTGGGAGATCACCTTCCAGGCCAAGTTTGTAGCAAAGATGTGGAAAGTTGACAACTGCTTATGGTGTTTCTTGCAAAGGCCTTGCAACTGTTTCAGTCCTTGAAAGAATAGCCATCATTTGGGAGGAAGGGAGGGAGGGACATTGACCACAGGCTAGCCCTGGGTGTCTTTCTCAGTTGTCCACTACTTTATTTTTTGTCACTGAACCTGTCCTCACTAGTACAACTAGACTAGCTGGCCGGCAAGCTTCAGCATTTTCTAATCCCACAGTGCTACAGTGTCACATACATGCAAGCTGTTGCCACATGGGCTTTTGTAAAGGTGAGATGCTGGGGATGTGGACACAGGCTCTCATGCTTGCTCAGCAAGCTCTTTATCCACTGAGCTGTGTCCCTGGCCCTGTTAATTTCTTCCCTTTCTTTCTTTTTATCCCCTTTTCCCTCTTTCCTGTTCTTATCTTATTTTCTCCCCACCCTCTCTTTAAATTCATTTTTCTATTAAACAGCATCTCATGTAGCCCAGGCTGGCTTCTAATTCATTGATCCTCCTGACTTCACCCCCCATGTTTGTTAGGATTACAAGTATGCCCTACAATGTTTGGCTTTAAAACAGATTAATTTCTTTATTTTCTATTGTTTTTATTTTTGAGATGGAGGTCTTCTCATGTCACTTAGGCTGGTCTGGAACTCAAGATTGTCCTTGTAGTTGTGATTACAGTTGTCATTATGTCTGTTTCAACTTTGGTGTATAGGATTTCTGCTTTTGTCCTTACATTTAAGGTCTTATTTGGAGACTCTTTATGTAACCACCTGGAGAACAGAGGATGGGAAAGGATACCACTTCTCTATTTTTTTTTTTTTTTAAATGGAGAAGGGTTTATATTAATCCCAACTCCAAATCTGGTTCATCAGGTAAAGAATTAATCTTTGAATAATTCTCCTCTGGTCATGTGTGCTGGATAGTTTTATGTGAACTTGACATAAGCTAGAGTCATCAGAGAGGAGGGAGTCTCAATTGGAAAAGAGTTTCCATGATAAGGAGGCAAGCCTGTAAGACATTTTCTTAATTAATAATTGATGGAGGAGGGCCCAGCCCATTGTGGGCGAAGCCATCCCTGAATTGGTGGTCCTGAGTTCTGTAAGAAAGCAGGCTGAGCAAGCCTAAGAGAGCAAGCCAGTAAGCAGCACTCCCCTGTGGCTTCTAGATCAGCTCCTGCCTCCAGGTTCCTGCTCTGCCTGAGTGCCTGTCCTGACTTCCTTTGGTGATGAACTGTAATGTGGAGGTGTAAGCTGACCCCTTTCCTCCCCAGTTTGCTTTTTGGTTATGATGTTTCATCATAGCAGTAGAAACCCTAAGTGAGACAAATTCGTACCAGCATAGTGGGGTATTGCTGTGACCATCTTGACCATGGTTTGAGGAGGATTGTGGAAGGACTTTAGAACTTTGGACTAGAAAATCCACTGAATGTTAAGAACACAGGAAGCCATTCTGTAGGAGCTTGGAAAATAAGGATGTTGAGAGCAGTGCAGATGATGGAGACCTGGCTTGTGAAGTTTCAGAGTGAAGCAAAGACTCTACTGGGCCTTCTGTGTGAAGAATCTGTGGTTCTGGCTAGCTGGGGCTGAAGAATCAGCTGTGATTAGCAAGATAGCAGAACTTCTGAAGTGAAACCTTTGTTCTGTTGGGATACTCAGTACTTGTCAGCTGTAGCTGAGAAATTAGTGGGGATGAAGAAGGGACCAGCATTGTTGAGGTGAAACCTTCTGGAAAGCATTTCCTGAGAATCAGCACATAGGAGCAGTGTTCCAGACAAGGCCAAGGATGTATCTTGTGCTGGCAGATGAACTTGGTAGTGTAAGAGTCACCTACGTGGTACTGGTTATGAAGGCTTGAGGGGTCATGGAGAGCAGCTGAGGCTTGGCACTGTACGGCAGAGCTGGAGTCCCTGAAGAGAGCCTAGAAAAGGTTATTGGTGAATGTGCATCCCAGTTGCAGCAGAAGACCCTAGCATTTTGGAGATGCCTGTACCATGCAATGACCACCAAGAACAGCAGCAGCAGTGGAGTAGAGCTGGTAGGAGCCTAGAAGACAAACTGTGTGTTGTCTTCTAGGACAGAGCTGGAAAAGTGACCCAAGCCCCAAGTGTCCAGAAGATCTTGAGTGAATTCTAATTAGCAATAGAACTCCTAAGACATCATGTAATATATTTTAAAAGCCACCTTGCAGTAATCTAGGGTGAGACCTGTTCAGCTCTAATATGTCCCCGATTCTATAATTCTTTGTGTCTCTTGACTCAGATTTGAAGCAGAAAAGTCCCAAGTCTTCTAAAGTGTCACCAGAAAAACCAAGAGGGAATTTCCCTCTTCATTTACCCAAGATGAGCTCAATTCTGCAAGGCTTGGCCTCCGGGCAGTGGTGGCGCACGCCTTTAATCCCAGCACTCGGGAGACAGAGGCAGGCAGATTTCTGAGTTCGAGGCCAGCCTGGTCTACAGAGTGAGTTCCAGGACAGCCAGGGCTACACAGAGAAACCCTGTCTTGAAAAAACAAAACAAAACAAAAAAAGCAAGGCTTGGTCACCGTGCATGGTCATGTGATCAAGAGTTCCATTTAGGAGTCCCACATGATTAAAAAGCTTGTAGCTAAATGTGGTGACTTGCCTGAAATCCTAGAATTTGGGAGACTTTGGCAGGCAGATAACTGTGAGTTCAAGGACAGCCTTATCTACATAATTCTAGATCAGGACTACAGAGAAAGACCCCTTCTCTAAACAAAGCAAAACAAAACAAAACTAAAACCAATTCTAACAAAGGTTTCAAGGTCATGTACAGAGAAGAGAACTGTTATCCTGGTAGGATGTCCTATCTCCTGAGTAGTATGTAAACAAGTTTGAAGATACTGTGAGGAGTAGTTACAGCAAATGTATGCACAGGTCACTTTGGTACCTAGTTACCAGGTGGGGTGGGTGTTTAATAAATGTAGGTGAGATCACTGAGATGACTTCCAGAATGCCTCTTTTTGTCCCGGAGTTAGAAGAATGAGGGCTGGAGAGTTGACTCAACAGTTAAGAGCACTGACTGCTCTTCCAGAGGTCCTGAGTTCAATTCCCAGCAACCACATGGTGTCTCACAATCATCTGTAATGGGACTCATGCCCTCTTCTGGTGTGTCTGAAGACAGTGACAGTGTACTCACAAAATTAAATAAATAGATAATTCTTAAAAAAAAAAAAAAAAAAAGAATACTTGTTGCTCTTGCAGAGGACTGAGATTCAATTCCCGCCATCCATGGCAGCACACAACTCTGTTTCCAGGAGTGTGACACATTCTTCTGAATTCTGAGGCATGCACATGGCACACATGCATGCATGCAGGCAAAACTCATACACATTAAATAAATCTTAAAAATTAAAAAAAAGAAGAGTGAGTGAAAATATTTACAATTCAGCAAACCTTAAGGAGCCAATATTTAAGTGGTTTTTCTTCCCAATCCAGAAAGACTTATTTATTCATCCATTAATCCCATGAATTATGTGACTGGTGATAGGGAGATGAATAACATACTTGCTAACCTCAAAGAATTCTGTTTAATAACAGACACAGTCTGAGATCATCTTAATGTGGTTTAAGAAAACAGAAACGTGGGTTATACTTTATGAGACTATTTGTATAAACTGACAACATGACTGCTTCATAGTTTGGTTAAGGGGAGGGTTTTATTGTAGATATGAGAGAACAGCCAGAGGCATCTGGAAGAGTCCAGAACACAGACTGAACATGGCCAGAGAGGAAAGAACAGCAGGGGATAAAATACAGAGGAAACAGCCAGAATAGCGGGGTCCTAAGGTGGAACAGCTGGAGAGCAGAAGGCCTGAGGTGGGGAGGGAGTTTAGGGTAGGGGAGAGGTAAGAAAGCTAGCGGGACTGATATGTGTAACAGGTTCTTGTGATACCAGCATGTGCTTTGATATGCAGTTAGGCAACGTAGGTAGCTATATCTCCTTTTTGCCAGAAGTAAGGGAAATGACTTTTTTGGTAGAGGGCAGCTGGCTTCACAAGTTCCTGAAGAATGCTGGTTTTTATTAACTGCCAGAAATCCTCCTATAGTCCAGGTTGAGCTCATTTTTGGATATTTGGACTGCCTTTTCCAGTTTGGGGAATTGGAGTTTTTTGTGGACATGACACCATTTGTTTTTGTGGTTGTTCTTTTTCCTCCTCCTCCTCTTCCTCCTCTTCTTCTTCCTTTTCTCTCTCCTCTTCCTCTTCTTCCTCCTCCTCCACTTCCTCCTGTCTTTCAAGACAGAGTTTCTTTGTGAGGCTTTGGCTGTCCTGGAAATAGCTCTGTAGACCAGGCTTACCTCCAGAGATTTGCTTGCCTCTGCCTGCTGAGTGCTAGGATTAAAGGCATGCACCTACCACTACCACCCCTCCCCCCCAGGAGATCTTGATACTATTTTTTTTTAAAGTTTATTTATTTTATTTATACGACTACACTGTAACTGTCTTCGGACACAGCAGAAGAGGGCATCGGATCCCATTACAGATGGTTGTGAGCCACCATGTGGTTGCTGGGAATTGAACTCAGGACCTCTGGAAGAGTAGTCAGTGCTCTTAACAGCTGAGCCATCTCTCCAGCCCGATCTTGATACTATTAAGAAAGGGCACCCGACCTAGTTAAAGGTGAATAGGAAATGGGGGGAAATGTCAGAGAATCTGACTAGGAGAGGCTTCATTTAAATGGATTTAGTTTAATTTTTTTATTTTTTTTGCGTGTGTTTGATTTGTGCAGGTTAGGCAGAGTCTCATATAGATAATCCAGGCTAGCCTCAAACTCAGCTGTCCTTGAACTCTAGAACCTCTTACATTCACTTCACAAGTGCTGCTGAGATTATAGGCATGTGTTACCACAGCCAGCAGAACATATCTTCTTAATCACTGATTTTACCACTTTTATCTGAACAGACCTGGGCTACTTTTTGTGCCATTCACAACATTCAATTTCTGTGGAGAGCTATTCTTAACTGCTTGCAGTAGCCAAGGGCTCTAGTCCATGGGAAGGTAACCTAATTCACCCAGATGGAACCAGCCCAGTTGAGTCCTTCTGGGCTCAGTGAACTCTCACCTTGGGCAGGCAGTGGCGAGTATGCATCACTGTCCCTTTATTTTGGTGCCCCTGGGGCTCACCCACAGGGTCACTGGAGCAACAAAAGGGGTATTCTCCAGAAAGGGCCAGCTCACCATGTGGGTGAGAATGAGTGAACATATGAGGCCATCCCAGAGTCCTGGCCCTGGCTCAAGGGCTTGGGACAGTGCGAGGTGCAGACAGACCAGGCCTTGGCCACTTAGGCACCGCGGCCTGGCACATTCAGCCCACAGCCAGAGCAAACTAAATGCAGCTCTAGCTCGGTACAGGGACCTTCTCAAGGGTCCTAGCGGGCGGGGCGGGACCAGAGCACGGCAGGAAGGAGGCGTGGCCAACACAGAGCGACCCGCCCCAAAGACGCCCCGCCCATCGAGTGACGTCACCGGCCAGCTAGCGGGCGCCATTTTGAAAGTGGAGTCGCCTGCCCCTGCCGCTGCGGCCGCCGTCGCTGTCCTAGCCGCCGCCGCTGCCGCCGCTACCGCTGCCGTCTCCACCGCGGGAGAAGGAGCACGAGACGGGACGCTCCTGAGTGAACGCCACTATCCTGCTGACCGCACCGCCTGGCCGCTTCCTTTCCGCCCCGTCCCCGTCCCCTCCCCCCTCAGGTGCCATCCGCCTCCATCCGCGCCCTCGATCCCCCCATCCCCAGGTGAGGGGGCTGAGCCCCGGTCGCGGAGACCCCGACGAGCCCGGCAGGGTCACCATTTGCAGCGCGACATGGCAGGTAAAGGAGAAACGGCCCTTGGGCGGCTGACAGGGTGCCGCTTCCTCTGCGCGCTCTCCGTCACCCCCTAGCGACAGTGGTGGCGGGGCCTCGGCCTGGGGCGCTGGCCGAGTGCGGGGCGGGCCTGGCACTGAGCTGGGACTATGGGGCCTGGAGGCCGGGCCCAGGGCCTGGCACTACACGAATACGGCACGGGTGCGGTGGGGGTGGGAGACGGCGTGGGTGGGGCGGGTGCAGGCGTGCAGATAGGTCCCCTCTGCACCCTGCTCACTCCGCTCCTTCTTATAATTCATTCCTCTTCCCGGTCTATTGCGAACCTTTCTGTAGAAATGTATTCTGGACTGATAATAAGGAAGAGCGCTTTGCAAGTTAAAATACAATGGAGGCATATGCCCCCCCACTTACAGCCCCCCCAGCACCACACAAACATTAATGGGTAGGTCAGCTTTTGAGGGTGTAAGCCTGAATTTCGTTTCAATTGTGCTCCCTTTCCATGTCTTATTTTTTGCCCCCCCATGAATGCTAAGCCTTTAATAGAAGTTGCAAGGATTGGGGTGGGGGCTGGGTGGGAGAAAAAGGTAATTTAAACTTTGCATTTTGCAGGGTAGCGTTTGTGCAGATGTCCTTTTCCCAGAAGGGTTTCTTGGAGTTAAAATAGTTGTGGAGTTCGGCGATATAAATAGCCAAAGGGAGAGGGATTTTATTATAAAAGCTTCAAGGGGGGGAAAGCCTGATTGGGAATAATTTAGCAAGGGATAGGTAAAGGAAAAGCGAGGTTTAATGTCGTTTGAGAGTCGGTTATCTTTGTACATTTTAGTCTTGAAGCCCTTCATCTAGTAGAGTTATTCTAGATTGAGATTCAGTTTCTTTTCCAGAAATCCAGGGGTGCCCCCCCACCCCCATTTCCTCTTCAGTGCTGGGCAGTGAGTGCCGGAGATTAAACCAATTTTCCTGTCTTTTCAATATTTACATAGATAATAGGACCTTTAAAGAAGTTATGCTGGGCTGGTTTACAGTTTCCCATATAAACAAGCAGCCCTTTGACCTTGCTGAACAATGAAATGATCATTGGAACTGTGTTGTAGGAGATGACAGATTGGTAAAGTTGTTTTTTTCTGGGTTCTTCGGACGTTAGGTGAATGGAGGCAGGAGCAGCTTCCTTTGACCATCTCTTCCCAGGCATGCATTTCCGCCCCTTTTCCTATGTCTGCAGCCAGTGATTTGCTCCTAACGAATGCAAAGAAATGGGTGTTGTGTTTGCTTAGTCCACATGAATCATCCCTCCTCTCAGGCAGTAATGTTCCCGAAGTTTTCTCTTCGTTCTATATTTCATGGTAGTTTAGCCTTATAACTCTTTTGTAGGCCTTTTGTACATTTAAAGGAAAACTAACTTTGGTGGTTTTTTTTTTTTTTTTTCCTGGTAGGTCTTACTTGAAAGGCTCTGACTGTCTTTAAGGGGAGGGGAAAGTAGAAGTGAGGTTTTGAATATCTGTACGATGATAATTATTGGTAGGCCGTATGCCTTTGAATGTTTTGTACCTGTAGACTTGTTTTTAATACACTAATTTGGTTCCAAATCTGTGGGCTCAGTGGTAGTTACATAGGGAGTATCATGCCAGCCTCGGATACCATCTCTGTGTTTATGAGCGTAAACAGAACAGAACTCAACTTTAATTGCTATGTTTTCTTCCAGGAGCTGGAGGAGGGAATGATATTCAGTGGTGTTTTTCTCAGGTGAAAGGAGCAGTAGATGATGACGTAGCAGAAGGTAAGACATTTTAACAATGACAACTGAGTGTTGACTTAAAAGTCTTGGGTACAGTGTTTTGTGTTTGTTGTCCAAGAGGTGGGATGGTAGTTTTAAAAATCACCTTTATGAAAAGTCTGTATATCTTCTTATGTCTTGTTTATCTTAATTTTTTTCATTGAGTTAATGAAGTAAATGATGAGCAGTAGTGCTCTAAGGTTTGTGTGACTAAGGTTTCCTTGTTATATAAATTCTATATATAAATGACTGGACTTCATGTTTCTGTGTTGTCTTTAGATAAAAAGGAGAAATAGACACTAGCAACACTTAGCTCAGAAATGCTCCCAGCAGCGCCTTTTATTCTGTGGTGAGATTTGGGTTCTTTTGAACATAACTGCTTTGGGATTGTAGAATTGGTTGACATGTTTGCTGAACAAATGCTGACTCAAATTATTTACTTTATTAAGTTGCAGGGATTTGTGTGTGTGGTTGAGATAGATAAGGTATAATAATCACTGTTTTGTAGGGGACTTTGTTCTGAGATAGAAACTTGCTAATTTATTTCAGAACGTATCTGAAGTTTTAGAATGTCAAGGTCTTGCATGCAGTCTGAGCTGATCTTCTGAGCTGATCTTTTGTGGTAGAGACAAATAATCTCAAAGGGGATTTTTTGCTTAGAAATATGTGTCTGTCTGTTTATCTGCCTGTCCCTAGCTGGTTTTGAACTTGCTATGTAGACCAGGCTGTTCTTGAATTCAGAGATCCATCAGCCTGCTTCTGCCTCCCTAATAAAGTTAGTGGGATTTTTCTAAACATAAATCAATGAATAGTATGCACTTCTGGTTGTTGTGAGAATAGGTGGTCCCATTCCATGTGGTTCTCTTAAGCTGCCATAGAGTGCTGTGGTGAGGATTGTTTTTCAGGTGGTAGTAGGCCAAAGACTGTTGACTAAGGATGCTTTTGTGGTGACATTTGTCACCGATGTGTTTGTAGTGTGCTGAGTCCTGTAGAAAGTCATTGGCACACTTGTCATATCTTACAGACTCTCCTACCTTTGTTTTCTGGTGGTCCTCCTCATCCCTTTCTCACATGAGAGACCAGAAACTTGGAAAGAATTAAAGGGTTTAGGAGTGACTCAGTGATGGTCAATCTGTGCTGCTTTTCTGTGGAACTTGTTTCGAGAAATAAATCCTGTGTTGAAGGGAGGAGTCTGGAATTCCTGGTTTTGTAACTCCATTACCTGTTGAGTAGTAGGCACTCAGATATTAGATCCTGAGTTCTGTGCAGTTTCGTAATACTTGCCACGTTATGAAGTGCTACTTGGAAAACATTCTTGGTTGCACTGTTTATTCCCTTATCAAAGGTCTCCTGAATGTTGAGAATGGGGTGTATGGTGGCTAGAACATAAGCTGTCTACCCTTAAGAAACTCGGTTTACTTCTTGTTAATCATGGGGAGAAGCCTCATTCAGTCAGAAGAACTGAACATCAGTTACTTGACTGAAACAAGTGATAGTTTGTGATACTACACGGATATACAAAATATATGTGATGGATCAGGGTTTTTTTTTTGTTTGTTTATTTTTTGGTTTTGCGAGACAGGGTTTCTCTGTGTAGCCCTGGCTGTCCTGGAACTCACTCTGTAGACCAGGCTGGCCTCGAACTCAGAAATCCGCTTGTCTCTGCCTCCCAAGTGCTGGGACGAAGTTTTGCTTTTCTAATGTAGAATATGATTATTATACATGGCCCATAGGTAGAGATTATAATCTTTAAATGGTTGCTAGCTCTGCCCTTAAACTGCCTGCTTTTTGGTTTTTTTTTTTTTTTTTTTTTTTTTTGGTTTTTCGAGACAGGGTTTCTCTGTGTAGCCCTGGCTGTCTTGGAACTCACTCTGTAGACCAGGCTGGCCTTGAACTCAGAAATCTGCCTGCCTCTGCCTCCCAAGTGCTGGGATTAAAGGCTTGTGCCACCACTGCCCCCTGCCTACTTTTTGTTAATGATGCATTCTGATTTTTTTTTTTTTTTGCTGTCAGTAACTTATGTCTGACTGTGCCCTTGAGCCAGGCAGCGGCCAGGACATGCTGATTTATTTGTGTAATGCATTCATCTTCTATATCTGCCTTGTAACTTTTTTTTTGGAGATGGTTTCTCTGAAGTTCTGGCTGTCCTGGAACCAGGCTGACTTTGAACTCACAGAGATCTGACTGCTTCTGCCTCCCCAGTGCTGGGATTAAAGGTGTGGTGGCTGCCATGCCCAGCTGCATTAACTTCTTAAATGAGTACCACTTTCTTCTTAGAGTTTTACTTCTAATTTCAAACACAGTCCTGATTTGTCTTTCTTGGAAGTCTTCAGTGAATCATTAGATCCACTGGATTAGGATTTCAGCTGGTGAAGTCTGACATTTCTTGAATATGTTCCTCTTAAACTAATGAGGCCACCGAACTGATACTGTGCAGCAAACAGGATGCAGTCTACTTTGGATTGCTTTTGCTATTCTGGGGATTGAACCCAGGGCCTTGTGCATGCTAGGCAGATGCTACACTACTTAGCTACGTCCCCAGTCTGTTAATCCCATCGATGTGCCTGACACCGTCCTACAGTTGTTCCCTGATCAGAATCCCACTCACCTTCAGTCACACCTGTAACCTTTTAATTACCTTCTGCGGAAATCCTTTTTAAAATCCTTTTTATATTTGTTAAATAAATACTGTATTTAGTACCTTGAGTCTCTACTTGTTACACTAGTGCCAAAGATCTTTGTCCAAAGATATCATATGTAAACTGCTTGGCCTAGAACAACACCTGGCACACAGTAGGCATTGGATATCTTGAGTGTCGGTGTTCCTTTTGCTACGGTTTTTAAAGGGGAAGAAGAGAGGATAGGATAGGTCTAGGATAGTTGAGGTGAACTTCTGGCATGCCCTTTCTGTTTCTGGTTTGCAGCTTTATAATGCAGAGACGGCTATAACAAGTGCTCTAACAATGTAGAGTCTGTTGCTTTGCCTTGTGCCTTTCTGGGTTCCTGTACTTAGCCATAAAATTAACAGGACTGGATGAAGTGTTTTCTGCTATTTCTTTCTGCTCTTGTTAGTTCTCAAAGATGTCAGAAGGAGGTAGCTCCATATTATTACTACTGATAAGTTTTTTTTAAGATGCTGACTCAATAGGGGCCTTAATTAAGAATATGTCTTTACTGGACTGACTTCTCAAGGCTTAGGAGTTTTTCTTTCTTTTTTTTTTGTTTTTTTTTTGTTTTTTTTTTCGAGACAGGGTTTCTCTGTGTAGCCCTGGCTGTCCTGGAACTCACTCTGCAGACCAGGGTGGCCTCGAACTCAGAAATCCGCCTGTCTCTGCCTCTCAAGTGCTGGGATTAAAGGTTAGGAGTTTTTATTAGGTATAGAACAGTTTGACACTCAGCCACAGCCTCTTGCTGTCTTTGCGTGTTTGGTCTTGAAGGCAGGACACTTCAAATGCTAAGCTACTGTTCTATCTACAAAGGTCTACAGGCGTGCAGCTTGTGTGGTTTACCTTTGGAATAGCTTCCTGAGAGGAAGATGAGGTACTAAATTCTGTCATTCTAGTTTTTTCATGTCATGGAGTTCTCAAAATCTATGAGGTCACCATAACACTATGTGTTTTAAGTCTTTAATTTTTCTTGTCTTGTAACTTTCTGTTTTGAGTTGGTAAGAGGGTCTTAGGCTGAAGTTTGAGTCTTCCTTAGTCATTACTCACTGTGGTGTTGAGCAGATCAGTACACCTAGTGAACTCCATTATAAAAGTTTTACTAAAAACCCTGACTTAGTGTTATTTTGATGTTTAAATGAATGTATAACTATAAAAAAAACAACCCACTACCCTGCTCATAATAGACAGGCTTGTTTTTGCGACAGTCTTACTGAGGAGCCCCTGGGTGACTCAGAATTTGTTTGCTCTTCTTGAACTCACAGAGCTCCACCTCCACCTGCCTCTTAAGTGCTACCATACCTGGCCTGTTGCTTTTTTGAGACTGTGTCTTGTGGCTTAGAACTCTCTTTTTATGTGGTATAGTCTTTGTTGGCATGGAACTCAAGATCTTCTTGCCTCAGTGCTGATATTACAGGTGTGCATGAGCATGTGAGAGCCATGTGAAGATTTATTTTTGTTTCAGTGCTTAGAGCAAGAAAGGGACAATTAGAGTGAAGAAACTGGGGGATTGCTTTATTTATTTTATGTGTTGATATTTTGCTGGCACATACAATGTTGTACTGAGTGTATGCCTTTTGCCCACAAATGTCAGACAAGGGTGTTGGATAACCCCTAGAATTGCAGTTGCAGACAGGTTGTGGGTGCTTATAATCAGACTGGGGTTCTCTGGAAGAGTAGTCAGTGTTCTTATCCTCTGAGCCATCTCTGTTGTCCATAGAGTATTTTTAAAATAGCTACTAATACTTTGTTGGCCTAAGTGAAGGCATAGTATGTTTATGTGTGGAACCTCAAACTGTACAGCTGTGGATGACCTTAAACTTCTGATCCTCTGGCCTCCAACTCCCAAATGCTAGGATTATAGGACAATGCCACCATGCTTTGGCTTTAAAAATTCTTTTAGTTAGTGTAGTGAGTTTATGACATCTTCATATATGTGTAACATTGTACTTTGCTCCTATTCCCTCCCCCCACTGTACACAGGTTTTGATTACACTAGTAGAGACTAAACAAATTGAAGACGGGGTTGTAGACTAGAGACATATATAAAGCAGTAAGATCACAAAAAGCTATTAATTAGCATAAAAACAGCCCCTCTTAAGCAGATAGGAAGTTCTGATGAGGTTGGAGTGCCTCAAACATCTTGACCTGGGTGGTAGGTGTATAGGTAAATGTTTGCCATTTTGATTAACCTGAATATTTTTGGTTTCTTTGTTTGTTTGCTTGTTTCTTAGATAAGGTTTCTCTGTGTAGCTCTGGCAGTCCTGGAACTTACTCTGTAGACTAGGCTGACCTTGAACTCAGATCTGCCTGCCTCTGCCTCCTAAGTGCAGGAATCAAAGATGTGCGCCACCACAGCTCTACCTTTTGTTTTGTTTTTAAAAATTTACATATTTTTATTTTATGTTTATTGGTGTCTTGCCTGCATGTATGTCTGTGAAGGTGCCAGATCCCCTGGAATTGTAGCTATGAAAATTTGTGAGCTCCCATATGGGTGCTGGGAGTTGAACCTGGATCTTCTAGAAGAGGAGCCAGTACTTTTAACCACTGAGCCCTCTTTCCAGCCCCTCGTTTTGGTTTTAATACTTTAAAACATTTATGTTTACTTGGGGAAGGTGGCAGGTATATGCAGGTTTGTTTGATTTTGAATCCAGTGCCCTAGTAATGACTAGAATGAAACATGGCAAAGTCCCTTTACCCCCTTGTCTGTGACCCTGAAGATGAATGGTACGCCCATGTCTTGTTCTTGTGCTCACTTGCATTTGGGGAGGAGTAAAATAATAATACATCTGTCAGTTTTACACACTTCCAACTCAGTTTTCTCTCTAGTAGATGAAGACTAAGCTCTTTCCGTCATCAGCCCCATCTCTCCCTTTAGTGCCACAATGCTACAGCGCATGTGTGTTTCATTTGGGAGTCTGCTTACAGTTTTAGCACCATGTTCATGCTCACTGTTGAACCAGTGGGGTCCATGCTATCAGTTGCTTCATTTTCCCTAGTTATTGACTGTCCATTTGTGTGTCTATCTGTCTCAGTCTTTTTTGCAGCTTAAAAGCTGATAGCAGAGCTTATGATCTTTAAGTAAAGTGTGTGGAGTAGTGTGATGAGCTTGTACTGCCCATCAGTCACATCAACAGAGAGCCAGGCCACAAGCTGTCCCATTTTATACTCCCACCACTTCATCTTTTCCTAGCTATTGCTTTTAAAGTATGAATTCAAAATTTAAAAAAGTGCAACAGCAGGGACCCACCCTCCCATTTGCTCTTTGAGATGGGATCTCAGGTAGCCCATGCTGGCCTCAAATTCTTTTTTTTTTTTTTTTTTTCTTTTTTTTTTTAATGGGGCTATGGGGAGGTAGGTGTGGGGGAAGGGTGTGCCTCAGCAGGCCCAAGCCCAGGCATCCCTTCCCCAAGGGACCAGACACACGAGAGGTATAGTATAGAAATAGAGTTTATTTAGGGCTTGAGGAGGGGAGTTAAGAGGGTAGTAGAGGCAGAGAAAGGCAGAGAGAGGAAGAGAGTAGAGAAGTAGAGAGGTGGAGGCCGACCATGACCACGTGGAGAGAGGGGGGGAAGGGAATGGGGAGAGGTAAGAGAAGTAGGAGAGAGGCAAGAGAAAGAGGCAAGAGAGCCTCAAATTCTTTTGTGTAGCACTCCTAAACACAAACTCCTAAACTCACTGTATAACAGAGGCTCCCTTGGAACTTGTTATCCTCTGGCTCCCACCTCAGCGTTAGGATTGCAGGAGTGTACCACCACACCCTGCTAATTTAATGTTTGACAGTCTTAAGCTTTATTTCACCGGAAATTATTTTAGGATAGGATTTTGATACCTAAAACCTGACTTTATGAAACCTGAATCAAAATGCATTGTATCTTTGCTTCCTATTTTGGTAGAATTTAGACTTGTGGACTGGTTCTTGGAAAAACTTTTTTTTTTCCCCCTTCTGTTCTTCAAGATAGGGTTTCTCTGTGTAATAGCCTTGGCTGTCCCAGAACTTGCTCTGTAGACCAGGCTGGCCCGGAACTCAAAGAGATCCACCTGACTCTGCCTTCCAAGAGCTGGAATTAAAGGCATGTACCACCACCACATGCTCTTTGTATGAGATACCTTTTAGCACCAGCTTTGCTACTGACTGACCTAGTCACCTTCAGGCCACATGCTGCTGCTCTGTAAATTTGCCTGGTAAATAACTTCAGTGCAGTCTGTAGTATCAGTTCCTTTGTTGTATTTTAAGGTAATTTTTTTCTTTTTCTTTTATACATTTACTGATTAAAAGCCTGTAAGAAGCAGTGGCTATTAAAAGTGAGTTAGCTGGCATTTGTTTCAAGTTTTTAAAATAAATTGAAAATTAAAATTTTATAACCAATTTAAAATCAGTTAAGTTCTTGGAAATGGTGGAATTGAATGGTGAAAAAGGGTAGATTACTTGACTCAGTAGGCAAATTCCTATATTTGCAGATGTGTGCTTGCCTGGTTCTTCTTCAGGATGAGTTGTCAGAACACAGATAATGACATTGTAAGTTAGCTCTTTAATGGGAAAATTGAAATATTGAAGATAGATATTTAGCTAGCAGTCTCAGTTGTAATTGTTTCCCTTACTGGAGGTGAAGATCAAAATTATAATTGAGTAATTAAGGAGCCTCAAGTTGCTTCCTTAATAGCAGGAAAGAAGTAAAAAACCTGGAGGGCTGGAGAGCTGGCTTAGTGGTTATGAGCACTGGTCCAGAGGACCTGGGGCCAGTTCATAACACCTATGGCAGCCAAAAACTGTCTGTAACTCCTGTTCCAGGGTATCCGACAACCTTATACAGACATATATACAGGCAAGACACCAATGTACATAAATATAAACAACTTATTAAAAAAAAACCAAACAGGCAGTTTTGGATCATACCTCTAATGCCAGCAGCCGGGAGGTGGAGACAGGCAGATCTCTTTGAGTCAGAGGCCAGCCTAGTCTACAAAGTGAGTTCAGGACAGCCAAGGCTGTTACCCACAGAAACCCCATCTTGAAGAACCAAGAACCACAAAAAAGAAAAAAAAAAAAAAAGAAAGAAAGAGAAAAAGGAAAGAAAACAACAACAACAAAAAAATCCTGGACACAGATTAGGGTTTTTATGCCAAGTGTGTAGAAGAGTTGACCTGGATGTTAATTAATTAATTAACAACAGCTGCTAGGATTGTTGAATGTTTATAAAGTACATGCTCATGTGGTATACATTTATTTTATTTTTCCTTTTTTTTTTTTCCTTTTCCACCAGACAGGGTTTCTCTGGCTAACCGTGGCTGTCCTGGAACTTGCTCTGTAGACCAGGCTGGCCTAGTGTTCTTTAATACAGAATTTAAGATAGCAGTTTATACTGATACTTCCAGTGAGATCCACAGGGTCCTTCCTTTGCCTTCCTAGTCTGTATTTTCTTTCTTAGAAGTTGCCCTGTGCTGTCTTTTGTTAGACTGTAAACATGAAATCTGGATCTTTGATACTGTGAGGCCATTGAAGTAGCCAGCATTTTGTTTTGTTTTTTATGTGAGATAACAATCTTACAGTAAAATGCATATGAGGTTTTTTGTTTGTTTTTGAGACAGGGTTTCACTGTGTAGTCCTGGCTGTTCTGGAGCTTGCTCTGTAGACCAGGCTTCTGCCTCCTAGAGTGCTGGGCTCAAAGGCGAGTGCTACCACCACCTGGCTTTTTTTTTTTTTTTTAAGATTATGTTTATGTATATATTGTGCGATGACCCACATGGTGGAGATTTAGAGGACAACTTGGAGTGTTTTTTGTTTTTTAATGTGAGTCCCTGGGGATTGAATACAGATTATCAGTGGGAAGAGTCTCACCACTGAGCTATCTCACTGATCTTACTTTTTTTATTTGGAGATGCTGTCTCATTCTGTTGCCCAGGCTGGCCTAGAACTCATAGCAGTCTGCCTCCTCCCTCTGCTTTCCAGCGTGCTGAGATGACTGGCTTGGGTCACTCCTACTGGACCATTGCTTTATATGTATTTATTTGTTAATCTTCACAAAAGCCCTGTGAAGTAAGCAGACCTTGTTGAGAAGGTTAATGTATTAACTGTAATCTTAGGCAAGTGGAGCCACTAAGATACTTATCTTGCCTTCATTTTCCTAATGCAATTTTATTTCAAACGCTGATCTCCAACCTGAGCTCTGTGGCTCTACCTGTAATCACAGCATTCTGGAGGTTGGACAAGAGGACCTTGAGTTTGAGGGTAGTGTGGGATACAGAGCAAGACCCTGTCAAAAAAGGACAAGTAGATCCTGTTTTAACTCAGATGAAGATTTTTTTTTTTTTTTTTTTTTTTTTTTTTTTTTAAATTTAGCCAAAGAAGACGTCGACTTGAAAAGTCCATCCTCAGGCATGCCCCTCCTAAGTACAGGAATATAGGCCACCATGACCGTGCCTCCTTCTCCCAAGTACAGGAATATAGGCCACCATGACCGTGCCTTGTTTTGTGTTTTTGGTTTTTTGTTGTTGTTGGTTTGTTTTTGTTTTTGGTTTTGGTTTTGTGTTTTTGCTTGGTGTTTACAATATGGTTTATTTTAGGGGAAGCTGGTACCAGGAATGAAACCTAGAACTGAGGTCCTTGCATGTATGAGGCAAGCATTCTACTGCTGACAACCAGCCTATACTTTTGTTTTGATATTATTTCAGTTTGGGGATTTACTGATTTTTCTAATGTTGTTTTGAAACAGATATGAACTTTAGATGGGTTAGAATTCTTCATGAAGCTTTTAATGTTGCATGTAAATTTATATTGTATGTGTTTATACATAGGCATTTTTCTGGCCAGAGTTTATAACCACTGTGAAAATAGTTGTTATTAAGTCTTACTGCTGTCAATGTATGGTCTGGCAACATCTGAACTCATTGAAAACATTTATGAATTCAGAGTATTTTCATAGTGCTGTATACTACAGTGCATTTGCCTTTTACTCTGCGTTGCTGTTTATAGCAATGGTGAGAAAGCCAGATGTGTCAGTCTGTGGGCATCTTGGTTGGCATTAATGAGTGCGGTGGCACCGGCATTACTAGTGGTCCCAGGAATCCTCAGTGACACACACGAGTCACTGAGAGCGCACCGGTGACGATGATGATTCTATTTTTTGAGTAGTCTTGGCTGGATTTGAGCTCAGAGATCCTAGTTCACCTGCCTCTGCCTCCTCCCCCGTGCTAGGAGTAGTGATGTGCACCACCCCAGCTAGAACCGACCAATTCTACTTCAGAACAGCCTTGGCAGGGTAGTAAGAAGGGTTCCTTTCAGCTTCAATACCTGGGGGATAAAAGTTTTATTACAAAATGGAAAACACACCAAAAGCATTTCTGCAGCAGGGTAAGGGATATACTGTGTAAGAAAGAGCTTTGGTAAAGCTGTTTACAGAGCTGGCTGCTCTCTTCATTTTATTTTACTTTAAAGCATACATTTAATCCCAGAGGCAGGCAGGCTGATCTCTATGAGTTTGAGGCTAGCCTGGTCTACATAGCTAGTTTTACATAAGCCAGGGCTACATAGTAAAATCCAGTCTCAAAAATAAGTAAATAAAGAGCTGACAAATGGTGCAAGCCAGCAAGGCTAAACTTGGGGAATAGGGGTAGGAGGAACAGGAATTTGAGGCCACCTTGGACTGCACAGTTTACAGCAGCTTGGGCTGTGGGCTTTGTGAATGCCTAGCTCAAAAAAAACAAAAAAACAAAAAAAACAAACCAAAACAAAAAAGACCTGACAGGGAGTAGTTAGTTAACCGTGGATATTTGGTTTTCTCAGGTGAGCATTGGACCTCTTGCTGTACTAGTATCTGTTGACCATAGTAAAATTTGAGTTTTCAAGTAAAAGTTGGGATTTTGGAAAACATGATGCCATGATGGACTTGACAGTTTGAGATTCTCAGAGGCTGAAGTAGTACTAACAAGGGCTGCATTTGTGTAATAAATCGTGTCAGTGTTTTGGAAAATCTGTATGCCTAAGTAAAGCGGTGTTTTACAGGTGACCAGTGCATGCGGTGTTAGAAACCATTTGTTGGAGCAAGTATAAGCAAGAGTTTGGGAGCTGAAGATGCAGGCCACTGCTCTCTTTTCAGGTTACAGAGCTCTAAGAAGCTACCACCTGGCTAGAGAGATGCTCTTCCAGGGGTTCTGAGTTCAAATTCTCAGCAACCACATGGTGGCTCACAACCATCTATGATGAGATCTGATGCCCTCTTCTGGTGTGCATGAAGACAGTGTACTCGTATATACTCAATCAGTCAATCAATCAATCAAATCTTGAAGAAACAACTACTTGTCAAGTTTGACCGCAGTGCCAGAGAGCTATCACTATCCACCTCAAGATTATTAAATAATATTCTCCCCTTATCAGCCACATTGCTAAATGAGGCTGGGTTTTTTTCCTCCTATGTATGCAGCTGATTGTCATGTCATGAGAATCTTGTTAAAGAAGGCCAGGCATTGAAGAGATTTGCAGCATGTAAACCACTAGCTCAAATTTGTCTCTTTTGTTCCTTTTTGTTTTGTTTTGAGACTGGTTGTGAACTCTTGATCCTCTTGCCTCAAACTACCAAATATTGGTATTACAGGTGTGTGCTGCCACCTTGTTTGTGACATGCTGGGGATTGAACCTGGGGCTTCTTTATCTATGCTGGGCAAGCACTCTGCCAACTGAGCTGCATCCTCGGCTCTATAGTCGCCTCGTAATGTTTTTGTTATTATGTAGAGTTTATTACCATGAAAAAATACCTTAAAACTTTTTAGTTTCAGATACTAAAGGAAAGTGTGCTGTCCATAGAATTTGCCGAACTTTGCTTAGTCTCTTATGGTAGAATATGTGTAGTGTATAAGTCTGCTGGTACCTGTACTTGTATGCATAAAGGCCAGAGGTAGATGGTATTTTTCCTTCCTCAGTCACTCCACTTGATTGCTTGCTTGCTGACAGTGCAGGTGAGTGACTGGATGGGTCGTGGCTTGATTGACAGGTTTCACAACGCAATCCTGACTGGCCCTTGAACTCTCTTATGTAGGGCTGGTTGGCCTTCAAAAGCAAGAGATCTGCTTGCCTCTCTCCCTGTCTCCCAAGATATAGCTTAAAGATGTTTCAACCAAGCCCAGCTCCATCTTTTTGAGACAGGGTCTCACTGAATTTGGAGCTTACTGATTGACTTCAGAAGAGGGAATCCCATAGAGTTTAGTCAATAATAGCTTGCTAGGTCTAGAAAAACACCTCAGGGTTTAAGAGCACTTAGGTCTATCCAAATCAGGTAGTTTGTGACAGAGGAGTCGTAAACACCTTTGCTTTTATTTTTATATTTTTAATTTATTTTTTATTTTTTTAAAAACAGGGTTTCATGATTGTATTTGATTAGCCTTGAATGTGCTAGGTAGACCAGGCTGGACTTAGGCTCAGACATTTGGATTAAAGGTGTGCTCCACCAAGTTTGGGTTTTTAACTTTGGAGCCAAGAGTCTCATTTGAGTTGTCAGAGCTGACCTGGAACTCAGTATTTGGTTTAGACAGCTCTATGGCAGTCCCCTGCCTCCACTTCCTGAATGATGGGATGCTGTACTTCTGCTTTGAACTAGTTCTGTGTTTGCACACATACTGTCTTAATTTGGAAGATTTGGGGTATTACTCACGGTTATGATAGAGTTGATACCACCTCACCCCATTTGAGGCTGACCTTGAATTGACTGTGCACCTCAGGTTGGCCTCCAGCTTAGCTGATGTTCCTGCCTCAGCCTCCCTCTTTTTTTAAAAAAAAAGAAAGAAAGAAAGAGAGAAGAAAAAAAATACGGCTGATAGTAACTCTGGGAGAATACTTAGTATGTGTATGTGTGGTTCTGGGTTTATCCCTATTACTGCAAGAGATACATTCATTCAGAGAAAAGTGAGACAATGTAACGAGGATTTTTCGTGTGTGTGTGTGTGTGTGTGGGGGGGGGGGGGGGGGATTTTAATTTTTTCTAAAGTTGTAGGAATGTTAGCTTTGAGCAGCATTGCCTCTAATAACCTGCTCTTGTGCAGCTGTTGTCCATTTGCAAGACTACACAGAGAAGTGCTTTGGTGTGTGTGTCTTCTTTTTTTTTTTTCCAGTTTATCCCAAGGTAAGATAAGAGTTCAAGGTGCTAAATATACTTAGATTTCTAAAGGGGGATAGAAGGATTCTTCAAAGAAGGATTCTTCAATATTTTCTGTTGACTGCTAGTATGATAAGGTTGTTAAAGAACAGGCTATTTGTAGGCAGTGAGTAAAGATAACAGCATGAAAATAATTGTTACTGGAATCAGTAAAACAGTTGTGTGTCTCCCTAGACAAGTCACTTTCTAACAGCACAGGGAGTTCCTTAAGTGAATTTGTCTCTGCCTCTGTCTTTCTGTCTTTGTTTCTTGTCTTGGAGTGTGAACTAGGGTCTTAATGCTTACTAGGCACTTGCACTGAGTTTAAGTCTAACAGTAACATCTCCAGAGCTTTTAGTTTGTTTGTTTGTTTGAGACATGTTTCACTGTGCAGCTCTGGCTGTCCTGTGCCTCCCAAGTTCTGGAACTAAAGGCATGCACCCTGCTCCAGAACTTTTGATCCCATAAAATTGAAACTCTGTGGGAGATGATGGTCCCACACCACCCTTTCCCTCAGCCTGGAG
Source organism: Uromys caudimaculatus (assembly GCA_028551405.1). Lineage (NCBI taxonomy): Eukaryota > Metazoa > Chordata > Mammalia > Rodentia > Muridae > Uromys > Uromys caudimaculatus. The sequence goes on from CM052708.1 coordinate 51,718,435, forward strand.
GATCACCATTTTACTTTCAGTTTCTGTTGATTTGACTACTTAAGACACCTCAAGTAAAGGCAATCAAGCAGTCTTTTGTTTGAGACCAGGTTTCTCTAGGTAGCTTTGACTATCTTAGACTTGCTGTGTAGATCTAGCCGGCCTCCCAGACGCTGCCATAAAAGCACACCTGCTTCAAGCAGTCTTTTGTGATTGGTTTATTAAACTTGCATAGATCAGGTTGGCCTGCAATTCATGATTCTCCTGTTTATACCTCTGAGGGACCTGGTGCAGGGAAAGCACAGACTCCTTAAGGTTGTCCTCTCACCTCTTAATCTGTGGCACACTTGCACCACATATATGCACACTAAATAATTAAGATCCGAGAAGTGTAAAATGTCTGCTAAGTGTTAAGGAAAACAGCTAACGTTAGCCTGTTTCCCTGTAGCACTTTTTAGCTATGAACTTATACAATCCACTTAGCCAACCTCTGAGGTTAGGAAAACCAGAAATGTTATCTCCCTATTTTTAGACATGTCCGTTAACATCTGGGTCTTTCTGAGGTGTACATATATTTCATAAAATACATGCTTTGTATTCTGTTATTTGAGTTATGTTTGAATGATAAGTGGCTGTAGTTGCATGTCTAGCTGCTGGTGTATTTAGTGTAGACATTTGGGTTGAGAGTTACTTATTTTAATTAAAATTTTTTTTGAGACAGGATTTTATGTAACTCAAGCTAACCTCAAACTTACTAATAATCAAAGATAACCTTGAGTTTTGCCTCCACTACCAAGAGTGCTGGGATTACAGGCATGTATCATACCATACCTGATTCATACAGTTCTTAATACTTTATTTAGTATATATTTATGAAGAAATAAGATTGTTGGATCATTACATCTCTTTTTATGACTTCTGATGCATATTGACAATTTGCCTTAGGACATTAGGGTTGAATTTCTTGTTGGGAGTGAGGGTCAGTTTTGGTTTTCATCTGTCAGTGAGTGATGGTGTCTATTTCCTGACCTCTTTATGATATATATCATGATATTAACCATAGAGAAACTTCTTTTCTGTTTTTTTTTTTTAAATATTTATTTGTTCCTTTAATGTATGTGAGTACACTGTCACTGTCTTCAGACACACCAGAAGAGGGCATCGGATCCCATTACAGATGGCCGTGAGCCACCATGTGGGTGCTGGGAATTGAACTCAGGACCTCTGGAAGAGCAGTCAGTACTCTTAACCACTGAGCCATCTCTCCAGCCCTGTTGTTGTTGTTGTTGTTGTTGTTTTTAATGAGTGCTTAAGCGTGGAATACTCCACACTTAGCATACATTTGTGTTCTCTGTCCCTTTTCCCTTGGTACCGCCCGCCTTTTCTCATCGATATGTAGCGTATCCTTTTCCCCCTTGGATCATTCCTCCTAATTGAGAAAGTTGCATAGCAGCTCAGAGAACAAGTATGTTGAGTTTCTACTGTGTGGGAATAGGTTTCTAAATAAAGTAGTTTTGGGTAGGCAGAAAGGAAGTCAGAGGAACAAACACGTGAGGGTGGCTGTGATCCTTGCCGCTATTCACAAGGTTAAATGCAAGGGTGCCTAGTATAGGCACATGGTGAGCATGCAAGAAGCTTGGTTGGTGAGGAGGCTCAATTAGCAATATTAACAGACTGCCATCTAACACACCAGTCTTTTTGAGTCTTTTGAAGATTTTGCTTTTCATTTTATAGGTATGAATGTTTTACTTTTATGTTTGTCTGCATGATGTGCCAGAAGAGAGTGTCAGGTCCCCTCGAAGTGGAGTTATGTGGGTGCTAGGGCTCCAACCCTGATCCTCTGAAGTCTGCTGAGTCATCTTTTCAACTTCATAATAGAAGAATCTTTTTTTTTTTTTTTTTTAAAGATTTATTTATTTATTTATTTAACATGTATGAGTGCTCTTTTTGCATGTACACCTGCATGCCAGAAGACAGCATCAGATCACATTATAGACAGTTGTGAGCCACCATGTGGTGGCTAGGAATTAAACTCAGGACATCTGGAAGAACAGCCAGTACTCTTAACTACTGAGCCATCTCTCCAGCCCAGCATAATAGAAGAATCTTAGAGGCATATTCTAATGCTCACCTCAAGATCACTTAGTTTGGAATACAGGAAATACCTGTTGCTTTCATAAGCATCTCTTGCCTTGGGTGGGTTAGGAGATTGGGAAAGCCAGACCAAGAATATTGATTGTATCAGAGTTGAGGTTAGGCAGTGGAGTGACACTTTGACTGTTTGGGTAATCTAAAATTAAATGTTTGGTAACAAAAGTTCAAGTGTGGTCATCTTTTTTGAGGAATAGTTGCTCTGAGCAGAGGTTGGGAGTAGGAGTTGGGTGGTATTGAAAAAAAAGCCTTGCCTGAAACTTCCCTTGCTACTCAAGATAATAGTGTAGACGGCACAGAGTCTCTTTTCTGTCCTCCTCAGGAAAGAAGGATGTGTAATTCATATCTCAGGCCTTTGCCACAACCTTGTCTAGACTGAATATACTCAGTAGCCTTAGGAAATTCTACAGCTGTTTGAGGAGCTTAGAAAACAAAGTATATTACCAGTGAGCATTTTACATTCCTCCCTCCTTTAAAATTCAGAGTCTTTATGTGAATATGCTTGGGGGTAAGAATCAGCCTTTGATTCTTCATTTGTACAATTCGAACATTGAAGAGGCACCAGTGCTGCTGCTTGCTACCAGCTGCCAGAGAGACTGCATAGGCTGTATTTTGTTTTCTTTTGTTTTTCCAGGAGAAGGGGGTTCAATTACAAAAATAACAATTCTTTACTTTGTTTCTGAGTGGATCCATTATGCTGAAAATTGTTGTGGAAATAAACATTGCTAGGGACTTCTTTTCAGGTATTAAACACAGTGGGCAGACTTGGGATGAGGGAGCTTTGTACTGGTCTTAAAAGAGCAGTGAGCATCAGAGTAGGCAGCCATTTCTATATTAAACTCAAGTTTAGTCGAGGTTGTATCTTGCTGTTTTAGTCAAGGTTGCTTATGCTAGATTGTGTCCCAATGTGATGAATTTAAACAAAATCTTATTCTTTATTTGTTTAATTTTAATTATCCTTTCACAATTTCATGCAGATATATAAAGTATTTTGTCATTTATCCTTCCTGTCACCCTCTCATCCCATTCTGTTAAACCCTTCCTTCCCAGGGAGTCCACCCTCATATTTCCATGTCTTTTTGTTGTTTACTTCCTTATTTTTGTGACTCACTGAGTTTAATTAGAGTTCTTTTATGATCAGGCATTGTTTATTATAATTAAGTCAGAATATTCCTGTAGTCCAGGGTAGCCTGGAACTGATTTTAGCCCAGGTTGTCCTGGATCTTTTGGCAGTCTTCTTTCCTCAGCCCCTTAAATACTGGAATTACAAGTGTGAACCATAATACCTGGCTCACATGCCTATTCTTTACTTGCATCTTGGTGAGTTTTTGTTGCTTTGTTGAGTAGGAGCTATCTTTGACCAGCATCTCAAAGCATCCAATCTTGCATTTAGTTTTGGTTGGTTTTCTTTTTGTACATAGTTTGAAATGAATAATCTTTTTGATTTTTGACCTAGCCTTACCTTGAAATTCTTCTCTGACTTCTAAAGTATTTGCTTCTGTTTTCATATTTCACACATGCCACACAGGTGTTTTTCACAAATCAGTCATGGTGTTTTATCACAGCAATAGAAACCTTAACTATGATAGAAACTTTATTCATAGCAATCTTCTTTCACTTGTAGGGTATAATATTATTTCATGCACACTCAGACAGCAGATTATTCAACAGGGTAAAGGGACTCATCAGCAGATTCAAGTTCAGAGGTCAAATTCCTTAGTTACTTCACATAATAAAAATATTTTTGTTTGAATTAGGGTTTAATAACATTCACAAGAACAAAAAAGGGAGACAAGGGGGGATCAGATCAGTCCAGAATCCCAATGACCATGTTAAAGGATCTTCAGAAAGAACAAATGTTAGAGAAAAGGAGAAAACAGGAGGAATTTACAAGTTGAGAAGGTATACCTTGTACCACCATCTCAATTAGAGAATAACAAAAGCATACCACTTAGAAAGGAAGCAGCCCAGCAAGAATAGCACCAAGATCTTCAGCTCTTCACTGCATCATAAGCAGCAACAACAAAAGCAGTGTCTTCCAGAAGTCAGGGAAAAGTTAACAAACCTTATCAGGCTATACACCACACTAAACCTGAAGCTAGCCAGCTGTGTCCAGTCTGCAGCACTTGGGGCTCATAGCTAAAGAATAGGGCCTTACCACAGACAGAGATCTGTGTTGTGTGGGGTTGTCAGGAGTGAACTTTATAGATGACAACAGTTATGTTCCCTTTTCCCGAATAGCTCTAGGTTTGTGTCAAGTTTATGGAACTCAATCAATGAGCAGCACAGCTGCATAGAAAGTCATTACTGCTACCTTTTCCAAGTAAATTGAAGTGCCCCTCACAGAACTTAAGATAGCAGTTTATTCTGATATTTCTAGTGAGTTCCAGCTCCACAGGGTTCTTCCTTTACTTTCCTAGTCTGTATTTTCTTTCCTAGAAATGCCTAAAGTAGCTCTGTGCTATCTTTTGTTAGACTGTAAGCATAGAATCTGGATCTTTTGGTATTGTGAAGTCGGTCAAGTAGCTTGCATTTACTTGTAGGTTTTTTATGTGAGAAACAATCTTTCTATTTCTTCTTTTCTTTTCTTTTCTTTTCTTTTCTTTTCTTTTCTTTTCTTTTCTTTTCTTTTCTTTTCTTTTCTTTTCTTTTCTTTTCTTTTCTTTTCTTTTCTTTTTTTTCCCCCCGAAACAGGGTTTCTCTGTGTAGCCCTGTCTGTCCTGGAACTCACTCTGTAGTCCAGGCTGGCCTCGAACTCAGAAATCTGCCTGCCTCTGCCTCCCAAGTGCTGGGATTAAAGGCGTGCACCACCACTGCCCAGCTGAGATAACAATCTTATAGTAAAATTCATATGAGGGTTTTTGAGACGGGGTTTCACTGTGTAGTCCTGGCTGTTTTGTAGCTTGCTCTGTAGACCAGGGTGGCCTCAACTCGGAGATCTGCCTGCTTCTGCCTCCTAGAGTGCTGGTATTAAAGGCGTGTGCTACCACATCCAGCCCCCTCACCTTCCCTTCTTAATCTCTATTCTCAGAAGATAGAAAGGTAGGGCCTGATGTAAAGGAGTTATGTATACTGTATGTAGGGAAGGTTTTTAGTTATTTAACCCTAACTAAATGTTTTGTGAGCTAGAATACATTTGGTAATTTAAGGTTTGTCCCTCATTAAGTATTTATTTACACATTGCACAGCACTAGGCATGCCTGTCATTGAGCATGTTATTGCAGGCACCTCTCTTCAGCAGGGATGTTTATGCACCTGCTGAGTGGTTGTATCTCTGCCTCCTTTTCTGACTGAGACTGTTGAAGAGTGACTGAGCTTACTGAGTCTTGTAGTTCGCAGTGTTAGAATTCAGTTACGGGGCTAGAGTGACGGCTCAGTGCTTAGAGCCCTGGGCCCGGGTTGGATTCCTACCAAGTCCCAGTGTGCAGCATGCCATCAGTCTAACTCCACTCCTAGGGATCTGGTGCTCCCTTCTGGCCTCCAAAAGTAACTGCATGCATGTGCTGTACAGACATATGTAGGCAACACACACACACACAGGGTTTCTCTATAGCTCTGGCTCACAAATTTTTTTTAAATTAAAAAACAGCAATAAAACTTAGCACCTAAGAGGCAGAGACAGTAGGATTTCTGCAAAGTTCAAGGCTACTGTTGGTTATATGGTAAAATAGTGAGTACCAGGCCAGCCAGGGCTATATTAGTAAAACACTGTCTCAGAAAATAGTAATAAGCTAAGTTTAAATTGCTTTGTGGAGTTTTTGTGGTCTAGGCTGCTGTGACTTGTAATTTTCCTCCGTTAGACCATTGATACTAGGGTTATACATGTGTGCTACCACACCTGGCCTAAACTTGTGTTTTGAATTGAGTTTGGTGACACTGAGGTTTTAGAATTCAGCAGTTAGTAAAATTACCATAGAAGAAAATATCCTAGGAATTACTGATGTAGGTGAAAAAAACATTGTTTTGTTCAAGAGTAGAATTAGACTAATTACGCAGGAAAACTAATACACATTTTCTATCGCTTTTTATCAAAATAGGCTTTGAAAGAATGTGCAAAGTTCCTATTTAAGCAAATAGCACTATTGACTTGTCGGAGGGAATGGTGATCGAAACCCACGTGTTAAAACAAACAAACACTCTGAAATGTCCAGCAAGCATAGTAGGGAGAGTTCAGTATCTTGGGAACCCTGGAAGAGTGCCCTAACTAAGCTGTGAGAGGCACTTGGCAGTTACAAAGCAGTAGCTGGGAAAGACCACATTGCTGGCTGCTTTCGTGTTTGTTTACAGGGTTGAGAGCCCCTGGAGAGTAAAAGAAGGGACCTGTTTTGATTGGCCTGAGTAGAAATGACAGTGGTCTATAGGATAGGTGGTTAGATTAATGAGTATTTTATATTTTGAAGCAGAGATTAAAAATCAAATAGCTTGAGATCTGAGGCTGTAACTAAATGATGGAATGTCTGCCTCATAGGTCCCGTGAGGTCCTGCAAGGCCTTGTGTTAGGTCTTCTTAAATAACAGCAACACATCCACAAGCCTGTGCATGCCGGGGGGTGGATGAGGCAGGGAGCCAGCAGGGCTGGAGGAGAGAATCTTAATCTTGAAGCTCAAAGATGAAACTGCTCGAGGCTTCCCTTGTTAGCTTGTAGGGTTACTGTGAAGTTCTTACTGTCTTCTGTGCTGACCAAGGAACTGTAGTAGGCACCCTCTAAGATGGCTCCATGGATACTGCCTTCTGGTGTTCTGGTCTTTGTGTATAAGTTTCTCCCTTGACTATGACAGACCTAGCAACTGGCTCGTACAACAAGCATGACAGAAGTGATGACATAGACTTACAAACGAGGCTACCAAAAAGGTCTGGGCTGCTCCTTTCATTTTCTCTCATTTTCATGACCAGCTACCATGATTGTGAACTTTTCTGGAATCCATGTGGCAGAGAACTGGCATTTCAGGCCAGCATCCAGGAAAACTGATGTCTGACAGCAGCCATGGGAGTGAGTCTGTAGCTGACACCTACATAGTTTTCCCTCTGGAGCATCCTGTCACCTGACAACCAAAAAAATAAGGCCATAGAAAACAGTAGTTTTTATTTTGAAGACACTAATCTAGTGGAGTTACACAGAAAATCTCCATGTCACTAAACCTAAAATTAAATTACAGCTCCCATTGCTCATATTTTTTTAAGTTCTTTTAAATGCGGTTTATCACTACTGCTTTTCCAAAACAGTGTCTGCTTGGCTTCTGGAAAAACATCCTACCTCACTAGCAGCCCCCTAATTCAGTCATCTCTTCATGTGGTTCCTGCTCATTTGCCAAGGATAGGAAAGCCTCAAGCCTCTTAGCTTACAACCCTGGTTTTCTTTGCCTACCCTACAAGGAAATTACCTTGAAATGTCACATGACTTTGAGTGCCTTCTGTAAACTCCTGCCAAATCGGTTTAGCTGCCTATACAACATTATGCTCAAATGTCTAGTCAGAGATGTGCAGATGGACTACAGCTTTTTTTGTTTTTCTCCTGCTGGGTTTGTTTTTACAACCTTGTTTCTGCTCTTTGGCCTGTCCGTCCGTCCGTCCATCCATCCATCCATCCATCCATCCGTCCATCCGTCCGTGTTTCTGGCAGGGCTGCCTTCAGAATGCATTCTGCTGCCAGCCAGCGCTGATCCTTCTCGTCCCTTGTTTAGTGAGATCGCATTCACAGAGTTATCATCACTTGAAAACATAAAACTTCCTTTGAGAAGTGTAATGGAGACAAGGAATTAAATTTTAAATATGGCTGCAGACCAGGTCAGGAAATAACTACCTGATGTTTTACCTACCAAGATTAAGAGGAAAAGGAATTTTTAAAAAGATACAAGCAAAAAGAATTCACTGAAATTGCCTTCCCCCTTTTGTTTGACTCTTGAGTGTCTCAGGCTAGCCTAGAACATCCTTTACGGGAAATGATGGCATTGAACTCCTGAACCCCTGCCTCCACCTATCTTAAGTGTGGGGAGTGTGGGTTGCCTCTCTGGTATGCTTAAATTGCTATTCCTATAAAGGTATGTGAGGTGTTCCTTTTAGTAAGGGTTTGTGGGGAAATCAGTGGTGTAACCGTTTGGATTAGTTACCCAGTGACTTTTTTTTTCTTTACAGTTTTATTTGCTCTTTAGATGCTGTTAAATGGAGCTTGTGAGGCACATACCTGCCTATTAGTGACGAGGCCCACTGAGCCAGTGGGAAGACCTGGACATTTTTCGTGATGTTTATTTTATGCACATGTTTGGTTGAAGATTTGTTCATATCTGGCCTCTTGGCCTCTTGGCTTTAGGTTTTTCAGCTGTTAAGCCTGTGTATTAATGTAAACAAGTTTACCTGTTTGTGGTGGGGATTAAATGCTAGTATATTGCATGAAGATTACCACAGCATGGCACTGTACTGCACTGCATTGGCTCTGACTACAGAGTTGCTTACTAGGATTTCTGAAGCACCTCTGCTTTGGTCTTCTATCTGCTCTCCTTCCTCCTGATTCCCAATCTTCTGTGTTGCAGCTGACAGGGCACAAACTGACTGGGTTGTTGTTAGTTAAAACTCAGTGTTCTGTCTTTGGATATTAGAATAAGACCTGTAAAAGTTTGATAACATAATCTAAAAATCTCTTTTCATCTAAATTTCTTATTTGTTTGTAACCTATGAGAAATTAAAAAAAAAAAAAAAAAAAAAAAAAGCCAGGCAGTGGTGGCCTGTGCCTTTAATCCCAGCACTCAGGAGGCAGAGGCAGGTGAATTTCTGAGTTCGAGGCCAGCCTGGTCTACAGGGTGAGTTCCAGGACAGCCAGGGCTACACAGAGAAACCCTGTCTCGGAAAAGAAAAAAAAAAAAAAAGGTATGCCAACCATCTCATTCTGTCCATGCCCTGATGTGAAGACAGTGCGAACACACTGGCTTGTGCTTCTCTGAACACAGCTGGGAGTCAACAGTCGGGGAGGCACTTGCCTCCGGGTGCTTACCCACCACTGTCTTCCCTCTGCCTCTAAGGTAAAAGAGGAATGAATGGTCTAGTCGATGCCAAGTGGGAATTCTTTGAAGTCGGGGGAAGAAAGAAATGGTGTGGCCTGTTTGTCAGGGTTGTTTTGGAAAGGAAGAGGTTTCCAAGGGACAACATTAAGTTGAACCTGTTCTGCATGGTACAGTGGATGGTGTTCCAACAACCAGAGCTGTGTGGGTTTAAGGCTTGACCTTGGGAAAACTATTGAGGACTTTGAGCTCCCTCTAGAGGACAACTGTCCAAAAGAGCCTCCTAAAGTTCTTAGGGAAAGAACCGGAAGATGGCCTTCCCTCTGAAGAAGTTAATGCTTTATGGATGCATTACCCTCCCTTTCTTGTGTGAGGAATCAAATAGGATCTAAAGGCTCACAAGTGCTAAACTTCACCCCAGTCTGAGCAGTCCCTTATAGTACGGAGAAATGAGTCTTTGTGAAAAAATTGTGTTAGTCATGTCTAAATAGCTTTGTGGGGCCAGTGAAGAGATGGTGAAATAGATGGTGCCTTTAATTGGAATATAAGCATGTAATAAGTTTGAGTCTTGAATGGACCTTGTAAAACAAACAGAGAAACAGATAATGTGTTTACCTGCTGTCTTCTCGCTCCACCTCTCCAATGTCTGGAGAGAACAAGTGCTGGAAAGATGATGAGCCAGGTATAGGCTTGTGCCTAATGAAACATGTGAGCAAGCCGACACTGATTTACCTAAGCTTCAGGGCCTAGCTGACTACTGAGCAGTTTGTTCCGGGACAAAAGTGTTAGCAGTGGTCAGATGTTCTGAGGTACATTGTTTCTAGCTTTTATTGTGGTTCATTCTTTTATTCTATGTCTCTTCCTCTTTGCAGAACTTGTATGGATTCAGTTATTTTAAAATGCAGCTATAAAATGAAATGTTAATTTTGTGTTAATGATTTGAATAAAACTTGGTGTGTATGTCTGTGTGTGTGTGACACACATAATATGTTTGTATATGTGTGTGCAAATGTCCATGCTTGGGGAGGCCACTGGTTGAGGTCAAATGTCCTTTTCATGTTCACATACCCAGGATTTCGTACATGCTAGGCAAGCAGTCTAGCAGCTGAGTTACAGTTCCCACTTTCAGTTTTTTCAGTTCTAGCACTGCCTTTTTTCTTTTTCTTTAAAGTATGTGGAGATGGATGGTGAAAGCATGCCAAAGGAATTCAAAAGCCAACCCTGAAGGCTAAATGTAGAATAGTTAGAATAGATTGAAATTGTATTTAAATTTTAACAAAACTCATACCTGTGAGATCACAAGTGGAGGAAATTTTTTTTTGATGCATAACCACTTCTTTTCAAAGAGCTCTAAGCCTCCTCCAGCCCCTTGATTTTAGGCTGCACCTTCCTAAGCACAATGTGGGGGCCTAGGAGTAACTTTCTTTTTTCTTTATTTTTCTTTATTTATTTTAGGTATATGAGTACACTATAGCTGTCCTCAGACATACCCAAAGAGGGCATCAGATCCCTTTACAGATGGCTATGAGCCACCATGTGGTTGCTGGGAATTGAACTCAGGACCTCTGGAAGAGCAGTCAGTGCTCTTAACCTCTGAGCCATTTCTCCAGCCCCCTTTTTTCTTTATTTTTAATTGGACATTTCTTTATTTACATTTCAAATGTTATCCCCTTTCCCAATCCCCCCGAAATCCCCTATCCCATCCCCCTTCCCCCTGCTTCTATGAGGGTGTGCCCCTACCCACTCCTGCCTCCCTGTTCTCGAATTCCCCTGTACTGGGGCATCGAGCCTTCATCAGGTCCAAGGGCTCTTCTCCCATTGATGCCGGACAAGGCTGTCCTCTGCTACATATGTGGCTGGAGCCATGGGTCCCTCAATGTATACTCCTTGGTTGGTGGTTAGTCCCTGGAAGCTCTGGTTGGTTGATATTGTTGTTCTTCCTATGGAGTAGCAAACCCCCAAGTCTCTGAAGAAAGAAATTGAAGATCTTAGAAGATGGAAAGATCTCCCATGCTCATGGACACCATCAAAATTCCAACTCAATTCTTCATATAGGTAGAAAGAGCAATTTGCAGATTCATTTGGAATAACAAAAAACCCAGGATAGCAAAACTAGCAAAAACTAGTTTCAACAATAAAAGAACTTCTGGTGGGAATCACCATCCCTGACCTCAAGCTGTACTACAGAGCAGTAGTGATAAAAACTGCATGGTATTGGTACTGAGACAGGCAGGAAGATCAACAGAATAGAATTGAGGACCCAGAAATGAACCCACACACCTATGGTCACTAGATCTTGACAAAGTAGCTAAAACCATCCAGTGGAAAAAAGACAGCATTTTCAACAAATGGTGCTGGTTCAACTGGAGGTCGGCATGTAGAAGAATGCAAATTGATCCATTCTTACAAGCTACTTGTACAAAGCTCAAGTCCAAGTGGATCAAGGACCTCCACATAAAACCAGATACACTGAAACTTAATAGAAGAGAAAGTGGGAAAGAGCCTCAAATACATGGGCACAGGGGAAAGTTTCCTGAACAGAACACCAATGGCTTATGCTCTAAGATTAAGAATCAACAAATGGAACCTCATAAAATTGCAAAGCTTCTGTAAGGCAAAGGACACTGTCAAGAGGACAAAACATCAACCAACAGATTGGGAAAAGATCTTTACCAACCCTACATCCGATAGAGGGCTGTCTTAGTCAGGTTTTCTATTCCTGCACAAACATCAGACCAAGATGCAAGTTGGGGAGGAAAGGATTTATTGAGCTTACACTTCCAATTGCTGTTCATCACAAAAGGAAGTCAGGAACTCAAGCAGGTCAAGGAGCAGGAACTGATGCAGAGGCCATGGAGGAATACTGCTTACTGGCTTGCTTCCCCTGGCTTGCTCAGCCTGCTTTCTTATAGTACCCAAGACTACCAGCCCGCAGATGGTACCACCCACAAGGGACCCTCCCCCCTTAATCACTAATTGAGAAAATGCCTTACCTCTGGATCTCATGGAGGCATTTTCTCAACTGAAACTCCTTTCTCTGTGATAACTTCCGCTTGTGTCAAGTTGACACACAAAACTAGCCAGTACAAGGGCTAATATCAAATATATACAAAGAAATTAGATTCCAGACAATCAAATAACCCTATTTAAAAATGAGCCAAACAAAGAATTCTCAACTGAGGAAACTTGAATGGTCGAGAAGCACCTAAGAAACGTTCAACATCCCTAGTCATCAGGGAAATGCAAATCAAAACAACCCTGAGATTCCACCTCACACCAGTCAGAATGGCTAAGATCAAAAACTCAGGTGACAGCAGATGCTGGCGAGGTGGAGAAAGTGGAGCCACTCCTCCATTGTTGGTGGGATTGCAAGCTGGTACAACCACTCTGGAAATCAGTCTGGCGGTTCCTCAGAAAATTGGACATAGTAGGAATAACTAGGAAAAACCTTAGATGAACAAAGAATAGACTATATCATCAGTAAATCATGGACATTTCCACTCTGACCATAAGGAGGATGTACCATAGTAATACTGTGATATAAATGGCATGTTAACATTTGATTTTCCTGCCGGGAACAGTTGCAGCATTTAAAAAAAATGCACTTTACAGTCTCAGATTGAGGGACTTCTTGCTGTCTAGCCCAGGACTCTCAAGTTCATCAAAGACAAGGCAGTCTGAGAAACTCATAGGTTTAGGGAAATAGTGAGACTGTAGTAGGGTAACCTGGATGAAGTTTTGGAATGGAAAAGGCAAAAGGAGGAAACTGAGGAACAGCACTATCGAGTTCATTTAAAATGTGCCAAGCTGCTTCCTTATCTGTGACAAATACACCGTAGCAGTGTGAGGTGTGAATAGTGGTGCCACTTGATGAGGTGTCTACAGGACTTTGTACTGTCTGTGTGACCTTTCATAAGTCTAAAGCTGGGGGAAAAGTTTCTGGAAAAGTCTTGGTCTCTATCAGCTTTATGCAGTTTTTGTTAAATGTTTGAAAAGTGATTCATCTGTTTGTATATTACTGTTTACAGTTAAGCAACAGCAGGCTGTTTTGTAGAAAAGTGAGGGAAAGCCTATGGTACTTTGAATGTAGTTTGTCTGCCAGGGGTTCGTGTTCCGGCTACATGGTCCCCAAGTGTAACCATGTGAGAAATGGACTGTGGTGTATGGAACATTGTGGTCATGTTCTTAGAAGACTCTAGGTCAGTATAGTTTATGAACACCAGGTTTTCTAACTGAAATCCATGGTCCTAGGAAAAATTGGGTAGTGTTTGCAGACATGTGGCCCTTTCAAGCCTTTAATTTTCCATATTAGAAGTTTCCTAATAAAACAATGGTATTTTTCTCCAGACATTTATACTCGTTTTAAAAAAAAAAAAAGATTTATTTATTTATTTATTTATTTATTTATTTATTTATTTATTTATTATATGTAAGTACACTGTAGCTGTCTTCAGATACAGCAGGAGAGGGCATCAGATCTCATTATAGATGGTTATGAGCCACCATGTGGTTGCTGGGATTTTGAACTTAGGACCTTAGGAAGAGCAGTCAGTGCTCTTAACTGCTGAGCCAGCTCTCCAGCCCCGACATTTATGCTCTTGTTCCTTCTGGATAGGTTGAAATATCTGTTAAATATGTCAAAGCATATACTCTGTGAAAGACAAATCCAATCCTGAACACAGAAACCACTGCCTATTGGTAGAGCAGAGCTGGGACCATATCCTTAGTGTTTTGTCATTGCCTAGTGGTTAGTGACTTGCAGGGCATTGTTGAGATTGGTGAAGGGAAGGAGCAAGCTTTTCAGGACAGAGGAGAGAGCCTGGCAGCCTGAAGATGGGACGGCAGCTAGCTAGTTCTCTCTTAGCCATGTAGGCTGCGGGTGATAGTAAGCATTTGAATCCATTGCTTTAATCATCAGTGATGTAATTATGAAAGTGAGAGTTGAATGGCTGGTAATACTTGCAGAATACTATATACCTTAGCTATACCCCTGAAGGATTTAAATCTAGAAAGTGTGGTAACAAGTAAGTGAAATATCAGATTAGGATTACAGAATGCCTGGAATAGGGTTCCAGTGTCTGGGTTTTATTAATTTCAGTGACAAACTTATTTTCACATGGTAAACTTAATTCTTTTGATTGTACAGTGCTACACGCTTTGAGAAAAACCAATCACAGTCATTACCATAACTGGTGCACCAAGCAGTTGAGTCTCTCCAGAAGCTCCAGGCTCTCTGTAGTGTGCATCTCATCCCTAACCCTAGCAATCAACTAGTGGTTTCTTGTTTCAATCTCTTGTGTCTTTTGCATTTAGCTTTGTTCTCTTGGCTCAGGGCATCTTGAGCTGTACCCTGCTATTGCTTGTATCAGTAGTTACTCCTTCTTACTGTTACATTTCATGTATGGGTGTCTAGTTTTTTACTTTTTGTTTTACTTGGGTAAGTACTCAGTGAGATTGCTTAGTCAACATGATAAGAGTTTTAAGTATTTGTATTAGTTCTTGTAGCTGACAAAAAACAAGGTTGATAAAAAGCTTGTTTTGGCTTATGGTTTGAGGCCATATAGTTTCATGGCAGGGAAGGCAATGGTGGCTATTAACCCTGTGTCCACGGGAATCAAAGCCTGCATTGCCCCTCCCCTGGTTTATTCAGCTTGAGACCACAGCCCCTGAGGTGGTTGCCACCCATGGGTCTTCCTCCTCAGCTAAACTACTCACTCCCAAAACAGAAGACATGAGGTATGTTTCCTAGGTGCTAACAACTTTGGTCAGGTTGACACTGAAGACTCACCATCACAGTGCTGAAGTGCTGCACACTTTTGCAGTGTTGGATGCCTATACAGTGTGATTAATAGGTGAGGATTGCTCTGTCAGCAGAGTTTCTCATTTAGTTATTTGAGTAGTATATAAGAGGATTTCTGTTGTTCTCATAGAAATGATACAGCTTTCATATCTCTTACCTGTCTCCTGTCTAAGCTCTGGTAATTTGTTTTCAATTTCCTGATATTGTTCTAACAGTATCAAACTACTTTGTAACTTTTAGAAAACTGGTATGATGGCAGCTTTCTGATACAGACCTGCCTTTGGTACTGAGATGTTCAATCACACAATACCTTCTGCTGAGTTACTAAAAAAACACTAGTTCTCAGAAGTAGGATTAAGAAGTATCTTCCCTTGACGTTTATGAGATTTAAGGGTACAATTAAAGATGCATAACAGCTGGGAACATGGCTCAGCACGAACTTGGCTTTTATTTTGTATTTTGAAGTATAGCATTCAGGACCCAACAACCCAGATGGCTAGACACACTTCAGCAATTTATCCAAGTTGAGTCTTCTTCCCTTTGTTTGTACTCTCTTACCTGTTGGTTCTGGGGCTGAAATGGGCTCCTGTGTGCTATTAAGAATGTGCTCTGCCTCTGAGCTACAGTCTTTTATATTTCTCCTTTGACATTACTATTATCATTTGTTTGGTTTTTGAGGCAGGGTTTCTCTGTGTTGCTCTGGCTGTCCTGGTACTCATTCTGTAAAGCAGGCTGGCCTTGAATTCATAGAGATCCTTGTGCCTCTGCCTTCTGAGTGCTGGGGTTAAAGGTGTGCGCCACCACCACCTGGAATTATTTATTATTTTTAACAGGGTGATTATATAACTCTGTAGCCTAGCACTCCCTATGTAGACCAGGCTGACCTCAAAACAATCCTTGCTTTTGCCACTCTACCTTATTTTTGAGATGGTTTCTCACCTAGAGCTCTAGATAGGCATTTGACCCATGATCTATGTGTCTAACTTGGTAGTTTTGTGAATGTATGTCTGTGTGTTTTTTTTTTCATTTTTAAACATTTATTAAATCCTTATGAAAAATTTGTTCATCTTTCTTGCAGAGGTGGAATTTAGAATGTGTGATCACTCAGTACCCTTGGTACCTTTAATGTAGTAGGTGCTGTGTTAAGTGCTTAGTTATTGCTCAGTCATTACTAAGGTATAAAATTGCTTATTTGGTTCTGGGTGCTTTGTTGAGTACAGGTACTTTGTCGGGGTGTGAGGGAAACAGCAAATTGAATACTTAGACAGTATTCCTTTACCTTCATTCCATGATTTACAGAATCCTGTGCTGCTCCTGAATGAAACCATATGACTGCTAAGTTTGAATCTTGGCCTTGACTCTTGACATTTGTATGTAGCACCACCCCCTAACATACTTGATATCTAGAGGTTTCCTTGTTTCTCTCTATATAAATGGAAAATGAAAAACAATACAGTTAGGGCTATAAATAGGAAAAAGGTATATTTAATGCTCACTTGGTACATCGCATATCTGTGTCCATTAGTGTGCTTGGAGTCATTTATATATATATAATTTATTTTATTAATGTAAATACCCATTCTTTTTATATAAGAACTAAGGTTGTGGGACCTTCCTTACTGAATTTACTAGATAACCAGCTAGTGAATTACCTTTAGTGTTCAGTTTTTAGTACTGGGTTCCAGGACGATGCATATAAAGAGGGAGGTAGGCCATAGTTTTAAACTTGTGACTACAAGCACCTTTCACATCCCTTGTTTATCAGGTATTTAGCACATGTTCAGCTTTCAGTTTCAGAAATCATGCATATTTGTACTGGTTGGCTTCTTTCAAATTACTTCTTTGAAAAGTCATTCTCATTTAAAATTATAAAACCAGCAAATAACTGCATTGCCTCACAGCTCAGAGTTGAAATACAGAAAAAATGTTAGGGCTGAGAATTTGGTCCATTAATGTGCAACATTTGTCACTAATTATCACAGTTTCTATATGCCACAAGTGGATGTTTTCCTTTGAGTTTTAAAACAAGTGTTAAAGTTTGGAATTCTTGGCTATCTGATCATCTTATCTGTTTATTAACCTTCAGAAAAGTAGATGACAAGAACGGGCAAGGTAAAAATAGGCCACTAATGATGCTGTCAGTCACACCCACCAAAAGAAGTGATTGGTAATAGTTTAAAAAGAAGATGTTATATTCATAGAATGAATCCATTATAAACTCCTCAATTTGAATTGATGTAAGAACTGATGAAGCCTTTTAAAGACGTCTTTTGTTGCATAATTTGTAAGTCTGTGTGTTTAAAATTTGCTGAGTATTAAGTTGATGAGTGTTTGGGAATAGGGGGGTTCCCTTTTCATTAACCATATTAGAATGTTCTAAGATTGGTAAGACTGTCTTGATTGTAAAATAACATTTTTATTGCCCTTAGCAAGATTCCTTTTCTTTTAAAAGAGTATTTTGGTCTTTGCCATGTCTTATTTATGAGAACATAATGTTTTATTCTGGACAATATGTCAACATTTAGTTATAATGATTCTGATAGTGGTGTCACTGCTATCTCTTTTATAAAATATAGAATAGTTACTTAGATCTAAAGAGTGTTCTCATGTTGGTAGCTTTCATGACACAATTCTGTTTTCAGCTTGTTTGTCATAATGGTGTGTATTCTAATGAACTATTTTCTTTGTACCCAAGAGTGTATATGTTACTGACTTTTAAGAATATAATTTGTATTTATGACTATTAGAATTCCATCTGAAATTCTTATATTAAAAATGTTCCCTCTTCTATAATACCCGTTAGAGTTTTGGTGTTGGTTTTTGAGACAGGGTCTCATGTAGCAAAGGCTGGTCTTGAAATCCTGATCCTCTCTCCCTGCCTCCCAAGTATTGGGTTACTGGCCTGCACCACTACATTGGTTTCTTTCTGCTCTGATTTTGAAGGCTTTGAGTTTGTATAAACAAACCTAGCAGCAGAGGTGGGCTCTTGTCTAGCATACGTGAATCTTCCTTCAGAGTTAGATCTATAGTAACCCTTCCAGCAAACCAAAACTGTCAATGTCCTCATGCTCATTAAAAGTATGTAAATAGAGCCAGGTATGGAGGCACATATCTTTAACTCTAGCACCCAAGAGGATAGCAAGTTTGAGGCCAACTTGAGCTACTCAGCTAGTCCTTGTCTTGGAGAACCAAACCAATAAACAGTAATGTTAGAAAATTAATGAAATAATTATTATTTAGTGGAGTTATCATAAAATACTTCAGGACGTCCAGGAAGGAAAATAAGTTATGAGGAGTTCAAGACTAGCCCAGGCTAAAAGGAGACCCCTTTTCCAAACAACCCACCAACTGGGCTTTCAAGATGGTTCAGTGGTTAAAGTGTTGGTAGTGCAAAGCTGGAAACTATGTTCTGAAGAGGAAGGAGAGAACCCGTTCTACAAAGTTGCCCTCTGACCTCCACATGTACACATTGGCCTGTTCACCCCCTTACAAGTCACATATATACATGGTTATAATAAATCCAAACAACAATAACAAATCCCACATGGTATTTGTTATTATCTTCCTGATTGGTTGGATGGTTTCGAGTTGGTTTATTTGGGGGATTCTCTTTCCCAAATGTTTTACAGAAAGATATTAGATCTCTTTGTTTCTGATGTGCACAGATCTAAAGTGTTGTTAGGAGCATCCTTAGTGAGTTGTCAAAAACTGATGTCTGTTTGTTTTTGTTTCAATTATACAGCAGATATAATTTCTACAGTAGAGTTTAATCATTCTGGAGAATTACTAGCCACAGGAGATAAAGGTGGGAGAGTTGTCATCTTTCAACAAGAGCAGGAGGTAAGTAAGTACTGACAGTTGAGTGTCTCCTTTTCAGTTTGATCTTAAGACTGGAGGTTGTGCTGGAGAAATCCAGCTTTAACGCTGAACCCTGAGTATTTGTCTGCAGATAGCTTGTGGTCTCTCTTAGCTCTCTGTGTGTGTATGTATGTATGTATGTATGTATGTATACCTTTGTTGCTTTTATTTGAAAACCCATTTTAATTGTAAAAACCTTCGGTTGAGAAGAGGGTAGGAAGTAGTTGATTAATCTAAGACTTAGTCAGATTTGAAGCCTTTACCCTCAGAAATAAGTTGACCTCTCAATGCTTAGCTGCTCTGTGTAATTGAGGGTAAGGTTGACTGGAAGACAATCAACCAAATTACTTTTATAGCCTTTAAATGTTTGTGTTGTACTTGCACCTATAAGAATGTAATTAATGCATCAACGCAGTGCTAGCTTTTAAAATATGTTTTTTTGGATACTGTTCCCCTTCCTCTTAAGAATGAAAATTTTAAATACAGAGTCTATAGTTAAGTACATTTCAGTTTTGTTTTTCTTACGGTTTATGCACACTTGTAAGTCCTAATATTAAGGGTTTCTCAAGGATTTTGTGCGGACACAGTTTGTCGGCCTGGACAGTTCCAAGCTTGCTCCAATCATTTACTGTCAAGGTGTAACCTTTAGGACAACTGGCCTTAAAACATCTGTCCCTGTCTGTCTGTAACATACTCAAAGAATTGGTAAATGTTGATAAATTGCAGGATTTTACAAATGTCTAAATCAAAACACAGGGTAAGGTTTTAAAGGATTGTAAAATTCCTTAAATAAGCAAAGAATCTAGTAATAATACGACTACTTTGCACTTCTATAGCGCCTTTGACCTGAGGATCTCAAAGTGCTTTAGAAACACTAATGAATTAATCCTCACAACACCCCAGTGAGGTAGGTAATTTAATTTTAAAAGAAATGATTAATAGTGTCTGAATAGAAGATGCACAAACACTAAATATGTCTCCTTTAATTTAATCTTTTGGTTGGAAGAAAGTAAGAAAAATAAGACTCAAGCCTTTGCCTGACAAAGAGTGATCTGGTGGGAAGGGAGGTCGAATCAGTTTTTTGTTTCTGGATTTGTTTTGAGCCAGGGTGTCAGATATCTCAGACTGGCCTACAATTTACTATGTAGCAAAGGATGGCTTTTAACTTGTGATGACCTTGCCTCCACTTCTGGAGTGATGGGATTATGGACCTGTAGCACCATGCTGAGTTTTATTTTTACTGGGGATAGACTTTATGCATGCTAGGCAAGCAGTGTGCCAACTGAGCCACATCCCCAGCCCATTTATTCTAGTTTCCAAGATGTAGAAACTTGACCATTGTTATCTTTTTGTTTGTTTGTTTGTTTTTCGAGACAGAGTTTCTCTGTGTAGCCCTGGCTGTCCTGGAACTCAACTCTGTAGACCAGGCTGGCCTTGGAACTCAGAAATCCACCTGCCTCTGCCTCCCAAGTGTTGGGATTAAAGGCGTGCGCCACCACTGCCCTGATGACCATAGTTATCTTTAAAAGAAAGATATGAAATGGGACTTATTTCCTTTCTTTACAAATAAAAATATTAAGTATAGCCAATCTCTAGAACTTTTGGCATGTCTTTTCTATCTTTTTTTTTTGTTGCCTTTTGTGTTAGATTCCCCCAAAATATGAACATTACTTATTTATTCATTCATTCATTTATTTGCTTGCTTGCTTATTTGGAGACAGTATGTCATATGGCCTAGGCCAGCAATGAGTTTGGCAGAGAATTTGAATTTGGATCTTCTGGCTCTGCTTTCCAAGTCCTGGGGTTATGAGTATATGCCACTACAACTGGCTAGAGAGAAAGTTCAAAAATAATTTTAATTACTGTGCTTAATCTCACAGCTAAAGGGTAATGCATACAGGCTTTCCATTCTGGGGGTGCGGTGGGGGGTGTGGTTCTGGTTCCTTGCTGGGGTCACTGCTATTTTAAAATGAAAGTTGTCAGCTAAAAGCTATCTTGGAAGTATTTTGCATGTGGATGAAGTCATTTCCACCTTTTGTAGGTGTTAATTTGTTATTAAAGTCAAATCAGATGCAAAAAGGGCAAGAATTTAGGATAAAATGGGGCAAATGATTGCTTTTATATGAGTTTAGTTAGTAGTTGTCAAAGCACTCTAGAGTCTTTCTAAAAGGACCGGTGATGGTGCTGGGTAAGGAAAACCTGATCGGGGAAGTTGTTTAAACAGTGCGGGTATGTCTGCATAAGCCCCGCAGAGAGTCTCAGGATGGCGAGGCATCTTGCTGGATAAAGGTCCTCCAGTCGAGCCTGATGACCTACAGTTTGATCCTTACGACGCCAGAGGAGGTGACAGACACCTACAGCTTCATCTAGCTTCCTTATGGGGGCTGTGGCACACCCCCAATAGAAACAAACAAATGATGTTCTTTAGAAAAGAAAAGAAAGAAGTTTCTTTCTTTCTTTCCTTTTTTCTTTCCGAAACAGGGTTTCTCTGTGTAGCCCTGGCTGTCCTGGAACTCACTCTGTAGACCAGGCTGGCCTTGAACTCAGAAATCCACCTGCCTCTGCCTCCCAAGTGCTGGGATTAAAGGCGTGCACCACCACTGCCCGGCAGAAAGTAGAAAGTAGTTTCTTATTTTCTGAAATCTCTCCAAAGATTCTGAAATGCTGTTTTAAATAAGTACTGTTTGAGGAAGAATTAGCAGAATGGGTAACTTTTTGGTAATCACGCTATGATATGAAAAGAATTCTTTTCATCTGTTTTATATGCATTATTTTGAGAATCATTTAGTATATATATGTTTTTAAGTTATTGGTTAAGTAACAGTGGTGATTTCCCCCCCAAACCTGCATGCTGTTGATATTAATTGATGTGTTAATGCTAATTAATCTTGCATACTGTAAGCTGTGTCTTGGGGGGTAACTTTGGGTCTGTCAGTGATTGGTTAATGAGAGTGTGCAAGGTCTGAGGGAGTCACATCTATATTAGTGAAGGTGTGTTCCTGGGAAAGGGAAAGGAGCCACGATAATCTTTTCCTAAGTTTTAGATTAAATCTCCCAAAAAGTTCCATAACAAGGGTATATTGTTTATTTTAATAGAGAAATTAAGGCACAAAAGTAGAGATTTTTCTGAGGTGATCATTGCCATGGTTTGGTCAATAAGTCCTTACAGTATATCCTGAAGTAGATTACCCATCTTCCTAATTAGGTTCTACAATTTAAAATAGCTTTTGAGAACAAAGGAAATATCTGAAAGTTTTGTTTTTGATGATAACAGTAGGGGGTTTAGAAGGTTTTAGGGCTGCCTTTTGGATTGTAATGGGTTTTGTGGTTTGCATGGATCTTCAGTTGAGATGAGCAGTTGCTGTGACTGGTTTGCTTCTTTTCTTTTGAGACATTCTTGTCTTACTGTCACTCTAGCTGACCTAGCTGTAGACATAGAGATCCTCCTGCCTCTGTATTCTGAGTGCTGGGATTAAAGGTGTGTACCACTATACTTGGTGGTTTCTTTCTTTTTAGCCAATATTTTTTGTTCTTTGAGATTTTCATTCTTATATACATATTTTAACATTTATTTCTACCTTGTACTCTAACTCTTCCCGTCTCTGTCTCCCCTCGTTCCTTTTATAAGCTCACAGTCTAGTTAGTGTTGCCCATATGTATACATGGGTGAGGCTATCCACAGGACTCTGGGCAACCTACCACTGGCCACATCCTGAAAGAAAAATGTCTCCTTCCTCCCCCAGCCTTCACCAACTGCCAGTAGATCTTCAGCTAGGGGTGGAACCTTGTAAGTCCCTTCTCCATCCAAGCTTAAATGCTGACTGCTTGATCCTTGTTTAAGTCTTGTGCAGGTAACCACTTTTGCTGTGAATTCACAGCATCATTCTCAGCTTCTAGCTGGTACGTTCTTCCCACCCTTTCTGAGATGACTATTGAGGTGGGGGTAGGGGTGGGAAGTTAATAGGGCGAACACTCATAGTGGCTTAATTCTTAGTGCTTTGACCAGTTGCTATTCTCTCTGTATTATTAACTGCTTGCTGCCCACTGCAAAAAGAAGCTTCCCTGGTCTAAGTAGAGAGTGTAACTAATATATGGACATAAATATTTAGAAGGCAGTTTGATAGCATGAGCATTTTGCAAAATAACATAGTAGGACTACCCCTTCCACCTTCAGCCTTCTTAGCCATGGGCCCCTGGCCAAGTTTAGAGCTCCACACATGAATTTCTTCCTGTGGCACAAAGCTCAAATTCAGCTACTCAGTAGTTGTACCTTTGTAACAGCCGCTCCATTGTGGTTAGGTGAGCATGTCTTTCTTGTTAAGGTTGGTGTTGTAGCAGGCAAGGTCCAGTGCTGGTTAAGACCGCTGATGTCTTCTTCCCCAGCAGCCTGTGGACTACCTTTCCTCTACAGAAGCTAGCCAGTAGGGAAGTTTATTAGTTTCAGATTCATTTCTTTGTCCTACAATCGAGATGGTGTTTTGGCAGTAGGATCTTTCCATCTAGTTATGGTGGATAGCCAATTGCAATAACAATAGCCTATGTTGTTTTGGTGCTTCTGGGGCCTCCCTGACTAATGACTTGTAGGGAGGTAACTCAGTTCGCAGACTGAGGTTTTCATTTCATAACCTGTGTCTTCTGAGTGCAGCATTGTCCAGCCAGGCATCCTTCAAACCCATTGTTTTAAAATTTGGTATAAAATTTTTATACCAAAAATTATTTTATACAAAAATAATTTTACAAAGTAGTAGGTTCTGGAAAGCTTTTTCATCTTGGTGTTGAGCAATTGAGTGGGGTCACTTCCCTGATTTATTACTTTTCTCCAGATGCTTGTTACTGATATGTTAATTTGCACAAAGTGTTTATCAGATCCTAGAGCTTTCTGGTGGCCTTTTGGATCTCAGGTATAGAATCATATTTGCAAATAGAAATATTTAACTTCTTCCTGTCCTGTTTGTGTTCCTTTTATTTGGCTCCTTTTTTTTTAAATAAATTTTTATGGATGTTTTGCCTGAATGTATGCCCGTGCACCATGTGTACACCTGTTGCTTGTGAAGCCCAGAAGAGGGAGTTGGATCTCTTGGGGCTGGAGTTAGAGCTGGGTATTTATTGACCCTGGGCTCCTTTAGAAGAGTAGCCAGTGCTCTAATCCATTGAGCCCCTGATTCTCTTACTGCCCTGGCTAAGAATTACATCACTGTGTTGATGCGCCACTACTGCCCTTCTTTTCCAGAGTTTTAAGGTGCAGGCATCATTGAGAGAGTTCTCCAACTTGTTAATATAGGTACCTGGAGTTATAAACTTCCTTCCTGATGCTGCCTTAATCATATCACTTGGGTTTGGATAGGTTAATGTTTTATTTTTATTTGACCCGAAAAATGATTTTTTTTCCTTCTTCATTTCTTAAGAATTGTACTCATTCTTCAGTGTCCTGTTTAATTTAATATCCAAGAGGCTGTGTATGCTCAAGAGTTCTCTTACTGCTAACTTTGCGTGTCTACTGTAATCAAATAGAATGCCGTGAATTGACTGCTGTGAATTGTTTCTGTTTGCCTGTGTTTAATAAGACTTGCATGCTGGGTCTGGTAGTGGTGGCGCACGCCTTTAATCCCAGCACTTGGGAGGCAGAGACAGGCGGATTTCTGAGTTCGAGGCCAGCCTGGTCTACAGAGTGAGTCCAGGACAGCCAGGGCTACACAGAGAAACCCTGTCTCGAAAAATTAAAAAACAAAACAAAACAAAAAAAACCTTGCATGGTGGGTTTAGTGGTGCCCACTTTTAATCCCAGCACTCTCAGGAGGCAGAGGCAGCAGGTTGGTCTCTTTCACTGTCCACTTGATGGATTGTCCCCTTAGACTTTACTCTCCGCCTCCCCCCTTCTTCTTAAGTGATTGGAATACTTTGTACCCTAAATTAATCTTTGGTTGTGAGTTACATTTCTCGGAATCAGGATGGATGGCATCTGTTTTTTGATCCAGTCATAATCTGTGACTTTTGAATGGAGAATTGATCATTTATATTCAGAGCAGTTATTAAAAATATGTATTGGCTTCTGCTATTTTATTGCTTTTTGTAGTGTTTGGTATTTTCGTCTTTGCCTTGTTTTAACTATTACTCTAGTGTGATGTATTCTTCCTGTGGCCTTGTAATTGAGTTTGCTTTTCTCTCCTTAGATATCTTCTGTAAAACTGACTTCCTGGTCATACATTGCTTAAGTCTGTTGTTGTTGTTGTTGTTGTTGTTGTTGTTGTTGTTTGGAGACAGGGTTGTAGACCAGGCTAGCCTCCTCGATCCACCTGCCTCTGCCTCCGCTTCTGGAGTGCTAGGATGAAAGGCATGTGCCGCCACCGCCTGGCTTATTTAGTCCATTTTAATCAAGGAAAATTTTGTTCTTCTACTATTATGAGAGATTGCTTTGCTGGGTGTAGTAGTCATGGTTGACAATCATAATCTTTCTGAATTGAGACCTTCTGGCTTTGCAAGTTTCAATTTTGCAGTAGATGGGCCTGTCTCTATATGTGAGTTGTTTTCATTCTTGTTGTTTTGAATTACTTTCTTTGTTTTGTGTATTTGCTGTTTAAATTACAATTTGATGGGGGTGTTCCTTTCTGGTTGTCTGTCTGTGTCCAGAATGCCTCCTGTATCTGGATTGTTATCTGTCTCTTCCTAACTGGCTATGTGCTATTCACAGTTAAATTTATTAAAGAAGAGATAAGTTCACTGTAGTCACGGTGTTGAAATAAGGAGCAAATGCATAAGGTAGCTAGGTTTGTGGCAATGCTGCTGTTATTCCCAAGGCGTCCACTTGAGATTCTAGTTAATACACCCTCCATTCTAATGGGATGCAGTCTTACAAGTGCTGACATATGTAAGGTGTAAAAGTGGATGGGGCTTGGACTTTTCAGTAGTGCAGTTCATGAAAATAACCAATAGACCCATTCTAAAAGCTGGAAAGTGAGTGAATGAACAGAGGAGTGAGCTGTTAACCCCATCCATTGTGGTGCACACCTGTATTCCAGCACAGGCCAGGCTGGTGTGGGAGAATCACAGGTTTGAGGCAATTCTGGTTTATATAGCAAAATTCTGGAGTGAATGAATGAGTTGAGTGAATTTCCCTTTGATTATAGTATTTTAGGTATTCAGTTTGTGGCCAGTGGTTAACCTGTGGCAGGTAGAAAACAGCTTTTTGACACTATGTCCTAGAATTATGGTGTGTTCACCTTTATATCTGTAATGTGTTTTTGAGATTGGCGCTGGCCTTCCAGTGGATCTGCACAAGACTACCATGGTCAGAATCGAAGCCTGCCTCTTCACCTGTGTGACTTTTTTGTGTCTCCTCGTCCCTGTGCAGTGTAGCTCTGCCTTACGTACTCGACTGTGAGGCTTGTTAGGACAGAGTCTTCTGTGTTGGGGGTTCTCTTCTCTTGTTGCTCTATTGTAACTGTGTGGTCTGGGTTTTGTACTGTTTTTTAGTGACTATCAGCATGTCTTGGAGCTTCTCTTTGGAAGCTGTGTCTGTGTTGCTAGTTATGTATTTTGCTAAGTCCTTTTTGTTCCAAGTGTTGTTCCTCAGGCAGAAATTGATGGCTTGCTATATTCTAGACACTAATACAGGTGTTGAGGATATGCTACTTGTGAATATGTTAGGCAAAATTTCACACATAGAGCACGTGGTGAAGAAAATAGATTTTTGTGGTGATCAAAAACTAAGAAAATAGGGATGTTAAAAGGCCATGCAAGAAAACTCAAGCATAGAACATGTTAGAATGCATTGGAGAAGCTATTTTGTTTCATTTTTTTCTTTTAAGTGGATCCCAGAAAATCACCTTCTGACATTGATGTGTATTGAAGGTAAGACAATGTCTTTTCTTCATACTTTTCACTGTCGTGGGTCCATTAGAGCCCAGAGCTGCCATGGTTGCTTAACCTAAGCATAGGTTCTTTTGTTGGAGGAAAAACCCAGAGCTGGCTGCAAGCTCACTTCTGCGGTCAGAGGGGTTTTGTTTTTGTTTTTTGTTGTTGTTGTGGTTTTGTTTGTTTGTTTTAGTGCTAGGCCACCTATTCTATTACTTTGTTTTGGGAGTGAGTTTATCTTCTGTAGTGCAGTGGCTTGTAGTTTCTTTTAACCTTAAGATACACTTTCCTCGTGTAAATTTTTTTCCCCTTGGGGGGAAAAGGTGTTTCTTGTAATCTATAGCTGCCAGACTTCTCCTTTTTGATGTTGTTTGGTTGTTTGTTTTAGGTTTTTGTAATTGAAATAGATGGACCTTGTATGAGATTCTTGAGGAATCTTTACAATGATATTCTGATTCTTGTTTCTGAAAATTTTGTTTTCATAAGTTTATGGTATCATGAAATAATTCAGTGTGTAGCTTCTTATTCTGTACACTGGGTACTTGAAGTGTATACTTTGACATATGGGATTCTGTTCCCTTTAAGCCTTAGATATTCATAGTACCATTGTTTAAATATTATATTAAAAAAACTAAAACAGTATTCACAATAATAACTCAATTGTTTTATTTATTATTTCATATGAGACTGTTTGGGTAAATTTAGGTGTAAGATTGACAGCATGTGATATTTGAGGATACAGAAAAAACAAATACATATGGAATTTGGCATATGAGTGTGGCACACCAGCACACCCCAAGGTTGGATATTCTTGGTACATTCTGAAGATTGCACAGCTCTGACCATCCCATTCACTAATGACTGATGTCTGCAAGAATAAGTGACTGAACATTCCTGACTGCACTGTTAGAAGAAACCAACCAAAGCATGTGTTTCCAAGACAGTTTAGCAGTTTTCTTCTTATGTGGATGGGAAGATGGCTATTTTGCTAGCTATAAACATTTCACTTGATAACTTGGTTTTCATTAAATTGATTGCTTATCCATACAGTTGTATTTTCTTTTAATCCAAAGATTCTAGTAAGTTCTTTTTAAATTTTTTCTTTATGAACGTGTTTCTAATTGTGTGATAGGTCACAAGATGAAATTGTGTGATTATAATTATTAACTTTTGCTAGGCTACCAGTGTTCACTGAAACACTTCACAAGTAGTGTTTATATCAAATCCTTCAATTGAACAAGTATATATCAGCAGACTGGCACTACGTGTGTAAAGTTCCTGTGATCAGAAAGAACTCAGGAGAGTAAGTCATGCAGCAGAGGTTCAGGCAGGCATTGCCAGGATGTTGTTATATACTTAATTGGCAGCAAAGTTATCTGTAGTAGGGATGACATGGGTTCTTGGACTTATGAGAGCACCTTTCTCAAGGGCTTTTTTCAGTAATGAAATACAGAAAGGAGAAGAGCAAACATCACATTAGATAACAGCAGACAAAATTGTGCTCCAGCCAGCTGTTTCTGAGCAGTACCTTGCTACTTTTACATTTTAAATGGTATCGATTACTGTGGGTGTTCAGTTTTCTTCTTTAACAGTATGACTATGCTGTTTAATAGACAAGTTAATCAGATCAGTCTGTGTTTGGTCTGCTCTTCCCTATTAAATGAAGCTTACTTAAGTGTTTCCTTCTTACTCTTTATAAAGCTTGCTTTCTCCTTTAAGGCCTTTAAATACAGAAAACAGTACAATAGCATATAGCCTAGTTGGGGTATCTACAATTTTCAGAGTCTGTTGGAGTTGATTAGGTTTGATATATTTCTCAACATAGTCCAAATATTTTTTTTTCTGTTATAGAACAAAATCCAGTCTCATAGCAGAGGAGAATACAATGTTTACAGCACCTTCCAGAGCCATGAGCCAGAATTTGACTACTTGAAAAGCTTAGAAATAGAAGAGAAGATCAACAAAATTAGGTGGTTACCCCAGAAAAATGCTGCCCAGTTTTTATTGTCTACCAACGGTAAGTGTTCATCTTTTGTTTTCAGGCACCACATAGGCACATGTCCTGTAGAGGATACAAGCCCTTCCCTGTACAGAATGTAAAGTTTACTATTTTTGTTCTTTTATTGTTAACTTGCAAATTTCAGATTTATGGGTACTAATTTTTATTTAGGCTGTTTTTATTTCTTTCTCCTTTGGCTGGTCATGAATACTGTGTTGAATATTCCTTACCAGCAGACATATGCAGCGTGTCTGTGTTACAGCAATGTTATGAATGTACATGAACATGGTAACCTGGCTCAGAAAATGTTTATTTCCTTCCCTCTTCCTTTCCAAACTCTATAGAAGATGATTTCTGCGTTAGGATGATTTCTAGAAGAGTACCCTTCTTCCTTGACCTTTGCTAGCTTATCACTCTTAACTCTAAGGCACAGGGGTGGAAGAAGACTCTTCTCTATAGCTGTACCTGTGTAAGGAAAGGTGTTAGAAAGGGCTAGAGCTGTGTGAGATGTTGGCCACAGTTTGAAGTTCTGCATGACAAATTAAGGGTTGAATAAGTTAAGAGAGAGAGTGTGTGTGTGTGTGTGTGTGTGTGTGTGTGTGTGTGTAAAATGTGACTTGGCTTATCATCAGTCAGGACCTTGAGATTGAAGAGATGAGGGTTATAGCTGGAGATCTGGTTGTAATGATCTATTAAAACTTTTAGGCTGACACATGTTAGCAGAAATCTCACATTTTCTCATTTAACTATTAATAGAAGCAAACTTTAGCACTTACATCTTTCTATTTGCAGAGTGTGTAGACTCATGACTACTTAGGGTAACACGGCGGGAGATATTTCGAGCCCCCCCTGCACCCGAGCGCCCTGTGATTTACTGTATTGGATTACGGGACTGCAGTGCATGAGGCATTGCCATCCCTGATTCCATGCCTCCTTGGAGACCCATTTTCTCACAATTAAATTTTTATTTTATTTTGGTTTTTCGAGACAGGGTTTCTCTGTGTAGCCCTGGCTGTCCTGGAACTCACTCTGTAGACCAGGCTGGCCTCAAACTCAGAAATCCTCCTGCCTCTGCCTCCCAAGTGCTGGGATTAAAGGCGCGCCACCACTGCCCAGCTCACAATTACATTTTTTTACCCTCTGTCTTCCTCTCTTTTTACATAAATGGTATTTTCTTTGTGTTTATGAGGCAAGGGAGGTAATGAGACAGTCTTACATTTTAGCCCAGGCTAGCTTTGAAGTCTTGATAGCCTACTTCTGCCTCCCAAATGCGGGCATGCCCACTATATCCCACCTTACCTCTTCCTGAAAGTAACATAACCAGGCTGTAACAGGTCACATCCTTGGTAAAAGCACCAAATGGTAGTTTCTAGTCTTGCTTCCATTTTGATTTATGTAGTAAACTGAGGTACTTCAAGTAGTACTTAGACGCCTTTTTTTTTTTTTTTTCCATCAAGTAATACATGATTATACTATTTTTCTGTTTGTTTTTTTAACTTTTAGAAACAAATGTTCCTGGGAAGTGTGTTGTACGTTGTAGTTTGTAGCTTGGAATCTTTGTTTTCACAGTCAAGGGCCTTATACATCGCAAGCTAGGCAAGCACCCTACTGATGACCTTTGTCTCCAGAGTGTGGGTCTCCCCCCCCCCCTTTGTTTTTGAGACAAGGACTCACCATGTAGCCCAGGCTTACCTGGAACTTGCAAAGCCCTGCTTCCCTCTGTTTCCTGAGTATTGGGAATAAAGGCACACAACATTACACCAGGTTACATACCTACCTACTTTTCTTTCCTTTTCTTTCTTTCTTCCTTTCTTTGTTTCTTTTCTTTTTTCTTTTTTTGTGACATAGATTCATAGTTTCATGTGCTGGGCTTGATCTTATTTCCTAGCTCAAGCAAATTTGAACTTGGGATCTTTCTGCCTTAGCTTTTTGGAATGACAAGCTTGGGCCACAAGGCCTACTTGGTGGCAGTTCGTTTCACATTTTTACTTTTTGTAAAGGGGAAGTTCAAGTACAGGCTTTCAAGAGTTCAGGTAGAAACAGATGTGAATGATGACACCAGCGTGTGCTCAAGTCCCACCTCCCTTCTTCTCATTGCAGACCATTAATTGTCATTCATTTGTGTATGTCCAAATTGCTCTTCTAGCAAAAGTGTCATTAAATAAGCATTCCTTTATTTGGTTTTGAGATGGGGGTCATAGAGTATGTCACCATGCCCAGCTCTAATGAACCTTACTTTAGGCACTTGGAGGCTGTTTGGGGGTGAGGCTACTAGGCGTTCCTATGGCTGGGCCAGTGGGCAGCATCTCTAAACACACTGGGTGCCTACATTTGAAAATACTGAATAGTGTTACAAATTATTTAAGAGCCTTGTCTTAGTCACTATTCTGTTGCTGTGAAGAAACATCAAGACCAAGACAACGCTTATAAAAGAAAGCATTTAATTGGGGCTGGCTTACAGTTTTAGAGGTTGTTGTTTGCTTTAGAGGGCTTTTTGTTGTTGTTGTTTTTCTCTGTAACTATAATAAAACAAACTAATTTCATCCCATCTGAAAGCTTGGTATGTTACAGTTTCCTATCTGGACCCTTTATAAGCTTAATGACTCTCAGTAGGCTGAAGATAGCAGAGGGGGAAGGGCAGACTTGTCATCTTCATCTTCAGAAGGGGCTTTCTAAGCAATGGTTATGTCTTTTGAAGTTAAGAAAAAGCATGTATATGGCTTATATGTGAGCATCTGTCTGTAAACCTAGTAGTACACAGGAAACAGAACCTAGTTACAGGAGAAACACAAACAAGATCTAGATGAGAGCTTAGGGGTAGACTGTAAGTTACTGAAGCCAGGAGTTTTTATGGTTACATTTCATCTTGTATCAAGTGTTGTAAGCAGGCAGTAGAAATGGCTGCACTGGTGTCTCTTTGTAGCAGTTGTCTTATACCACTTTTAAAATGGCTTCTAGGCTATTTTTAAACTGTGGTATTCAGTTTTGCTTATGTAAGATCATTCAAAATGTCTTGCTTTTGTATAAAAATACCATTTTAGAATTATAACTACATAAAATCATACATGAGTCCATAGTAAATAATTATATAAACAATACATGGGCAGATTTTATTTCCAAAGAGTAAAGTGAGCAGGTGTGCGAAGTGTGCGGTGGAGAAGCCTGGCAACACAGCTTCACTGGTGTGTTCTTCACAGTGCATTGTCACTTCACCATTGTGTTCTTCTAAACACCCAATGAAGGACATTCATTGAAGGGCCACACCCCTACTGCTCACAGCTGCCCAGATAAAGACAAATTATCCAAGACTGAGAGGCAGATTAAAAACTAAGGAGACTTGATGGCAAAATGCTGTGGTGTTTGCATCCTGGGACAGAAAAAAGGTGTTAGTTCGTGGGAAACGTATTTAAATCTCAGGTACACCTTAGTTTCTCTAGTGTTTCACATGGTTTTGACAAGCGTTGCCATTGTTGCATAAGATATTGACATTAGAGAGACTGAGTAAAGTGTATATGAGAATACATCTATATTTGAAACTAATAAGTCTAAACGTAATTTCAAGGTGATAGGTGTGTGTGTGTGTGTGTGTGTGTGTGTGTGTGTGTGTACGTGCACACACATATAGTATACTATTATACTATATAGTCACTGTTTTCAGGCTCCTGTTTTGTATTTAGGGAATCCCCGAATTAAGAGGAGAAAAGGCAAATTCAAAAGAATCATGCTATGCTATGAAGGAGCCTAGTCTTCCATAAGATATGCTGGGATAGGATCTGAAAGCTAGACCTTGCTACTTTATTGAGCTCAGTAATAGGCAGTGCTGAGTCCATTCTTTTTTACCTTAATATTGAATACTGGGCAAGGGCAAGTTTGTGCACATAGCTATACCCCTAAAACAGTTCTAAGTATTTCTGAGAGTTAGAGACCTTACTTACACTTTATAAATAGCACATGGCTTCTTTTTGTTGTTGTAAGAGTAGCTTGTGCTGGGAGTTGGGGCTGACTCTTAATTCTAATACCTGAGGTACATAAGAATTCTAGAAAAGTCTGGTTTATAGAGTGAAATTACACATACACACACAGCCAGTCATGAGTCACGATGGGCCATGACTTTAATCCCAGCACTTGGGAGACAGAGATAGGGAGATCTTTGAGTTTGAAGCCTGTGGTCTATGTAGAAAGTTTGGGCTAGCTAAGGCTACTCACTGAAACCTTGTCTCAAAAAAGAGTTGCTCGGGGTAGGGGAATGTGGTGGTGTAAAAATTTCTTTAGGTGAGTATTTTATGGAATATTTAAAATGGCTTTTCTATTGGAATTATTTGTTTTTCCTGTTGTTTTTGAGAGCTTTCTTCATTCTTTCCGTAGATAAAACAATAAAATTATGGAAAATCAGTGAAAGAGACAAAAGACCAGAAGGCTATAACTTGAAAGAGGAAGATGGAAGATATAGAGATCCTACTACAGTCACTACACTACGGGTAAGTACTTAATTAATTTGACTCTCAGTCCCAGAACAGTGGGCAGAGGCTGGTGGGTCTCTGAGTTTGAGTCTGGTCTTCATAGTGTGTTTTTCAGGACAGCCATAGATGTAAGAAGATCCTGCCTTCAAAGAAAGGGAAAAAAAAGCCTCTGATTGGTTTTTTTGTCAGTATTTGTATACCCGGGTCCCAAGCTGGTGAACAGTTTTTTATGAGATATTGCATCTCTCCATTGAAACAAACAACTCTATAGAGGTCTCACTGCTAACGGAGGCAGAGCTGGGACACATATAGACTGCGTTTTATACTATGCTGTTCACTGGTTTTGACTTTCAGGGTTGGAACCTTATTTGTTACATAGTGAGCTTTGGAGCTGAGAAAGTAGAAATGGCAGAGTCTTATAGTTTGTGCTAAAGGTGCTAAGAATAAAAAACTGGGCTTTCCATTGTAGTCTCATTAATTCAAACCATAAACATTTGCTAGTTTATACCAGAGCTACGACTTGTAACCTAGTACTGTTTCTTCCTAGAAAAGAAGGTAGGTTGTTCAGATTGTTTATTTTCTTTTTCCCAGTTCAGTGCTTAACAGAACCAACATCAGTGGCCTTAAAAAAAAACAACCCTCATATTCTTCTATGTCCTGTTTTCTCAAAAGTTGAATAATGGTCTTGTGAATCTTGAGTACTGTTGAAAAGGATTTTACTTTTGTAAAATGTGGCTTTTTCTACTTTGTTGACAGGTGCCAGTATTTAGGCCTATGGATCTAATGGTGGAGGCCAGTCCACGGAGAATATTTGCCAATGCCCACACCTACCATATCAACTCAATTTCTATCAATAGTGATTATGAAACCTACTTATCAGCAGATGATTTGCGAATTAATCTGTGGCATCTGGAAATTACAGACAGGAGTTTTAGTATCCACTGGATTTGTTTAGTTTGGTGTTTGGTAAAGAAATCAAACTATGTCTATCCTTAAATCGATTTATCTTTCCTCCTAGATGTATTCAAGTCCTTGGTTTATAGTGTCTTTCCATCTGTGTGGTATCTTCCCACCCCCACCCCCCTTTTTTAAAAAATAATTAAAACTGGGAAAGTTGGAATATGGAACTGATTGAAAGATTTATTCCTGCCCATGTGTGACTGCCGCCTCACAGTCCATCACTCAGCGGGCTGAGAGTGGGGGGTCAGGAGTTTCAGGCCAGCCTGTCTTTAGGTGGGAAGAACTCTCAGTAAAAAAGAAAAAGATGTAAAACACATTTTAACACTGTGGGGTTTACTCATAAAAAGGAGTAGTTCTTGAGAAGAATTACTTGATCTTAGTTACATAAGCCTTTTCCCAAGTGTAGATTCCTTAATGAAATGCCATCTAGATATTGTGGACATCAAGCCTGCCAATATGGAAGAGCTCACGGAGGTGATCACAGCTGCGGAATTCCACCCCAACAGCTGTAACACGTTTGTGTACAGCAGCAGTAAAGGAACTATTCGGTTATGTGACATGAGGGCATCTGCGCTCTGTGACAGGCATTCTAAATGTAAGTCTCTCTCTGCTCTTTCTTTAACATGGTCATCTACTCAGACTTGACTGTGTGTTTATTCCACTGGAAGCCCATAGGGTGGGGGTGATTGTTGGGGTGTAGGTGTGGTTAAACTCTCTAGCATGATATGCAGTTAGAGCTTCTTCCTTTCCTCCCTTTGTCCTCATTTTCTCCCTTCAAAAGGGTTTTCTCATCTTTATAAAATGTTGGGAAAACATGGGCTTTAAAATGAGTGAGGCCGGGGAGCTGGTTCAGCAGGGAAGAAGACTGGCAGCTCGGAGCTGTTTGTATGTTATACCACTTCCAAAGGATCCAACACCTTGTTCTGGCCCCTTAGACACTGTACACACTGTTCGTACATATCAATACATACCATACACATAAAATAAAAAGAAATGAAATATTTAAAAATCAAAAAGAGGGGGTTGTAAATTTATTTTCTTGGTTTTGGTTGCATTGAAAAATCCAAATGTGTGCCAGTTGACAACATCCTAGAAATTGGATGGGTGGAGCAGGTGGGGTGGGTGGTGGTTTCCAGAGTGATGAAAGAGAGGCAGTGTGTGCACTGAAGTAAAGTCCCATGGGAGTCCTCCTATGCAGAATCAGACTCCTACCTTATTAGCAGGGTTTTGTACTTTGTAGTGATCATTCATTTTCTCTCATGTGACGAAACATGTTCCCAAAGCTGGCAAAATGTTTGAATTTTTCTAGATTATCCTGTGATTTTACCTCACTTGAATGGTTACTTTAGAAAATGATTTATCCAAGTCCAACTATGAAAATGTTTTCCCCTCTGTTTTCAGTGTTTGAAGAACCTGAAGATCCCAGCAACAGGTCATTTTTTTCTGAAATCATCTCCTCTATTTCTGATGTAAAGTTCAGCCATAGTGGTCGCTATATGATGACTAGAGACTATTTGTCAGTCAAAATTTGGGACTTGAATATGGAAAACAGGCCCGTGGAGACATACCAGGTATTTATAGTTTGTTTTTTTCTGTAGAGTGTATACCTGTGCAAAGTATATCAAGGTGCTCCTGACAGGGTTTTGGAGTGGTACACAGTTCATCGTTAGCTTTTCTCAGAAGAGCCATGAATGTGTTACCATGGCCTGTGTAGAGTATATTGCCTGTTCATTGTTACACGTAAACTTAATTTTGTTACTCGTGTGGTTCAGTACTGGCAACTTGGTGTGTTCCTTTGTCCATGGAAGTGAGAAGTGTGGTTAGGAGCAGGGCTGGGAGGCACACTCTTAGGGCACACTCCAAACACAGCGTGGGGTAATAGTGAGCCAGAGCTTAAATCTGACCAGCCAAGTCATCACTCCCTTTTGGCTGTCTCCAGTTTAAAAGGAGCTGAAATCTCAGCATATGGCTTTAGAAAGGGCTGTCCAGTGCAGAATGTATGTTCAGGTTTCTCCCTCTGTCAGCTAGCTTCTGTCCTTGACCAGTATCTGTGATGTCACAGGCAGAAGAAACCTGAGTTGCACAGTGCAGCACAGGCCAGGCCAGCAGGGCCTATGGAGCAGGGTGTGGAAATCAGTCAGACTGCTCTGGATGTGCGACATGCACAATGCAGACAGAAAAATTAGGAGACACTCGTCGTCACGTCTTAGCTTTTCAAACCTCGAATATGTTTGATTGTCACAAAGAGAGAATGGTGCTTTGTTTTCAAAGTGTTGGCAATGGTGAGGAGAGCTGCATGCTGTAGCTGTCTTTCCCAAGTGTGGCAGTGAGACTAGCTTCACAGTCTTACATGATGTGGGAAAAGTTGCACTATTGGGAAATGCTGAATGTTAAGCCTACCTGACATGTTACTTGACTGGCTGGTCTTCTGCCTGTAGATTCGGATTAATGATTGAGAATGGAATCACATCATGGCAGAGCTATTGCATTCTTATGGTCATATATTTTTGATGTTTCTTTGTTTTACTTCCCATTAATATGTCAGGCAAGGTGATGGTGGTGCATGCCTATAATCCTAGCACTTGGGAGGCAGAGGCAGGTGAATCTCTGAGTTCAAGGCCAGCCAGGGCTACACAGAGAAACCCTGTCTCAAAAAAAGAAAATTTTACTTAATGTCATATAAATGTGGCTAGAATCACTCACTGCTTATATAAAGTAAAGTGGGCATTTATAATGAGCTTAGATCTGAGTGTGCAATGCACACATTTAATAATACCAGAATTCAGGAACATGAAGCAGGAGGTTTGTTAGAGCCCCTAAGTTTGAGACCAACCTGGGCAACATAAATAAAATACAAGTTACCTACTGGTGGCTGTCATTTCTTCCTTTTAAGGGTCTCATTCAGCAAAAAGGGAATGCCTCAGCAAGCACGGGAAGTGCCATCAGTGTAGAAATGTGCCGTGCTTCTTGACCGCCTTTTAAATAGCAGATTTACTTATTTTTATGTTTATCTGATTTACTTTCCAAAATTACTCTTTTTGTGAAATACTAGTAAATGTAGAATTATAATTCAAAGAGATACATCTTCATTGCCTTTTTATATTGAATAAATAATATGAAGCGACACTCAAATGTTTTATTGTATATATTTGTGTATAAAAATGAGTGTGCTAAGTGCACACATATGGGAGTCAGAATATACCCTACAGGATTCTGCTCTCTCTTTCTACTATGTATCTTGGGACTCAGGTCATGAGACTTCATGGCAAACATTACCCTCTAGCCACCTACCTCACTGTCCACCACTGAATTGTTATTTGATGATGTGGGTACATGAAAGCCAAGAGAAATCAGTTCATCACTAAGCCAAAGCCTTGCTGCACTGTATATGTAATTGGAAATAATAGGCCAAAGTTAAATTTGTGCTCAGAAAATGGTACTTAAAGACAAGGAAGCAGCATTCTTACTAGCAGCAGTGGGCTGAGTGCTGAGAAGTAGAAATGGAATTCTGCCGCATCATTCTTTTGTTAGTCTTCTATCCATCCTTTCCAAATACCTTCTGATTTAGGTGTTACCTATCTCCCTTAGTGTTTGTACTCTTGATGTGAAGAGACACCATGACCAAGGCACTTGGGTCAGAGGCAGGCAGATCTCTCTGTGAGGCCAGCTTGGTCTTCATGGTGGGGAATGTGGGCTGCAGGCAGGCATGGTGCTGAAGCAGTAGCATTTACGAACAGGAGACGAGAGAGACTGGTCCTGGCTTGGGCTTTTAAAACCTCAAAGCCCCACTCCTAGTATTATACCTCTTCCAAAAGGCCACACCACTATATTCCTAAATAGACTACCAGCTGTGGACCAAACATTCAGACATGTGAGCCTTGGGGTTAGCGGGGTTGTGCATTCTTCTGTGATTGTAGGATGTTTTATTTATGCCTATCAGGGTGCACTGCAATGCCCAGAAAGGGGTTTTTCTTAGTTGTGTCACAGGAGAGTGTGCCTGCCTAAGAGTTTGTCAAGATTAAGTACAGAGGGATATGTAATTCTGTATAAATATTCTTTAAGTCACGTTCCTGAATTAAGAAGAAAATGATGTAAACTCAGTATATATTTACTTTCTCTGCAGGTACATGAATACCTCAGAAGTAAACTTTGCTCACTGTATGAAAATGACTGCATATTTG
Organism: Uromys caudimaculatus; assembly: GCA_028551405.1. NCBI lineage: Eukaryota > Metazoa > Chordata > Mammalia > Rodentia > Muridae > Uromys > Uromys caudimaculatus. Next base: position 51,756,666 of record CM052708.1, read on the forward strand.
ACAAATTTGAATGCTGTTGGAATGGGTCTGACAGGTAAGAAAAGAAACTGGCTATTTCATCTCTTGTTTGTTACATGAGGTAAAAAATATAGCTTTAGGTTTTTTGACAGCAATTAAGAGTCGTTCACTTTTCTTCCAGGTAACTGTAAATAACTCTAGTAGTGGATAGAGGCATAATGATGAAAACTAAGCATTGATTTTCAAAGTAAAAGTAAATGTAAAGCAAAGGAGATCTATAGCAAAAAGTCATAGGTACTTAAATTATTATTTTAAAACCCTTTTCCCCCATTGTAAGCTAAGGAATAACATTTTTAGCCAGGTATAATGTGTGCCTATAGTCCCACCTACTTGGGCAGCTGAGTCAAGAGGATTGTTTGAGCTCAGGAGTCTGAGGCCAGCCTGAGTAACAGACGATTCAAGAAACATTTAAAATAAAGTTACAACTCTGCTATGCCAGCAGTTGGTTAAAATAGTGGATTTTCATTTGGTTGCTGTTGTCCTGTTGAGGCAGCAGATATTTGATGCAGTGTCTCGGTACCACTTCAGTCATTTCACACAGGTAATAATTTGTATGTTATTGCAAGCTTCCTGCTTACTGTGTTCCAATTAAAGCATAATTTTGAAGTTACTTTAGTTGGTATCTAAAGCCAATTAGAGATGCTTTATTTGGCAGTAGTTGAGTTTAAAAAGCTTGATATGATTCGGATTCCTTTGTGTTAGATGTTCCAGAGAGCCCTGGAACTTGGGATGCTTGTCTTTTCTTTCTTTTTTTTTTTAACTTTTTAAGTTATAATTACCCGAGTTTTACATGAGGCCCAATAATAGGCCGGCCATACTACTCAGAGGTCTGCTGTGGGCTAAGCTGCTAAACGTGAGGCCAGGAAGGACAGATATGAAGAGAACATTCTGGTGTGTTGTATGGTTAGCAGCTCTGTTTCCTTCCAGCATGAAGGAAGTTATTCTCAACATTAAGAACACTTTCTGAGGACAGGCAGGATGACTGATGGAGCAAAAGACTGCCAAGCCTAACAACCTGAGTTGGATTTCTGGAACTCAAAAGGGAAAGAAAAACAACTCTTAAAGTTGTCCTCTGACCTCCATGCACCACAATCAACCGATAGATAGATAGATAGATAGATAGATAGAAAGAAGGAAAGAAAGAATCGAAAGAAAGAAAGAATCGAAAGAAGAAAGTTTTTGGAATGATTCTTTTGAAATTACTTACTAAATTCCAAACTATTTTTATGGTGTTTATTTTAATTTTATGTGTATGAATGTTTGCCTGCCTGTATATAAATGTGTAGCATGTTTGTGCCTGGTGCCCATGGAGGCCAGAAGTGGGTTGCAGATCTCCTGGAAATGGACTTAAAGGTGATCATGAGCCACAGTGGGTTGGTGGGAACAGAGACCTGGGCCTCTGTAAAAGCAGCAAGTGCTCTTAATCATCAAACCCTTGCGGTTCCCACATTCTGCTTCCTAAAGGACAGACTCCGTCTTGCCACAGCTACCACCTGATTGCTAGCTACAGAGCTCACTGGCCCATCAGGTGGTCTCAGTCCCTTCATGGCAGAGAGAAACCTGCTCTTACAGTGACATGATGTCATATCTCATCTTGCTCTTTTTATTCTAGAAGAGTCCTTCAGTCTTTTCTTGTCTTTCATAACCTTGGCATTTTGCGTTAGACACACAGTCATTTCTCAGTGTGAGAGCATTGCAATTCTTCACTAAATACATGTTATACAAATCTTACAAAGCTAGATACTGGGAGGGATGGGTATACCAGATTAATTTATGTGATTCTCTCTCATTCCCCTAGCAAGGGTTTTTTGATGTAGTTCTGGAATATGAATTATTTTTAAAGAAACAGTTTCATTGTTGCTGGGGATGTGTACCAACTTGAATTTAATTTAGATTATCTGTTCTTTGAGGGACTAATATTCCGAATGGGAAAGGTTTCAGATGTCAAGATTTGCTTTTGAAGGTATTTAGTGAAAGTTGAAAAAGTGTTTGGTTAAGGTAATTTCAGAAAATAGGTGTCCTGGAATACAACCAGAAGTAGGAGGACAAAGGGTCCAGGAGTCCATTGTTGGTTTCGTGAGGATTCCAAAAATTGTTTTGTGTTACAGGTACAATTTTCTGTTAATGAAGATATGTTTTGGTTTTTGACCAGGTCTATTGTAAACATTCATAAAATAAAACATCTGAACTTGGCATAGTAAACACATGCCTATAATCCTTGAAAGCTAGGAGTGTTGAGGCAGGAGGATTATGATTTCTAGGCCAATCTTGGTTGCATAATGAGATCTCATCTCAAAAACCAAAACAAAAAAATTATCTGACAAATAAGATAAGCCATAATTTGCATCATGAAACTTTGCTTTCTTAGAAACAACCATTTTTCCCCCTCTGTTTTGGAGGAAGTTGGAATGTTACTGGTAGAGGTTACAGTGAGCTCCATAGGTTGCTGCTTCTAGACAAACCCCCCCCCCCCCCCCAGTTTTGTTGGTTGTGTGGCCTGCAGTTGGAAAAATTAACTCAATAGAGGAACTCATAAGAAGAAAAATGAGCTAAGTTGCTATCAACTTTGTTCAGTTTTTTAGATTTGTTTTTTGGAAGGAAGGTTTGTTTGTTTGTGGTTTAATATCAACAGCCTCTGTGTCCTAACTCAAATAAGCTTAGAGAGTTGCTTCCTGTAGAGTGCTGGGCCAGGATGGTCACTGACTTGTTACAGTAAACACAGTCTCTTGTTAACATGTTTGGGTGTTCTACTTTTACAGTGTTGTCATGACTGGATCCTACAATAATTTCTTCAGAATGTTCGACAGGAACACAAAGCGGGATATAACCCTAGAAGCATCAAGAGAAAACAATAAGCCTCGCACAGTTTTGAAGCCACGCAAAGTCTGTGCAAGCGGCAAGCGAAAGAAAGATGAAATAAGTGTTGACAGCTTAGACTTCAACAAGAAAATCCTTCACACAGCCTGGCATCCCAAGGAAAACATCATTGCTGTAGCGACTACAAACAATCTGTATATATTTCAAGACAAAGTGAATTAGGCTGTCATTCTCTGCAGAGGAGCCACTTCCTGCTTAGTGAGATAGTTGAATCTAGCATTCATACCTGTAAGAGAGCGGTCCACTGTGGTGCCCCTTTCCAGTGTTTGACAGTGTGCCATTCAACAACACATTTGATAGCCACATGGAGAAAGCTGTGTGGATGCACCCCAGGCTGTGTTCCATGTCTGCTAGCCATTTAGGGAAGGGAAGGGCACTTTTAATTTAATGACTTCTTGCACCATCTTGCCTGGTGGACTGGACTGTGTCAGCATTGATGTACTCCACTTTTTATGCCTTCCATTGTGATGACGTCAAACACAGTGAACGCCTTCAGTCATGCTATGGAATTTGTGTATCCTCATTACTGTATCATTTGTGGGGTACACCCCTCCCCTCTTTTTTAAATTAAATACAGCTCATTCTTACTGTGGCTTGTAGCATTCCTCCTCTCTGGCCTCCTGGACTCTTCCCCTCCATCTCTTACCCTTGCCCTTTCCACCTTGTCTCGGTGGTGGCCTATTAAAAAAGGAAGAAGGAAAGCACACAAAATGAGTCAGATTGGGGTCAGTGGTAACGGGGGAAGATGTTGCGAACAAATGTTTTAATAACAGTTGGCTGTAATCACTCCTTGCCATGTCTGGCACTGAAAATAAGGAAAAAAAACCTACTACTGAATAAAAGTGACAAAGAATGGAGAATCTGGTTTTCTTTTTCTTTTCATCTACCTCTTTAAACCAATATTTTGTGTCATATCCTTGGGCACAATGAAATGAAAAGGGTTTCTATTGTCTCCTGGGTATTTTTGTGAACTATTTTGAACAAGTGTTCTTTTCCATGGAGCCTCAGAGAGGATCATGGTTCTGTGCATCCATGTGTTGGATAGATATATAATTGTTAAGGAGTCACAGTCTAGAAACGCTAGAAGGTTCTGGGGTTGTTTGTTTGTTTGTTTGTTTGTTTTTGTGTGTCTGTGCTTGATTTATCTGTTAACAAAGTTGCTGTCAATGAGAACCACAGTTGAAGAGCTCCAGTCTTCATTTCTTTGCCTTGGGAAATACCAAGTAGACAAGTTGACTTTTCTCGATGTTCAGGCATAGTAGACTGGAATTCCATCTGGAAGTAACTTGGTAGATGAAGCCTGATGCTGCACTAAAGAGCTGTTGTGTATTAATTGCTGTGGAATCAATGAATTGTACTTTGCCATAGATAAGTCTTTTGGTTTTCCAAAGACACATTCGGGACAAGCCTTTAAAGGTACGGTGCTGCATGGACTGCGACAGCTGCATAAGCACCAATGTGTGTTGACCCCCAGTGTCCCAGTGCTGAGGCCCTAGCCAAAGATGGAGAGTGTCCCAGTTAGCGTGGAATGGACCTTGGTCAATCCTGCAGGAAGCTTTATGGAGAGAGAATGGACTTTATTTTTAAAAGATGAATGAGCAGGCATTTATATGAGAATGGTAGTATATTTTGGTTGAACAGTAATATAACAATGTTGAATTTAGAGGACTCAGTGTGCTTATATATTCCCACTGCCTATTGTTCCTGAGTAATGAAAAATGATTAAACAACTCCACCACAATTCCCTCTACACTTACACAGATATTATGTCTTGTACGTTAATATTTTTAGCACACAGGAGAAATTTTATGTAATAAAGTTACTGTATCTTTTGGAGTTAAATTTGATTTTGTATTTAAACAATATGTCTGATGATTTTTAATGGCACTTCTAATTTATTTGGGGGTTGTGGGTACATTCTTTGTTTATTTCTTTGGCTTGCAAGTGGATAGTTTGCATCCAGAAGGATCAACAATACTAATTTTTGATGGGATAACTTTTCATATCCTTTGGGATGGTGGCATTCCTATGGTTTGGCTTTGAGCCACCAAGCAATTATTAGAAGTCCTTTTTTTAATGATTCTCATCCATCACTATAAGGGTTAGTTTTGTATAGTCAGAAGAAACCTAACTGTCAAACTTAAGATGCCTATCAGGAATGCTATCACAAGCTATGTAATTAAGTGTTTTTCCAATATCTTTGGTGTAGCAAACTAAGCCCAGCCACTCATTTTATATAGTCAACTTTTTATTAATAAAACTTACAGAATAAATGTAGTCTTGTCAATTTGATTGTATTTTCCTAATCTCTTATGATCTATACACATAGTTTACCCTCTTGTTCTGTTTCTGAAGTGCTAGAATGGGAGAGCTCGTTCTGTTAAATGTCACTCTTCACTTGGTGGCTGGGCAATAAAAATTGGCAATATATAAACCTATAATACACTTTATAACAACTAACTTCTCGGTATCATGTTGTATATCCATTCCTCTCAGAATTTAAAAGTATTCCTGAACTTTTTTTTCCCTTTAAGTTACTTAAACCCCTAAATTTTACACATGATACTTTGTTGTGTTTTTATTATTATATGTATGTGTGGTGCCTGAGTGCACTTGACACAGCATACAGCTTGCAGGAATTGGTTTTCCACCATGGAGTCCAGATCAAGCTGCAGGTCATCAGGCTTGCTCTCTGCTTGCACTGCTGCCCCTAAGCATCCCACCAACCCCAGAGAAATGCAAACAGTCACGTGTAACTCACTACATTAATATGTTTATTTTTAGAAAATTTGTGTTCACGTAGAGCTAAGCAATGCTGGCAAAAACATTTTTGGTGAAACAAATCATTCAATTTAAGAATATCCATCTTTTCTGTCCCATGTGATTTCAAATAGAAATAAATAATTTGCACTGTCTTTCCCTAACCCCACCCAAAATTGTCCACCGGGCCAATCAAGATGGCTCAGTGCATAAAGTCACTTTGAACCAAACCTAATGACCTGAGATCAGTTGACAACCTAAGTGGCAGAAGTGAATCTCAGTAGTTGTCCTCTGCCCTCCACATCTGCATGTTCACTCTTTCATACACACTAAACATTTTTTAAAAATGTGTTAAAGGTCTGGTGTGGTGACCCCTTCAGGTCCACCACGAGAGACAAGGCTAAGCCTACTCGACAAAGTCTCACCACATTCGAGAGAAAGGCAAGCTAATCCCTTGAGCTCAAGGCCAGATTTTTCTACAAAGATTACAGAGCTACCTACGGAGATCCTGGCCCCCTCCACTCCCCAATTTAAGTGTGTCTAAATAATGAAGAATCTTACCAATTTTCTAAACTATTTGAGAACCCTTAATGATCTGTCAAAACATGGAGAGTTGAAGCTGTGTGACAGTTTCTTACACAGCATCCTTAATTGTGTCTAGTGAATCTATAGAACCTAAAGGTGTTCTCAAATGCTTAAGATACTGGGTCATTTGGGATGAACTAGCCTATGTTTGAATTAGAGACTTTACAGATTTGAAATTAAAATGGCCCACCATAACACCTTGCTTGTCACATAGACAACCACAAAACTGAATTCTACAAAGAATATTCCAAGCAGAAAGTTAAACTGGCATAAAAATATTTAGAAATAGGACCAGCAACAAGTTGTTTGAGTAATTTCCCGCTAGGGGGCAGTAGTGAAATCTTGACCAACCTTTGAAGTGTTTTTGGATTATATAGACAGATATGTCATTAAAACCCAAACCAGGTCAAGTAAATGGTAATTTTAAAGAGTGCTTATATCCAGGTTAATCCCCCGTTCGATGAGACTCTGCAGTGAGTGGAGACCAGTGATAGACACCCTAAAGCCAACTGTTGTTTGGAATGCACCAGCCTCTGGAAAAGAACTCACCATTCTTCCCTTGCAAAGGCAGATCTGATACACCTTGTTACAAGACCAGAAACTTCATGCACATTTGTGCACAATGTGTGTAAATTCGATTCTCTGGCCAGTTAAAAAGTACTTAAGCAAAGGTGTTCACTCACATGTCCTTAGGCTTGCTTTTCTATAGGGACTGGATTCATCCTGTATAGGCTTACTGTCTTCTTTTTCTCCCCGACATTTTGAGTAGATTCCCACGTTGAGGATTTTGTTTTGAGACAAAGGGTAGTCTTGAACTCCTGATTTTCTTGCTTCTCTGTCTTCCAAGTGTGTGCTGGTGGGTGGCTTTCAAGTATTATCTATAAACAGAATTTCCATATTCATAGCCTCACTCGTATGCATTTTCCATGACCAGTTCCTGTTTTTGATTTTTGTTTTTATTTTACAAGTAGAAATTAATAAACATACCAATCTCAGTGTAAAAACTGTTAGTGTACAGTCCTACAGACAGAGTTAGTAGTACCTTACAGAATAGGGACACTACAGATCTGGGACATGATGACAAAAATACTTTCCAAAATACCAAAACCTTGGATCATGATTATATCAGCCATGTTTTCACAACCACTAACTGAACAAGAACTGGGTTTTCATTTTTATCCATTTAAGAAAGTAAATGTTGACTTAGGTTGGGTGTGGTAGTGCACACCTGTAATCACAGCAGCCTTGAAACAAGGAAAGAGGATCAGGAGTCTAAAGTCATCCTCAGCAATATAGGGTTCTAGGACAGCCTGGAGTACATGCGACACTATCAAAAAGGTGGGTGTGGGGGCCAGAGTGATGATTCCACCTTTAAGAGTCTTTGCTGCTCTTGCAGAGGATCTAGGTTCAGCAGCTCCTGGCACCTACACGATGGATCATAGCTATCTGTGATCCCAGTTCCAGAGGAATCCAGTGCCCTCTTCTTGCCTTGGAGGGTGCACATTGTACGCATGCATCCATCCATGCATACCTGCACACATACATGCAAACAAAATATTCATACAAAATCTGAAAGAAGCAAAACAATGTAAACCAGTTTGCCTACTCTCAGTGTTTCTAGTCTGTATATAAGACTCTTACAGAGTATGCTTCAGAGAGTAAATTCTCTCAATATGAGGCGGGGTTTTTTTCATTCCTAATGAGGTCTTTTGAAAAATGTGCCTTTTTGCTTTAATTTTCTTCTATTTATGTATTTGAGAAGGGGCATGCCTGTGGAGGTCAGAGAATAAGATGAGGTGGTCTACTTTGCCTACTGGCAGAACCATCTCACTGGCTGGTCCTAGATTTAATATCTTGGTGTGTGGGTATCTCAGATCATAGTTTTTAAAAAGACAATTACATGAAAATTCAACATCTGCAGATTGAAACAAAGTTAAAAGGCAAGTACCACATGGAGAAAAACATTATACAAAAATCAGGTCAAGGAAACTTGACAAAGATACAATGTAGGAATATTTAGGAACATTAAGCAACAGAGTCAGCAGGGTACAGGAGGTAGGGCATTTACTGAGATAGGTAACAACCAGGGTTTGGGTAAATCTATTTTTTTCCCTTTTAACTTGTTTTCAAAATGGCAAGGGCTCGCTCGATAGCCTAGGCTGCAGGGAACTCGGGATCATCTTGCCTCAGTCCCAGGAAGGACTGAGATGACAAGTGTGTGCCACGCCCAGCCATTGATTTTTTTGTTTTGTTTTGTTCTGTTTTTCGAGACAGGGTTTCTCTGTGTAGCCCTGGCTCTCCTGGAACTCATTCTGTAGACCAGGCTGGACTCGAACTCAGAAGTCCGCCTGCCTCTGCCTCCCAAGTGCTGGGATTAAAGGCGTGCGCCACCACTGCCCGGCGAATTTTTTTTTAAACGGTGATTTCATGTTACCTTTGCAATTAAAATTTTAGAAATTCCAACAAGGTGATTAGCTCCAAGGTACCTCACGCGGTATTCCGTGGGAGGCACAAATGGATGTTTCACTAAGGGAAGGAGCTGGGGTTTTCTGCTTCTTTAGAGCCAGGGGTGAGTCCTTACGTGGATGCTGCAGGCGTGGGAGGGGCTTTCTCTATTCAGGCCCCGAGTTTCCGGGCTGCACACTCCTCCCCATTCTCAATCCAATGCCAACTCCCTAGCTCAGCCCTTCCGGCTATTGCGACTGACTCGCAGGAATTCGTTCCTGGCGCCCCTGTCAGCGCGACTTCCGCACCCTCACGTCCCAGGCAGCACGCGAATGCCCCGCCCCAGCCCGGCCTGGTAACGCCCCCTCGCCCCTGCTCAGACCCCGCCGTCCTGCAGCCTGTGTTGTCATCACGTGGCCTGGGAGGGACCTGACGTCACGATGGGAGGGACTGCGCAGACGCAGAAAAGGGGGCGGGGGGACTCGACTTGTTGTGTTGCTGCCCGAGAGCCGGATACTGTCGTCCTGCGGCCGTGCCGCTTCCAGTCTCCCGACCATGTCTCACTTAGTCGAGCCGCCGCCGCCCCTGCACAACAACAACAACAACTGCGAGGAAGGGGAGCAGCCCCTGCCGCCGCCCGCTGGCCTCAACAGTGAGCGCGGGGCCGCCGGGCTCAGCGGAGGGATGGGGGAGGAGGAGCCGTTCGGCCGCCGCCGCCGTGCGGGGGGGGGGGGAAGGGAGCAGACGGCAGCCCATTGGTTGGCGCCGAGGTTGCGCGTGTGACTGACAGCGGCGCGCTCCGGTCAGGAGCAGGCGCTCGCCGCTGGCTCGCGGCCTGCGCTCTGGGCGCAGAGGTTTAGGGTGGCGGTGGGCGTCGGGAACGGGAGGCGCACGCAGCTGGGGGCGGCAAGCTGTTGCTGGCCAGCGGAGGGGGGCATGGGACGTGCAGCGGGGGCACCGGGGGATGGACGCGACCTGCCGGGCGTGGCGGGTGGACGTGCTGCCTCGCAGGTGTGTGTGCGGTGCTCGCCTCCCACCACACGCCAGTCCTGGGGGTCATCGGAGTTTCGTGCAGCTTGTTTGCTCCGCCCTGACATTTACTTTTTTTTTTTTTTTTCCTTTTTTTGTCTGAAAAATCACAAGTTCCACAAGTGAGTTTTTTTTTTGTTGTTGTTGCTGTTAACCTTGAATTCATATTTTACTGCTTTTTCTTTTTTTTTTTTTGAGATAGTCTCATATAGTCCAGGCTGGCCTCACACTCGCTGTGTTGCTGTGGATGACCTGTTCCCTCCTGCTTTCCACTTTCCCAAGTTCTGGAGTGACAGGCATCAGCCACCATACTAGTGACTTTTCAATTGCTATTTCTTATGTTAAAGGGATTGAGTGCTCAGCACATGCCCTCAGACCACATCCATTTCGGCCAAATCTGCAGTGGACTTCAGGAAATACAGTAAACAACACAACAGATACAGGGCACAGGTACTGGCAATTTAAAGTTGATGGTCAGGATCGAGTTGCAGTCAGACATCTTGTCCCCAGAGTGTGCACTCTTGTAAGATCGCCCGACCTTCTTGCCCAACCTTTCTGTTTGTATTTCTTGTCTTAGTGAAAGAGGTAGTGGGTGGTGGTAGTCGTCACAGGGCCAGATAAAGTTCTTTAAAAGCCATTTGCATGCTTAAAGGTCAGGCAGTGTCTTTCATAAGAGGGTTTGCTTCCAGAGTGGCCAGAAGAGTTTAGTGAAGAAAGAGCTGTTACTGAGCCTGGAGGATGGTGGCTAGAGCATTTGGGTATTTCAGCCAGGTGTGGTGGCACTTGCCTGTCATTCCAGGGAAGTGAAGTAAGACTTTGTGTCAGAAAACAACAAAACCAAAAAAATAAGTAACAAGAATTCAGGTATTTTAAGACACTCTGCCCCTGGCCCATATTTTGATAAGCAGTATTTGATAATTTCTCTAAATGCAGGCTTTTACAAAGATTTAGTCAATTGTATCCTTAAATTTCACTCATATCCATAAAACAGCTTTAATCAAGCCCAAAGTAAAGCTAAGTAAGAAATATTAACCTTTTATCTAAAACTTATTAAGTGTGTTTTATTTCCCTCAACTGGAAGCTTTACATTTATATTTTGTTTTTTTCTTCTCTGGCTACTGCACTCATAGCCATAAGCCAAGTGACAACGTCATTGTTTTTAATTAAAAGGATTAATAAAAATGTAAGAGGATTAAAAAAAATTCACTCATATCACATAATGCAGAATTTTAAATTTTTACTCCTCTTTAGCATACATTTTTAGAAATGAGAAGACTAAAGAAATACGTGTTCTGTGTTATTCGAAGATTTGTGGTTCTGTTTTGAGTCCCGCTGGTGCTTTCTGGAGCCTACTCTTGGGGTTGGCATGCTTATGTATGTGTGTATCTTCTGCCTGGTACTTTCTGAGTTAGTTGTGCTCAGCGTCGTCTTATTGCTTAGATGTCTGGTCAATGTGGGGATGTGAAATACAAAAGGATTTTCATTTTCCTTGGATTCTTTATTAACAACAGAACCAAAAAGGGTTGAGCTCTGTGTGATTGTTTATCCCAAAGTCTGACAGACCCGGGAGGTGTTTGTCATGGGCCAGCCAGCTTATTCCTTCATTTTTTTTTTAGTGGCTCTTACAGAACCTCCAGTCTATCTATGATAATCATGTTACTTTGGGAAATCGGCTAGATAGAAAGTATTGTACTCGGGCCAAGTAAGCTGCACTTTTAAAGGTTACTGAAAACTGTTAGATAATGCCAGGTCTAATCACTGTCCTTGCCTCTTTGTTTGCTTTTTAAAACTTACTACACCACCCTAGGTTGAACAAAACAAGCCTTATTGATTCTTCCAAGTGACTTTTTTTTTTTTTTTTTTTTGCGATGAGCAAAACAACTTATTCAGAGGTCTAAACTATCCTAATTGCTGATAAGCCCAAGCACTTTCTACAACTGTGGAAAACAGCAGCTGAAACACATACAGATTATCTCTGGCTTGGGATTTTTATCTTTAGTTGAAGGATCACAGCAGAAGGTTTGTCTGTTTGTTTTTAATTGTATGGCTGTGCCTGCATGTATGTATGTGTACCATGTGCATACCTGGTGCTCAGGGAGCCAGTAGAGGGTATCAAGTCCCCTGGAACTGGAGTACAAATGGTTGTGAGCCTCCATGTCATGCTGGGAATCCAACCCAGGTCCTCTGAAGAGCAGACACTGCTCTTAACTGTTGAGCCATTTCTCCAGCCCCACAGCAGAGGGTTTTTTTTGTTTTTTTTTTTTTTTTTTAAAGGTTTATTTTTATTTATCCGAGTACACTGCAGCTGTCTTCAGACACATACCAGAAAAGTGCATTGGATCCCATTACAGATGGTTGTGAACCACCATGTGGTTGCTAGGAATTGAACTCAGGACCTCTGGAAGAGCAGTCAGTGCTCTTAACCGCTGAGCCATCTCTCCGGCCCCCACAGCAGAGTTTTAATAGCAAATTATTGAAATTTCTTAAGGATTATTTTTAGGTGTAGATGTGTGTGTAGCGGGGTGTGTGTGTGTGTGTGTGTGTGTGTTTGTATTTGTACATACGTCTCTGTTGTGGTATGTCCACTTGAGTGAAAGTACCCATAGAGTCTAGGAGATGACGTTAGATCCTCGGGATCTGGAATTCAAACAGATATAGGTCCTGGGAATTGAACTCTTGTTCCTCTGTAAGAGCAGTGCATGCACTTAACAGCTGAGCCTCCGGGCAGTGGTGGTGCACGCCTTTAATCCCAGCACTTGGGAGGCAGAGACAGGCGGATTTCTGAGTTCGAGGCCAGCCTGGTCTACAGAGTGAGTTCCAGGACAGCCAGAGCTATACAGAGAAACCCTGTCTCAAAAAAACGCAAAAAAAAAAAAAAAAAAAAGCCCAAAAAAAACCCAGCTGAGCCATCTCTCCAGCCCAAATTATTGATATATTTGAGACAGTGAAACCTTTCTTTGATTCTGTTGGCCAGAAAATACTCAAACTTCTCATAAAGTTAAAAGGATGTTTCCAGTTGTTACTTTTTTTTTTTTTTTTTGGTTTTTGAGACAGGGTTTCTCTGTGTAGCCCTGGCTGTCCTGGAACTCACTCTGTAGACCAGGCTGGCCTCAAACTCAGAAATTCACCTGCCTCTGCCTCCCAAGTGCTGGGATTAAAGGCGTGCGCCACCACTGCCCGGCCAGTTGTTACTTTTATAATTAAGAACACTATCAAGTTTCTCAAGATATGAGTAAGACATAGGAGACTGCAGGAATGGCATAGGGAAGATCAGAGTGATATCATAACTTTGGTGTAATTGGAATTATAGCCTTTCCTTGCTGTCCACCCTGGGAGGAGGTTCAGGCTGTGGCACATGGGATGCCTTTGTCAGTCAATAGTGTGTAGTACCCACTGTACAGAAGAGTGCCAGAGATTGTAGCATGGTTATTTGGGATCCCAGCATCTACTACCTGAAACAAGCAGACAGAAAGGCTCTCAGGACCCCTAACTGTGTGCCAGAGACTTGTGAGGCCTTGAAAAGTTGGGAGAAAATGAGAAATAATGTTTCCTGTGATGTGTAGGAGGTTTAATTTTGGTGAGACGCTTAGGGGCTGCAAGCTGCAGTAGTGTGAATATCAGTTATTGGCCAGAACCTATAATGCCTTCCCTAACCATTCCAGAAGACTTCAATTAGAAAATAAGTCTCCATGGCTTTGTACAAACTACCACAAAGGAACAGCTTTCACCATGTAAACGGCCCTTTAACAGTAACTGCTTCGGCTTTTTCTTTAAAGCTTTCTTTTAGGAAGAGAACTGCCTCGGAGGTGGTTTCCTCTACGTATTTTTTGGATTACATGAAATCTTCGTCTTGTTTCCTTTCCCAGTATTAAGGGAGTTCGTGAGAATTGGCAGAGGTGGCACATTAAAGAGAACCTGAGACTGTAAAAAATGAGTTAGGATCATGGCTAAGGTAACCTAGACCACATAATGAGGAAGGTCCAGGGCAGCCTAGGCTTGAAGTGAAAGATACTCCCCACACCCCACCTGTTTTCCTTTTTGATGTCTTACTCTGAAGATAAACCTAATGTTTTAAAATGTTTCTATTTCTGTTATCAACACCAGATTATTTAGTTTTGTTTTCAGACAAGGTCTCATTGTACAGCCCAGGATGACCTTGATTGAACTTGTAGCAACCCTCCTGCCTCAGACACCCACTGGCCAAGGTTATAGGTGTGAGCTACCACACCTGTCTAATAGGTTTCCTTGTAAGGAATGTGTACCTAGCTTTCCCTGTGGCACTGCATGCTTCCACAGAGCTGGAGTCAGGAAGATGGCTCCATCATTAAAGTCATTGCAAGTATGAGGATTTGAGTTCCCCAGAACCTACATTAAGCCAGGCACAATAATCTACACTTGGAATCCTGGCATTGGGAAGGCAGAGATGGGTAGATCCCTGGGGCTCCTTGGCTAGCCACCCTCACCTAATTATCAGCTTCCAGGTCAAGGAGAGATCTTGTCTCTCAAAACAAGGAAAATGGCTCTTAAGGAACTACCTGAGAGTGACCTCTGGTCTCCATGATACACATGCAGTCACCCAGGTGCACATGTACACCTACTTAGACTGTCTCTAAAAGACAGTTGCCGAGCTAAGGATAATCTAGTCTTTTACGGCTCTTGTTACATATTGCCAGATGACCTTTCAGAGTGTTCACTGACTCCGTCAGTGTAATAAAATATTGAGAATATCATCTTCTGGGTAATTGTCATTGGATAATAGTTCAAGTATGCTGTGTCTTTATAAAAAGTGAGATTTCAGGTAGCTGGAGAGGACTTAATGGCTAAGAGCATTGACTGCTCTTAAAGAGGACTCCAGTTTGATTCCTAGCACCACATAGTTAACTCCAATTAAAGGGGCTCTGATACCCTCTTCTGGCCTTCACAGGCACGAGCCCTGCCTATGGTACACAGACATCATGCAGGCCAAACACCCATGCACATGAAATTGTAAAAGAAATTTTTAAAATGAGATTCAAGGTATTCAAAAGAATGTACATACTAACATTGAAAGGCATTTCAGAGTTTTAGGTAAAAATAGTACTTAGCACAGTGGTTCTCAGCCTTCCTAATTGCTTTGGCCCTTTAATACAGTTGCTCATGTGGAACATGAGGATACCCAGCCATAACATTTTTTGTTACTACTTCATAGCTGTAATTTTGCTACTGTCACGAATCTGATGTGCAGGATATCTGATGTGTAACTCCTAAAGGGGTCATGACCCATGGGCTGAGAACCAGTGACTTAGAGAACTTATATATAGTACAATTCCATTTGTTTATTTAAAAATAATAATTTTTGAAGTTACCCTAGTCTACAGAGTGAGTTCCAGAACAGTCACGGGTACCCTATCTGGAAAAACAAAAAATAAATACAAAAAATATTTTATATATATATTGGTGTTCTGCCTGCGTGTATGTCTGTGTGAAGGTGTCAGGTCCCCTGGAACTGGGATTACAGACAGCTTTGAGCTATGTGGTTGCTGGGAATTGAACCCAGGTCCTTTGGAAGAGTGGCCAGTGCTCTTGACTGTTGAGCCATTTCTCCAGTTCCCAAAAAATATTTCATAAGGAAAAAAAAAAAAACTTGTAGAAATTTCCATGTGAAACCATTTAAGTGATTTCCTTGGCTGTAGCAATGGGAGCCAGGTGTGGTGTGCCTTTCTATAATCCCAGCACTCAGGGTGTGGGAATCTGAGGTATGTACTGGTTTGCATGGGACCGTTTCTAGCAAATCACAAAGCTTGGGTTACATGGGCCTGTTGCACAAACAAAAAAACAACTTCCCCCCCAAAACCCACAAAACTTGGCACTAGAAATGGGAGAAGAATTATTAGGTTTTTGTTTTTAAGATTTAAACAAAAATTGTATGTGTGTTTTGCTTGCATTGCATGTATATGCACATCATGTGTGTCTGATGCCCAAGGAGTCCCGAAAGGGGGTATGGAATCCTCTGGAACTGGAGTTACAAATGGCTGTGAGCCTCCTTGTGAGTGCTGGGAATCGACCCGAGGGCTTCTGCAAGAGCAGCCAGTGCTTTTAACTGCTGAGCCCTCTCTCCATTCCTGAATCTTAGTTTTATATACTGACATCTCTGAGCTTAAGGAACACACTTTGGAAATCCAGTGATTTTTTTTTGAAGACATACAGAATTTATTTACCATAATGAGGCACTTCTCTGTGTTGGGTACTACAGTTTTCTGTGTGCTTTATGGGTTCCCTCTTAGTAATTCTGAAATAGATACAGCATTTATCCTTATTTACAGATAAGGAAACTGAGACACAGAGGCTAAGGCACCTGTCCAAGCATAAATTGTTAGCATTAGCATTGGGTGTGGCTTCACTCTGCACTGTTAACTGTGATGCTGGTGTATGCCAAGCCAGGCCATTCTGCCTTAAAGTGGGAATGGGGGCATTGTGCTTCAGGCTGTTGAGGCCATGGCAGGGGTCACTTTTAAACTTTTCTAGGTATGTCTTCTCAAGTTCCTAGTGTTAAAGGTAGTGACGGTATATGTTTAAAGCAAAAAATAGAGTTGGCATGGTGCCTTGGAAATCCTTCAGAAAAGTGAGGAGCAGAAGAAACCCAGACACTGTGGCCACCGTTTTCCTTTGATCAGATTTTCCAAGCACATGTTGATTGTCTGAGTATCTGTCTGGAGCCTAGGGTTCTCAGTGCTTCTGCCAGAGCAGCCCTGGGCTTTATTGGTTTTGTTTATTTTGCACAGTGGGGCTGTCTACAAGAATCAATCCCATTGGTTTTAACAGATGCTTGAAATTCTACAAGCAGTGGGAGTGGGGGGAAAGATTGTTTATTCTCTCTGTCCCTTCCTCTAGAATATTTTACAGAGATGTAAATTTAGATGTGCTCTGGCACATTTGTACCCACTCCATGGGCACTCTGAATATTTAAACTCTCCTTGCTAAAGATCTCATAGCGATACTGGTTCTATGTGTTCATCCTTCTGTGTTCTCATCCATGCCTATCCTCACGTAGGTGTAGAATGAGGCCAGGTGCTGTTGTTTGTTGCTGTGTTGTTTGGAAGTAATTGGTGATTTCAAGACTGCTGGCAAGGGGCAGAGGGCGGAGGAGCTACCTTTGATGGAGAGGACAAGCTAACTCTTTAGTAACAGATACCAACTCCTTAGTATGTAAGTGAGTGTCTGCTGTTTGTCTGCAGTTTATGTTACTGTGGTTAGTTCTGGCAACTCTGGGAAGTAGGTCCCTCTGTCACAACTCTGTCTACTGGTAACACTGAGTGAGGACAGGAGGGGTTAGAGGCTGGAGTGCCATTCCAGCCAGATGAGCTTCTCTCTCCCTCTAGGCCTGGTGTCTCTGACTCATTTGGGTGCATTGTAGGGTTTGAGGTAGTCTTTGATGATTCTGACTAATCTGCTAAGGATTTGGCCCTGCTGACCTGTTAGGTTAGATTTTGGAGGTTTTGGTGGTTGGTTTGGGGGAAAATTTTGTTTGTTTTTCCATTTTCTTTCAAATTAGGGCTTTACTCTGTAGCCCAGGCCAGCCTTGACCTCACTCTTGATTATCATCCTGCCTCAGAGTGCAAGTGTGAGCATTGTACCTGGCTGTTGGTCACATTTCCTAAAGCAAAGTATTGTACAGAGGGAATGTAGAGCATGTCTGTTTTGTGAAGTTGATTAATTGACTACTGTTACTGATTCCTATTAAAATTTTAAGAACCTTAATCATTCAACTTATTGGGCCAATAAGAACTTTCAAAATGTTCAGATTATAAAGGCCCATCCCCTTTTCCTGTGGTCCCACCCCCTTCAACTATTTGTTCCAAACTTTTCTGTCTGTAGCCCATCTGCAGTGGCTTCTCCCTCCTCTATACCCTCAGGACTTAATGAAAACCCTAGAAAGTAGAGGTCCTGGGAGAAAAAAAGGAAGGAACAACTTGACAAGGTACGTTTAGAAGAGAAAGACTTGAAAGAGTTAGCATAAAGGAGAGAAACATCTGTGGGATGGAGTCAGTGCTCCCCAGCCCCCACTTGTTAAGTTTATCTGGCTTTATTAAGGAACAACTGAATTATTGCATGCTCTGGGTTTAGGAACTATTTGAGAGCTTTGTGATTACATTCAGGTCTCCACTCTAGGAGCTTTGTCAGTTTGTGTTAGTAGACAGTTGTTGTACTGTTAACTGTATGATGTTGTTAAGTCATATGCTGACTTAATTTAGTGCAAATGTACCTAAAGAGCTGAGGAATCCTGTGGCACACATGGCAAGTGTGTGAGATGTTAAAGGTAACATCCTGCCTGGAAAGGAAGAGATCTGTTATTTTTGAAGAACAGCCTAGGTTTTCACCACAGCATTGATTGGTTACAAATTAAGCTTTATTCAAAAAGAGAAATGGCTGTAGAGCACATCTTAAGTTTCAGATTTCTACCTTCTGAGTGCTTTAATAAATTAGTCCCTGTGGGAGTATAACAACATGGACTCTGACTTTCTTCATGTTTATTTTCTTCAGAATACTTTGGCTTGTGTTTGAGGCAAGTCAGAATTCTTATCTGAACTCAGCATATGGACATCTGTGTGCACAGGAGGGATTTTGGCCCTGCTGTGGTTATGACTTATTATCTGACCTGTCCAACAGGTTCCTGGGTGGAGCTACCCATGAACAGCAGCAATGGCAATGATAATGAAAATGGGAAGAATGGGGGGCTGGAGCACGTTCCTTCCTCGTCTTCCATCCACAATGGAGACATGGAGAAGATCCTTCTGGATGCACAGCATGAGTCGGGACAGAGCAGCTCCAGAGGCAGTTCTCACTGTGACAGGTAAGTGAAAGCTCTGGGTGGTAAGTCAGGAGTTGAGTGGTTATAAAGCTGACCCTCAGAAGAGGCAAGCTCATTTGCTGAAGTATTCATTAGCAGAATAGGCTCCAGATTTATTGTAGCATACATATTTAAACTAGACAGCTAGGCCGGGCATGATTGTGCACACCTTTAATCTCAGTACTTGAGAGGCAGAGGCAGTGAATTTGAGGTCAGCTTGATCTCCATCTTGAGTTCCAGGCCAGTCAGGGCTGTATGGTGAGATCTTGTCTCAAGAAAATTCAATTAAAAACTGAATAGCTGAAGTTGTTTATCAGCTGTAGAAGTGGATATTGGCCCAGTAGTTCGGAATACCCAAGATTCAATTCACAGCAACCGTTGGACTGAGCATGGGTTCCCAGATGGAGGAGTTGGAGAAGGGACTGAAGGAGCTGAGGGAGTTTGCAGCCCCATGGAAGGAGCAACAGTGTCAACTGGCCTGGCCCCCCTGTGCTCCCAGAGACTGGACCACCAACCAAAGAATGCACATGGAGGGACACATGGTGCTGGCCACATATGTGGCAGAGAAGGCCCTTGTTGGATATCAGTGGGAAGAGAGGCCCTTGGGTCTGAGAGTGTTAGATGCAGCAGTATAGGGGAATGCCAGGGAGGGAAGACGGGAGTGGGTAGGTGGGTGGGGGATTACCCTCATAGAGGCAGGGGGAGGGGGGATGGGATAGGGGGCTTCCAAAGGGGAGACCTGGAAAGGGGAAAACATTTGAAATGTAAATAAAGTATCAAAAAAAAAAAAAAAATCAGGTGAGTAGTACTCCATTGTGTAAATATGCCATATTTTCTGTATGCCATTTGTCAGTTGAGGGATGCCTATGTTATTTCCAGTTTCTGGCTGGTAAGAATAAACCACCTACAAACATTTAAAAAACAACAACAACAACAAAAAAACCCCACAAAAAACTGAATAGCTAATGGATAGGCACCTGAGTTGCCCACCCCCACTGTCATTTTTATTCTCAGACTGAATTATTTTTAGATGTTTATCAGTTTGAATAGCAGGTCAGCAAGATGGTTAAGCACTTGATGTCAAGCTTGGTTGACCTGTGTTTCATCCTGGGTCCCACATAGTGGAAGGACAGAACTGACTTCCTCAAGTTGTCCTCTGGCTTCCACATACACACCCATACATGTATCTACACACACACACAAACTAAATGCAACTTTAAAATGAGAATAAAATTTAGTGTCATTAATGCTATCTCAGAGTTCATCTGAGTTTATCCCATTTTCCTTTGTTTTTGAGCCCATGTTATTACTCATGGTAACAAGTCTCTCTCCCTTTCTAGGCAGCAGAAGCAGGGACCATGTGGCCTTTTTTTCACCCTTCACAGTAACAGGCTGGCACACATGAGCCACTCAGTAAATGCTCAGCTTACAGGACCTGCAAGTTGATGGAGGTTACAGCCATGTCTATGGCTCTGTGTGGCTCTCAGTAAGCGGTGTGCTGAAGGCATGCGTTCTCTCAGAGGAAGTGTTATTTACTTACATCTCTATACGGCTCTTTGCCTCTGAAAACCTAAGACCATTCATTATGATGATTATTGTGAGGACTAAAAATAAAGAAAGATGTAGAAAAGGAAAACAAGTGGTTAATTAATTTTCAGTTTGAGCTTTTTTTTTTTTCCTGAGAAACTAGTTATTAAATAACATCAACAGTTCTAAGCTCATATAGTTAAGACATACCTATAGTCTCATCATTTAAGAGGCTGAGCAGGAATATTTCCACAAGTTGAAGGCCTGCCTGGACTATATAACAATACATACCAATAACCCATCTCCAAAAATGGGGAGAAATTGTTAGTGCAGTTCTGGCACAACGTTAGCCTCATAAGCTGCTCGATGCTGGTTCATTTGCAGCTGGCTGGTTATTCACCACGCTGAAGATGCACATACACAGGCAGAAGACTGAGGGATGTCTAAAAAGCAGCTGAGTAGGTAGGACTAGAGGAAGAGATTGTGCATATTGTCGTAGCTGTTTGTGTTTTCATCTATAATACATGGTTAACTTTTGTCTGAGAAAAAGAGAAAGCAGTTAAATCACACCTGACCTTCTGTATGCCTTATGACCCAGTTCTGTCTCCAAGGCAGGTGGAAGACAGGTTAGTTGGCTGTTTGGCACAGTGAGCACCCTTCCACCCCCATGTCATCTCTCTGCCTTGTTGCCAAGTCTCTGGTCACAAGCAGAAGTGAGCGCATGTTTCTTTCTGAGTAGTTGCCGTCCATTCTAGAGTCTGTAGCACTAGTCTGTTTTTCAGTAGTTTTGTTGTTTTTGAGACAGGGTCTCTACATAGCTCTGGCTATCCTAGACTAGGCTGGTCTTGAACTCACAGAGATCTGCCTGTCTCTGCTTCCTTAGTGCTGAGATTAAAGGTGTGTCCACCATGCCCAGCCAGAATAAAGTTTTGTATCCAGGGACTTTGCCTTAGTTCAGGTTTTACTGTTGTGAACAGACACCATAACCAAGGCAACTCTTATAAGGACAACATTTAATTGGGGCTGGCTAATAGGTTCAGAGGTTCAGTCCATTATCATCAAGGTGGGAGCATGGCAGTGCCCAGGCAGGCTGAAAGTTCAACATCTTGTTCCAAAGGCAAGCAGGAACAGACTGGCTTCCAGGCAGCTAGGATGAGGGTCTTAAAGTCCACACACACAGTGACACACCTACTCCAACAGGGCCACACTTTCTAATAGTGCCACTCCCTGGGCCGAGCATATCCACACGGTTACAGACTTGCTGAAGGATTTCTAGAGCTTTCTCTTTGGGTTCCTGAAGCTTTCTGCCCTCTGTAGACTATTTTTGTACATGTGCAAGCATGAGACTGATCATTGGTACCCTGTGTCCATGAGCTATCCTTCACAGGGTACGAAGAAGTCACTTGCTTAATGAATATCTTGTTTAGCTCATGATGGCAGTGATGTGTGAAATGGACTATGAATTCATCTTCCCAGGGTTAGCTTAGTTCAGGTTCCTGAATGTAATGAGGTATGACAAAGGGACTCGCTGGCCAGTTAGTCCTGCTGAGATAGTGGGTCCAGCTCCAGTTAGAGACTATCTTACAAAATAAGATGGAGAACAAAGAGGGAAGTAGTGAGAGTCACTTTCAGCTTCTACAGATACATACGCTTGAACCTGCACACACATGTACACCAAACACACAGAGCACAACACTGCTACAGAATAGGTGCCCTCAAGATTTGTGTCATTTAACTTGTAATTGGTTATTAGGAAGTGTTTCTTGGGGGACCTACAATGTAGGTGGAAGGGTTCTTCGAATTTTTGGACATTAGCCCCAGCTGACGTAGTACATTTTCTCTTTTCCTTTTCCCTTTCGTTTCTATCTCCCCTTCCCTACTTTTCTCTTGGCGCCAACGACTGAACCCAGTGCCTCTAGCGTGCTGGACATGAGCTGCTCTGGTGAGCTGCATCCCTAGCCCTCTTGTGACTCTCTGGTTTTGGAACTGCCCTGCTGAGTTGCACAGACTGGGTTTAAACTTGCTCTGTAGCCTGGGGAAGCATTGAACTTGTAAATTCCCTGCCCCAGAGTCTAGAATAGCTGGGTTTCAGGCCTCCACCACTAGGCCTAGCCTGTTTTACAGATGTTTTGTTTAAAAGTTATTCCATGCCAGATGTGGTAGTACACATCTTTAATCCCACCATTTAGAGACAGAGGCAGGTAGATCTCTGAGTCCTAGGACAGCCACTGCAGTGGTGGTTAGAAGATGTCCCAGCAAGGGCAGTTTCTAAAAGCCTAGTGTAGACTCATCCTTAGAGCTCTTCCTTTGGCTGTCAGTGCAAGAGAAGCATATTACAGTGGTTTAACAGGCTTCCCAGCTAAGACTGCGAGGAGCTGGGCTCCAGGCCTGATGGCATTCTGAATCCTCGGGTGTGATCAGCTTACCATTGAAGAAGGGAGTATTTCTCTAGCAAAGATTGGTGTCAACAGTACAGCACTTCTCTGGACTTATGGGCAAGTCCTCATAAATAGCAAGTAACTTTGACTGTCGGGTCTGGTCATTAATTGTATGCAGCTGGCCCTTGATGCCATGGTGTTATCATTACCAAAGACAATGTGATGCTTGCTTGATGTGAACCTTTTCTATTTCCTTTTAAGACTCCTTTAAAAAAATTTTAATTGATTGCATACATACTTGCCATATTTGTGCACATATGTGCCATAGTGTGTTATGTGTAGGTCAGGGGCATTTTGGATTTGGCTCTCTTCCTACCTTAAGTAGGTTCTAGGAATCAGCTTCTCAGGCAAGCACCTCCACCCATTGAGCCATCTCACCTACCCATACCTATTCTTTCTTGATGAAAAATACCTATTTACTATCATTAAATTTTGACTTGGTTTTGGGTTTTCTGTTTTACGTTTGTTTGAGATGGGTTCTCTCTATAGAAGGTTGGCTGTCCTGGAACACCTGTGTAGACCAGGTTGGCCTCAAATGCACAGAGTTCCACCTGCCTCTGCCTCTCAAGTACTGGGATTAAAGGTGTGTGTCACCATGCCCAGCTCCATGACCAAAAATATTATGGATAGCAGTTGTCTATAGTTTTACTCTTTAATTTCTGGCCTAACAGGGGCATCTGTATTCTCACCTACATTTGCATTCAATCTGTGGTGGTATCACATACTGTTTTAAGGTTTCTGTCCTGTGAGGAACGTGGCCAAAAGAAACTTGAGGAAAGGGGTTGTTTACTCTTACAGTTTATAGTCCGTCACCCAGGGAGGTCATAGCAGGAACTCAAGGCACGGACCAGAGCAGAGGCCATGAGGAACTGCTTACTGCCTTGCTCCTCCAGGCTTCTTCAGCCTGATTTCTTAGAGCATCCAGGACCAGTAGCCCAGGGAGAGCACTGCTCACAGTGAGCTGGACCCGCCCACATCAGTCATTAATCAAGAAAATTCACTACAGGCTTGTCCACAGGCCAGGCTGATGGGGGCTTTTCCTCAGTTGAGAGTCCCTCTTACAAAATGACTCCAGCTGTGTCAAGTTGACATAAAACTGACCACATGTATTGTGTAGCCTTTAAAAATTGAACTGTATACTCACAAGAGGGTGGCAGCGAAAGGACACATCCTGACAGGATCATAAGAGCAGTTCCTGCCTTGATGAAGCTGTTGAGATAAGTGTTGTGAGGTAATTCCGTCAGAGAACACACACAAACACTCTTAATGCCGCACAAAAGTTTGTATAGCTGGCTGGTGGCTGTGCAGAGGGCTAGCCTTCATCATGCAGCCCCCCTAGTGTCACAATTCTTTGTCTTTTATGCACAAAATCCACATCCTGGTTGTCACGCTTCAGTTAGCAAGCAGTGAAACTACAGAAGCCAAAAAAGCAGAGTTGATACATTTAGGGACTTTTCTTAGATCCTGGGATTATGAATGAAGTTTCTGATAGATTAGGTCTTTGTTTCTGTTTTGGTCTTTGTTTCTGTGTTGGGACCTCCGTGCTGGGTTTTAAAGTCAGAATGGTGCTTCTGGCATGGCATCAGTTGTGTGAAAGTCTGGGGGGCTTGACACAAAAGAATCAGGCTGTTTGGATTGGACCGTGGTATGACACTTCTCCATCATCAGGTCGCTGTATATTCTCTGGCTTTGTTGCTATGAAGGCATTCATTACCACTGATAGAGTCCGAGCATTCTGATGATGACTCCATTACGTTCACCACTTGCTCTCACAGACGATGTGCTTACTTGCTGTTAGATCGACTTTCAGATTTGTTCCTGTTTCCAAGCTCTCTTGCTACAGCTTTCAGTTTTCTGCTTTCCAATAAAGTCTTTTTTTCTTTTTTCTTCAAGACAGGGTTTCTCTGTGTTGCCCTGGCTGTCCTGGAACTCAATCTGTAGACCAGGCTGGCCTCGAACTCAGACATCCACCTGCCTCTGCCTCCCAGGTGCTGGGATTAAAGGCATGTGCCACCACCGCTCGGCTTCAATAAAGTCTTAAGATACAACATCAAGAATTGAAACTGCTGGGAAAGCTAGCTGGACGGCTCGGCTGGCCAGAGGGACTGCTGCCAAGCCTAGTGACTTTTTGAGTTCTATTTCCAGGAGCCCACAAGGTGGCAGGGGACAATAGACTCCCAATTGTTGTCCTCTGACCTTCACATGTGTGCCAGAACACAGGTGCAGCCACACGCAGAGACATCCGTGTCCAGAAAAATTACTAAATATAAAAAGACAAACAAAAACTAATGAGTAAGTGTTCTCTCTTAGCCCTTCACCACAAGAAGACGGGCAGATCATGTTTGATGTTGAGATGCACACCAGCAGGGACCGCAGCTCTCAGGTGGGTGTGTGTTTTACTTTGATTTGGAAAATAGGCAAGTGTGTTGGCTAAAAACGGGCTGGGCTCCAAACCTGATTGCATTCTGAAGTGCCAGGACTGAGTAGTTTGCCATTGGCGTGTTTACTGTAGAGTGCAGAGGGAAAACATCTCTGTGAGCTCATGGAGTTGTCACTTTGACTGTTGGGCTGCTCACAGTTGTCCAAGGCTGGCGCTTGATGTGCTGCATTCTTACCAGCAAGCATAAAGACAGTGGAAGATAGGACTTCCTTGTCCCTTGTCATTTTCTCTTGTGTTCAGGTGTTTGAAAGGTACTGGTGGCATCCGAGGGAGGCCTGCAGACGCTTTGTTTGCGTTGTTCTCCACTGTGTGAGCGCAGGCACCTGTGCTGGAACTGTGTGCCTGGTACTGGTTCTAGTCTCCTGTCAGACTACACTGCTTCCCCACACCTCATTGCTCTCCCTTTTGCTATTTTCTGACATTGGAAAATCCATGTGCTCAACACTGGCTTATGTAAGTTCACTTGAGTTGCTCACATGCTGAAACTTGGAATACCAGTTTACTCTGTGATACACTTTATTGTGCAAAGAAGATTGGTGCAATTGGCTGAAATGTTTACATCTCTGGCCAGTGTGTGTGAGTTTGGCCACATGTAGGATGGTGTAACTGGTGTAGCACATGAAGTAAGTTCATGGCAAAAGGCACCCCCAGGACAGAAGAGGGCAGAGAGCTAACATTCTGCTGTGTATGTTCTTCAGTCTGTTTGCTTTTGTTTAGACATTTTCCAAAGAGTGTCTTCAAGTGCTCAATTGGGAAGCTCCAGAAACATAACTCTGGAGTCAAATCACTAGCAGTCCTGTAGTCCCTGCCCTGTGAGGAGCCATGTCAGGTCATACAAAGCTCAAAGTAAGGACACCAATGATCAGGCACATGTGGTCACTGAATTTAACTGTGATTTGAGGGCTGAATGCAGCCATCATAAAATTAAAAAGAAATCTGTGAAATTCAGGAGAGCTTATGAGATTCTGACAGATTGCTGATGGACTGGCCAGCAGGGACAACATTGGTTTTGGCACAAATAGCGTAATACCTATAAAGACAATGTTGGGTCTGTGAGTTAAGAATTTTTAAACAAGGAAGATATATTAGTAGATGCTTTATATTGCCTTTTTAAAATTGAAGAAACAATTGAAAAGTTAGTCACTGGGGACTAGGAAAATGATATTTCATGAGTAAGAAAGTTTGATGTAAAAAATAAATAAAAAAAGAAAGTTTGATATTAGAAAGTTAAGAACAATTGACTGAGGCTGTCTCTCTCCTTTATGTGCACCTGTGAGGAATAGGTGAGGCGTCCCGCTCCAGCTTTGTACAGAGAAGTGAGGAAAAGTACCAGGTGCTTACCAGTCTGTACTGGGTGCTAAGCTTGTGTAAACAAAACAAGCTTCACACTTTAGCACTTCACACTTTTGTGTTCTTAGTCCAGTTAGGGGAAATGGAGAGAGAGATACTTTGTCCTCATGTGGTTATCACCTAAGATGACAGTACAAGTCAGTGTTGAGTCAGGACTGAAAGTAAAAACAAACCCATGATCTATCTAATCTTTCCATTAAAACTAACCTCTGAAGGGAGTTAGTCCCAGGAGAGCTTGCTGGGCATACAGATAAACTCACAGGACTGCAGAACCCTGGGGTGGGATTCCTAAGCTGGCACAGCCAGGGCAGAGTGTTGCTCTTACTGATAGGATGATGGTACTCACGAGGCTTCATTGTGTAGCAAGAGACATACTCACAGTCTCATGCAGATACTCTGTTATTGTTTAGAATGGGTCCAGCGCAGAGTTGAGATCTTTGGAAATAGCTTCTTTTTTTATCTTGTGAGACTATGATTTATTTGTCCATGGATACAGGCATGCAGTATACTATCCCTGTTTAGAGACTTTAAAAGAACTGGAGGTGGGCCAGAAAAGGGAGAATTAAATGAGTGTAGGATCAGGACTGACTCCCTAGCTCCCTGGACTATCTGAGGTGGTCAAAATATTTGACTGGAAGCTCGTGTCCAGGGAAGAGCAAAGCATGAGTCCTACGTGGTTAGATGAGGTGCCCTTGTCATATGCTTTCATCACAGGAAGATGGTTCAAAATCTCAAAATGGACCAAGCGTGCCAGTAAGATGTATATTGCAGTTTCTGGACTCAGGAGGCTGAGAAACATCAGATCTAAAGGCAGCCTAGGCTCTAAAGAATGTTTGAGGCCAGCCTGGAGTGTGGTGAGGCTGTCTCACTATCCCCTCTCCAAAACTCTGGGATTGACAAATTTCAGACAATAAAGGAAATGCAGAAACATTGTAAACATTAGAGTTTAAGGTTAGAAATGTGTCTATAGACTAAAACAACTGTATGAATCCAAAGGTCACTTTACTTCATTCCCTTGGAGGAAATTTCATCGTATTGAAAATTTCAGAGCACAAATCTCACTGTCTGTACTCTAAAAAGAATAAAATATTAACTGGTTAAAAAATACCTAAGCTAAACCAGAAAGCAGTTAGGAGTTCTGAGAGGCCAAAGGAGGAACTTGGAATGAACTGCTATATGCTGGAGTGTACTTACTGAGGCACAGCTCTTGCCTAACATGTGGGAGGCCCTGGGTTTAAGTCTCCAGCATTGCTGAAACCAAACCAAAAGAACAGGGGGACCAGCAAGACAGCCTGACCGCCTGAGTTCCACCCCCACATTGAAGTCCCAGCACCCACATGGTGGAAGGAGTAAATCAGCTTCTGCAGGTTGACCTGTGGCTTCTACATGTAATAAATAAATAAAAAATAAAAACAAAAGAATAACCTATAGTAGGTTGAAGACTCAGATATGGTGTGCACACCTGCTGCTCAGTGCCTGCTGTATGACTACTAATTGTTTTCTGCCTGAGCATGATTTCAGGGTTACTCCACAGAGCCAGCTCATGGTTCTGAGTAAGCTCAGTGCCTGCTGGGAAAAGCTCCGTCTTAAATGCTGCATTGTGTTAGTCAGTGGAATTTGCCAACTTCAGCAGAACTAGATAAGGACCAGGACCGTGCTGACAAAGGGACACAAATATCCCCTGAGCTTTTGGCCCGGATTTGGTAGTAAAGGGGTGTTATGTGTAGAGCCAGGCTCAAGCACCCAGACAGCTGAGTCACGAGGAACTGGAGCTGTGGGGAAAGCGTCCTGTGAACAGGCCAGGTGGTTTCAACTATCAGTCAGAATCAGAGTGTCCATAGTTTTGAGACTCAGATTTGGAGTCAGCCTCACATTTCTTTAAAACTGAATAAATACAACTAATGTGTTATTTTTAGGAATTTGTCATCCCCTTGGTTTCTGTTAAAAAGAGTTTTCCAGACATGGTAGCTCAAGTCTATATCCTAGCACTTGGGAGATCAAAGGCCAGCCTGGCCTCATAGCTGAGTTCCAGGTCTACAGAATGAGGCACTGTCTCAGAGGAACAAAAACAAGAAAAAGCTTGTGGAAATGTAAAGGTTTTTTTCTGGTCTGAAAGCTTAGGTTATCACTAGCAATAAAAAGAATATTTTTTCATTCATTTATTGCAATAGATGTTAACTTCTGGCTCACTTCAAAATAGTTTGTTTATTCCAGAAAAACTTGACTAACATATTTTCAAAATCTTGAGAAATGTTCATATTAAAAAATAATCTTTCAGAGAGTAAGAAACCTGGGGCCTTTGGAGCAGTTTGCCTAGGTTAGAAAACAGTGGTCTTGCACTTCAGTTGGGAGGCCCTCAGCAAGTCACACAAGCCCCGCCCTCATCTGTAGAGCAAAGTGCGGCAGTTTCTGTTTGGAATTGACCAAGGGAAGGAAAGGTTAACGAGTGACATCGACTTGCGTAGCTGCCGGTCTCAGGCGGTCTCAGGCGGTCGGCAGCTCCATGACTTACTATATCCCTTTGCCAGCTTTCTCACAGATTTGTTTGTCTCCATCTCCTTTTGGTATGTTTATTTTAAATGCAGTTGAATGTGCAGTGTAGGACGTGTAATGTTGAGAAGGATACAGTGAAATACTACGTGTGCGTCCTCGGATTCAGCAGCACCAACGCCACAACCCTGCAGAGGGCTTTTCCAGGGTTACGTCTGTGCTTCAGTTTTAGAAAACAGCTTCTTTCCTCCATTAAAATTACCAATACACAACTTTGTATTTAGTTTGTTTTTGTATTAAAAAGAATTGTTCTTTTCTGTGTTTCTCTTGTTCCTTTCTTTTCACTGTTTAATTCTTCTTTTTAGTCAGAAGAAGAAGTTGTAGAAGGAGAAAAAGAAGTTGAGGCTTTGAAGAAAAGTGCAGACTGGGTATCAGACTGGTCCAGTAGACCCGAAAACATCCCACCCAAGTAAGTTACTGCATGTGTCTGGGTGGTGTGCTTTCTGTGCTCACATGGAGGGGAGGGGCTGGCTCAGACCCGGGTATCTGCAGCACTTGTGGTCTGATTCCAGCCTCCGAACTTCTTCCCCAGAGAGTTCCATTTCAGACACCCTAAACGGGCCGCGTCTCTAAGCATGAGGAAGAGTGGAGCCATGAAGAAAGGGGGCATTTTCTCTGCAGAGTTCCTAAAGGTCTTCATCCCGTCTCTCTTCCTTTCTCACGTGTTGGCTTTGGGGCTGGGGTAAGTACCCTGATGGAGCCATTGTGTGACTTAATGGTAATTCATTGGGCAGCAAGGCAATCAAAAGAAAGGAGCCATGGTTATTTATCTTTTATGAGTTATTTAAAATTTGGCTAATTGTGAGTAATTTATAAATTATTAACTGTAAATGTAGGAGTAAATGAAAAATGATCCTCCTCCCTTCCCCAGATGGTAAAACACACCATTGTGGAGGATGATTCTGGAATATACTGGTAGGCTGCTATGGGTACCGTCTTTGTCTTTTAAACTTTGTGGCATTTATTCAAAAGTCAGCCTACTATTTCCCTTAATTCATTAACTTGTGGCATGTCTTTTCAATTAATAGCTTTCACCTTAATTTTAATATTTAAAAAAATAAACTTCTGAAAGATTTTAGTTTGTAAGCAATAGCTTAATAATAGTTTCAAGTCCTGCCTGCTGTGCTCTGAGCATGCTCAGTGAGTCTTTTTCTGTGTCTGACGCATGGAAAGTGGATCATTTCTGATCTTGCTGTGAGTGGCTCAGCATAGCAGAGGGAAGTGCCTGCTCTGGAGCATGGGCAGGTGTGCATCTTTCATGGTCTCTCCTGTAGAGTATCTGCTCCTGAAGACAGGGCCAGTATTCACAGACAGCTGCGTGACAGGCGCTTGTGGAGGAAGCAGGCTGGGAGAGCTTGGGAGGACTCTGAATACCTGCCAACTATTCAGTTCACGTACCTCAAAGGCTTGGTTTTGGGGGCCTTGCAGTATTTCTTGCTTTCATAAATCTTTAAATTTTTTTGTGGCTTTAATTAAATTTAACTCTTGCCACAGAAAATGTTTTAAAGGGGGCTTAAAAATTGCTGTTATAAACACTGGTTCTGTGACCATCTCTCTAGATTCGAAATAGCAAGAGAACATTTTAACCAAAAAGAAACAGTTGGAGGCTGGGGAATGCTCATTTTCTTAGCTTGGCTTGGCTTAGCAACACTGCCCTGTGCTTTCCAGTCCTGACTTAAAGAGGAAACAGAATCTGTAAAGCCATTTGCTCTGAGCTAGTCAGTGGCCTGTAGCTCAGTTGGAGCATGCTGCTTTAACAGGTAGAGGAAGATGGTGAGTGGTCGGGGAGTCTGGGAAGCCTGGGAAGCATGCACTGAGCCTTTCCGAGCTGTCCCAGCTTGTCAGCAGAGATCGCCCTGTGGGCCAGGCTGCTGTAATTGTGGAAACAGGTAGAACATGATACACTCTGCTTCCTTACAGCATCTATATTGGAAAACGACTGAGCACACCTTCTGCCAGCACCTACTGAGGGAGACGAAAAGCCCCTGGAAGTTCGTGTGGCCTGTGAAGTGGTGTATTGTAGTTTGAATATGAGACCTATTGTAAGCACGATCCCCACCTACAACCCTATTTTTACATACCCAATTCCGGTAACTCTCAAATCCAGTATTTTACTCAAACTCTGTTGGGGCATTTTACTAACCTTGTTCCCTTTTTGGCCTGTAAGACACTTTAGAGATTCCTAACAGAGTTTACTGTTGTTTAGAAATTTGCAAGGGCTTTTTTTCAGCAATGCCACCAGCAGATTATAATCTTGTCGACAGTGCATCGTCTCCTCTTAGTACCACCAGTCACCTGCATCATTCATTCTAGAAGCTGTGTTCTAGCCCTGCAACTACATCTCTCTCTAAATGAGGTCAGGTTTGCAAATAATACTATAAAAGCTTTGTTTAGTCTTTGTTTTCCAGGACAAAAACAAGCTTCCCCAAGCTTGAATTTATAGTTATAAAATGAAAACAAAACCAAAAAAAGAAAAAAGAAAAAAAAAAAAAAGACACAAGGAAAAGAAAATATCCTGGGCAATAAAAATTACTTTCAAGCCGCTTTGGAGCCACTCTTTCCTAAGCCTTCTGTGCCGCCTTCCTGTAGGAGGCCGCCTGTGTGAGTGACAGACGGGAAACAGAAGAGTAGAACATGCTGGCAGACTCTAACAATATACTGCAATGCTGTCCTTTCTGTGATAGAGAATCTTTATTTGTAAGGAATGTCTCAGGCCTAGACATACATGGAACTTACTTTGAGATTTTTGTGCGTTTGGTATTTTCATGTGTTACCTGCATGTGAATTTCTCATGACTTTCTTTGTTTTTCTAGTTTCTTTTTTTTTTTATTTCTAAGAAAAGACTTGGAACGAGTCTGATTCATGGTGTTAATAGAGGCTTCTTGTTTTAGGAAGCTTTGCTTACACTCTGGAGCCTTTACACTCTGAAGAATAACTTCAGAGTTATTCCAACTACTTGTGTAACTTGGAAAAGTAGACTTGGGTTGTGGGGACAGTTGATAAAGTTCTGGAAAGATGCCATTCGTTCTCTTTGGTTCCTTACTTCCTGTAGTTGGCTGCAGTCTTCCCAAGGTGTCCCTAGTCTCTCCCAGGCCCCTGTGACTTTCTCACGTAGGTGTCTTTCCAGTTCTGTCAATTTCCTGATGTTCTGCAATACTCAGAAAATTCTTTGAATGGCAGACTTTCTTTTGTCTGTTTCTACAATGTGAAGCTTTAGGACCAAATTGTCAGACAGCATCAGGATTGCAGATTATCTCAAGTAGATTCACTCTGAAGGAATCTGTGTCTTATGTATGCATAATTACTGTTTATGATGTACACTTTGCTATAGTTACAGAACCATTGTGAATTTCAAAGCTAGCCACCTACACGGTGTACCAGGTTCACTTGAAAAAATTTGGCAACCAGGTTTGCCATCGTGCAGAAACTAACTCCTCTCTCACGTAAAGGTCATAAAATTGGTGTGTCGTACGGAAATGGAAAGGAAGATAGATAAGAAAACATTTCTGTCATTTTTCAAGAACGTGGCTGTTTATCTTTAAGAAAGATAATATATCCAAAATAGTTTTGTGAGTTATTTTCTTTCTGGCATTTAATGTCTACATGATTTGGCCCTTTTCCTTTCGTGCTCTTAAACCTGGTGACACTTGATCAGCCTTCTCACCTGTTACTTCAAGTGTTTATACTTGAGTTTCTTAGGAAGAAAGTAAATCTGATGGCCTGTTGTTTTGTTGTAGTTGTTGTTTTGAAAAGCCGGGATCAAACTGTCAAGGTTGCTGAGGCTAAACTCCAGCACAGTGTGCAGCACTGGCGTGTGAGCTGGCAGAGCAGAATCACTCTTTAAGCGCTCGCCCTTACAGGCAGACGTCACCTGCTCTCTAAATTCAGTAGCGGTTTCATCGACAGTGCCATTGAACTGTGGGAACATTTCTGATTTTGTTAGAACATTAAAACTAAATTTAGTTTTGCCATTTTTTGAAAGTTATCAGTAAAATCATGGACTGTGTCACAGAACAACTGTCCATCAGGAGCGTGCACGGTGTTGATTTGCAGCTCCAACACGGGGATGTTCGTACTCCTACAGTCCCTGTTGAGTGAGAACAGACTGTCCTGTCACAAAGCAGGATTCAACAAAGTTGAAATTTAAGATAAGGTTTAAAGAGCTTTATTCCTGTTTACAATTTGGGATGAAAAGCAGGCTTCGTGTTAAGTTTATTGAAAACTGGCTCAGGTGTTTGTAAGTCAAGAGGAAAGCGGCACAGAGAACAGCACAGTGAGTTACTCAGTTGTAGTGAAGAATGAAATGGAGACGATCTCACAGTGAAGCAGCTGTTGGAACTCCTGGTATTACTGGAGCCAGAGTGACATGCATCCTTTGTCTGTCTCGTCAGCACTCATCATTCCTTACAGTTTACAGGACATGTGTAACTTGTAGCTATA
Source organism: Uromys caudimaculatus (assembly GCA_028551405.1). Classification (NCBI taxonomy): domain Eukaryota; kingdom Metazoa; phylum Chordata; class Mammalia; order Rodentia; family Muridae; genus Uromys; species Uromys caudimaculatus. Next base: position 51,789,952 of record CM052708.1, read on the forward strand.
AATATTTTGTGCCATTAAAGCTCTCACAAAACCTGCCTGTCCGTATATCATTTTGACTTCACTCTTGTTGCCTGAAAAGCATTTCCGTGTCTCCATGCAACCCTTCCCATGGCGAGCTCCTCAGGACCAGAGGACCTGACCATCCCAAGTGGTGTTGCCCAAACCTTTCTTTTGGGAGTAGTAGTAAGAGAAATGGTATTGTTTAGTCATTTGGGGTTTGTAATAGTCTTGAGGGTTACTGTGGAACAATACATGCAACTCACTAGAAGAGTGTTTGCCTGCCCTGTCGAGTCCTGGAGTCAACCCACAGCACTCCTCAGCCCCACAGAAGTAGGGACTATGATTAAAATTTAACCTGAGATGAGGTGCTGGAGTTGCATAAATTCAGTGTACAGTGCAGTGTAGAATCAGACTTTGTGTCGGTCAGTATCCCTTCAAGTTACCTGCCCTGCCTTCTAAGAGAAATCTGCCTGCTGGGGACTCCCCTTAGCATTCTGGCAGATGTTAATTAGTATCAGTGATGGGTGGCTTTACAGCTGGAGGAACTGGGGCTAGACAGGGTTAATTAATCCAAAGTCAGTAGTGGCAGACAGGAAAGGACTCAAAACCACCCTTCAAAATCAGTCTCTGGTGATCCACTATGTCAGCTCAGGCTTCTCCACTTATAGAACATGCTGCCAGCTGGGAACCAAGCTCTTACACCATGAGCCTGTGGCCCACTTGGTATTCAAACTGTCAAACTCCTTTCATGTCATTCACAGAGTTGGAATGCCAACTCAAAGCAGAAGCAGTTTGCAGGCACCAGCCCTAAGAGCAAGCATTGTGAGTTGGTTTTCCTAGAGTAGTCCTGAAGTATTAGTGTTTAGGAGGATTACACACAACAAAATATGACTCCAATAATGCAGATTCTAAAAAGTGCTGAGCCAGCAGCATTTGATGATGGCATTTGGGTCACATGACAGTGTCTGTCTGCCTTGTTCCCTTGCCTGCTAGGAAGCAGTACTGGCCACACTGGTACAAAGAGGATTAGGGCTTCAAGGTGTTCACTGGGGCATCGTTAGGTTCAGCACTGTGAATACACTTGGAGGGAGGGTGCAAATATTTCTGCTGTTTCTCCGGGTTGATCTTCATCTCCTTGGTAAGTCCACACTTCCTGCCAAAAGAGACAGCCTTTAGGGGACAGAAGTCAGGGTAAGAAGTTGGAGGAAATGACTACTGGCTTCTCATACACTGCCACTAGCTGTTAACAGTGCTGTTAATGGGCTGGTTCCAGTACAAGTGAGGAGAGGTCAGAGGAAGTGCAGAAACCAAGAGGGAGCACTCCCCGTGAGCCATACTCCGCTCTTCCTTCATGAAGATTTATTTAGGAGTGCATATGTGAAGTATGACCCCGGAGGCTGAGACAGGGTGTGCGTGCCTCTGTCACTCCATATATCCTTTTGGGTCAAGGTCCCCCACCTCTAACCTAGGACTTAGATTTATTTGCCTAGGCCAGAAGTCAGCAAGTGCCCAGAGATCCCCTTCTCAAGGCCTTTAGACATCGGGACTGTGATTTGAACTCCAGTCTTCATGGCTACACAGCAAGCTCACTACCATTGAGCCATTTCTTAAGCCTCTTCCCGTTTCTTAGTCACAATAATACTCCAAAATCATTTGACATTAAGCGAAACTCAAGTCAGCATCTCAACAGCAATTTTAAAAGTCAAGTATTCTAAAACTACAACAAAGGTAATACTACTCTGATACTAACACGATAAGGAATGATGGTAGATTATTGAAAGTGTTTTCCACAAAGCAGAGAACTTCCTAAGTGTAGTAAGATCACTGCGATCTGTAACACACAGTAGTCTTGAGTCTGACAAAGTGCTTTGGGCAGTATTCATTGGCGAGGCACAATGGTGTGCTCAGTGCATCATACATGTGTATTCAGAACCAAGGCTGGGTGAAGTACAAACCAATTTGAGAGCACTTCCCAAAACATCGTTTCCTTGTGTGTTTGAGTTTGAATTAAGTTTTGAGCCTTGTGAATGAAGAAACCTATTAGTGTTTATCAGTTTATCAGATTTTTAACAGCCTCCACATTTTAGTTTATATGCCTACCAATGACTAAGGCTTCCTGTCTGTGCGTAGCCTCACAGGGATTTGTAGTCATTTGTTTCAGCCAGTCTGTTAGTTTTAGCTAAACTTAATTTGCATTACTCCAAATGTTAAGAATGTTGAACACTTGTCCAGATACTTACTGGTCACCTATATTTCTTTGTAGAGAGAATCTCTTATAAGCATCGCCTGTCGATAAAAAAGCTGATGGCCAATAAGCTGAGGCAGGAAATAGGAGGTGGGACATTTGCAGGTAGAGAGAGGATTCTGGGAAATAGAGATAAAAATGAGACACAGGAAGTGCCATGAGAGACAGGATGGGAGACAGACCAAGAAGATGGGCATTAACCAGGAGGGAGACGCTGAGGAGATGCTAAGGAAAAAGCAGGCCCGAACTAAAGGAGAGGTAACTAACCACATGGTGGCCATAGAATAGTTTAGTGGGTTAAGTAAGTTATACGCTAGTCAAGGAATGAGCCAAAGCTTATGGCCTAGGCATTTAATGATAACCAATTAGTCTTAAGAGTGGTTACTGAGGGGAACTAAGGGGCCGGAAGGAAAAGCAGAGTTACACATTAATTTCACATTTTTTTCCCTTGAAAACTCTCGTCAGCTCATTGGTTGGGCGGTGGTTTTCATGTTTTAGAGTCCTTCCTATACTCTGGACCTCAACCCCTGTTCTGCTGTAGAGTGGCACAGGGCTTCTCTCATTCCGTAGGCCGTCCCTCTCTCCTGATCATCTCCTTTGGTGTGCAGACACTCTTAATTTCATGCAATCCCACAGTTTTAGTTCTTGAGCTTTCTTCCTGTGTTCTTGGAGTCTTTTTGGCAAGTTCTTGCCTATGCTCGTTGCTTTATGTTGCTTCCTGAGCAGTTTCACATCTCACAGGAAGGTCTTTGGCCTTAATTACTATATTAGAATAATCTTTGTGCACCAAGAGAGGTGCAGATTTAGTCTCATTATTTCACACATGATACCCAGCCTTCCCAGCACCATTTGTTGAAGAGTCCCCATCCCCGTTTGTTTTTTGACACCTTACTAAAGATTAGGCGGCTGAAGCTAGTGGGTTTATGTGTTTGTTGAGACTTAGGTTGTGTCTGTTTGAGAATGTTCCGTGGGCTGCTCAGAGAATATGTATCCCATATCTGTTGGACGGTACATCTTGTGGCTGTTAAGTCCATGTGATCTATGGTGCAGTTAACTATGAGGTCTTTGTTGACTTTGACTTTGGATGACCTATACAGTGATGAGCCTGGGACTTTGAAATACCACTGTGACTTCAGGACTGATGTGACCTTTTATGCCCACTTGTATATATTTTATGGAATTGGGAGCCCTAGTACTTGGTGTGCATATATTTATGATTGTTATGTCTTGGTAAACTTTTCGTCTAATTTTGGTTTGAAATCTGCATAATAAGGGGTCAGAGCTATACTCATTCATTTTGGGGTTTCCTTTGATAAACTGACTTCCGTCCTGTGATGTTCAGTCTGTATCTTTGCTAATGAAGTGGTGGGTTGTTTGTGGTGTGTGTGTGTGTGTGTGTGTGTGTGTGTGTGTGTGTGTGTGTATGTGTGTGTGTTTGTGTTGTTTTTGTTTTCTTTTGTTTTTGAGACAGCCAGCAAGTGGATCTTGCTTTTCAATCCAGTCAGCATCTGCATCTCTTGACAAGTTGAACCATTCACACTTAAGGTTATTGTTGAGACATGTTTACCAATTGCTTTGATTTTCTTGTTTGTTTTTCTGGTGGGTTGGGCTTGGGCTTTTGGTTCTCTTCCTCTGCCTTTCCCTCTGCCTCTCCCCTTCCCTCTCCCCTTTCCTTTCTCCCCTGTTAATATCATGCATTTGCTGGCTCACCGTGTTAGACATGATGTATTCCTAACCTAGCTCTCCTTTGCTCTTTGTTCATCTCAAGAAATTGATTCTTTGCTGTCTCTCTTGCTCCTTGAAGAAGGGCGGGCCTAGGGGCCATGAACTACCATAGTTTGTGCTTGCCTCGAGCATGTCCTTGTCTTTCTGACAGTTAGAAGGTGGCTGCCCGCTCAAGCACAGCAAGCAGAGTGTCACTCTGATGGAGTTACAAGCAATAGCTTGGCTGGGTACTCCCTGGGTATTACACTCTTAGCTGAGAGTGACTTTTAAGGCTTGGGCCGTTCTGTGCTTTCCTGGTTTTTTTTAGTTGCTAATTAGATATCAGATGTTATGTTTTCTTTTGCCAGTGACTTGATGTTTTACTCTTGAAGCTTTTAATATTGTTGGAGCAGATTTCTGGGCCCTTGAAAATTGGAGACTGCCAGTTAGTTGCTCAGGGAGGGGAAGGAAGTGGACGTCACCTGTTCTTACCTTTCCTGTTGTTTTAGTAGTGCTGAGCCTTTAGTGGACTGGCATCTTATGGTTGTTAGAGCTGTTTTTTCTTTAGTAACTTCCCTTCTCCAAAAGATCCTGTCAGAAACTCTCCAGATCCTATCTGCTGGGGTTTCTAATGTCACAGCTAAGGGGTTCTTGCAAGTTTTTTAGAGCTAGGGAAGTAACCAGAAGGTTGTGATGTGTACAAGTGAAGGCCATGTCTTCCTGTAGCCAGACCTCTTAAATAATGGTCTTCTCGCTGGAGGGGGCAGCTGCAGTTTCCAAGTTGTCAGGCTCCACAAGGCTCAGGCTGTCAGACCCCAGGTTATTCTCGGTTGATGGAGCCTGCTCCCAGGCACGAAGATCAAGGCCACCTTTTCCTCTTACTTCACTGTCTGAGCTGAACCTCCAGACACCTGCACGTGTTGACTTGTCCATATCTAGCCTTATACTTTTCTACACACCTGCCTCCCAGGGCTGCTTCACCCAACAGCTCTGACAGGAGAGATTCTACCACCCTGACCTGTGGTGGTTCCTTGTTCACAGCCCCCAGGGTAACTCAGTTTTAAATAGTAGGCTCCCATAGAATGGGATTCCTCTTCACTTGCAGACCCATTGGCCAAAGGAATCACTGTCTCACCAAAACTTACAACAGGACCTGATGGTGCGCTGCCAGCTTCTTCACCAGAGCTCCCTGGCTTTCCTTCTCCACAAGGCTTCTGATTCTCCACTGCCAGGGAGCCATGTCTGGAGGTGTGCTTGGCTTGGCTTACTTCCTTTTGACTCACCTGTCTCTTTCTCTTCACTGCTCAGCTGTTCTGGCACTACCTTTGTAATTTTTTATCCCAAAGGTTCACCTTCCTTTGGAATAGTCTGTTTTTACTCATTGTAATTCTTTACTGTGGAGGCAGTGTCCAGTCTACTGTTTTACCCAGGTATTTCATGTTTTTATTATTAGACTTATCTGTGTGGCTGGCGGTGTGTGTGTGTGTGTGTGTGTGTGTGTGTGTGTGTGTGTGTGTGTGTGTGAGAGAGAGAGAGAGAGAGAGAGAGAGAGAGAGAGAGAGAGAGAGTGAGTCCTTCCACCAGGTGAGTCTCAGATAGAACTCAGGTTGTCAGGCTTGGTGACAAGTCCCTCTACCTGCTTAGCCATCTCAGTGGTCCATGGGTGGGGCTTCTGATCCAGATTAAAGATATTCCATCTGTGAAGATTTTATTTTTGTTTTATTTTATGTGTTCATACACAGTGTGCATGCAGTACCTGTGAAGCCCAGAAGAGGGTGTCAGATCCCCAGGAACTGGAGTAACAGTTGTCAGCTGTCATATGGGTGCGGAGAATCAAACCGAGGTCCTCACTGGAAGAGCAGTAACTGTTCTTGCCTCTGAGCTGTCTCTCCAGCCCTAAGATGCTTCATCAGTGAAATCCATGAACATATTCCTTAATTCCTAACACCCTTGAATATGAGACATTCTTTGTCTCACCATTGTGAAGGGTAATGAGCAGGTTGTCTGATAGGGTCTCAGTGCCCACTTGGGTATTGTTGCCAATATGTTGCAGAGTCTGTAGGTATGCTGATACGGCTCTTGGAGATCTTGTGTATATATAGTCCCACTGAGTATCACTCATGGTATTTCTGGGTCATGCAATAATTCTGTTTAACTTTCTCTTTACTGGTTTTCATAGTAGGTCTACTTGACTTTTTCCTAGGGGTGTGTGTGTGTGTGTGTGTGTGTGTGTGTGTGTGTGTGTGTGTGTGTGTACAACTTGAGACTAAGATAGAAAAGAAAGGGGAAAAAAGATTTTAAAAGATATTTATTGGAAGGGGAAACAAAGCATAGGAAAAACGAGCGATGAGAACAAATAGCGATTCCTTGATCTGAGTCTTACGGACACTCAGCACCTCAGCGGGCTTCTAGGGAGCGCTGGGGAGCGGGCACTGCACACTGCTGGGCACTGGGTTCCTAACCTGCTGTTTGAGGCTCCTGCCTGAGTTCCTGCTGCAGCTGCAGCTGGAGTGGAGGGTAGACTGATGGGTGGGTGTTGCCCTGGGTGATGGGGTAAGGAATCCAAGTAGACAGGCAGGTCCGCATTGGAATAGCGCCTCGCCCTGGTCCCTGGGGTTGGGAATCTGGCCTTTCTGGGCTGGGTCTACAGTGAGACTGGAAGCTTCAACCTGTTGATATTTCAGAATTACTTTTTTTTTTCTTAATGATTATTCTGGATTGAACCTAAAGCGTCCTGCTTGCTTGGCAAACACACTCCTGTGCTTTACAGAGCCCTGTTAGGGATCCTTCACCATAAAAGTGTTGTAACAAAATGTCCAGACTCATATGGTACTTTGTCTCAGGAAAATTAAACTACAGACTCCATAAACTTGTATTAGCAAGTCTGGTGCATACAGGAGATATTTGTCAGTCCTATCTCTCCCTCCCCCCCCATCCATCCATCCATCCATCCATCCATCATCTCTGTTTCTGTATCCAGAGGATTTAACTTGGGGTCTTGCATCCTATGCAGGAACTCCTAAGCAATATTCCAGGCAAAAAATCATATCCCCTGTTGGATTGTTGTTGTTGTTGTTTGTTTTTTAACATAGGGTCTCTCCATATAACTCAGGTTGCTCTTGAACTTGATTTGTAGCCCCTGTTGGCCTGAACTCCAGGTCCTCCTGCCTAAATCCGAATGCTGTGATGACAGGCCCGAGGCCCCACACTTAGCTAGGATTGCAGCATTATTAGCCCAGTGACGCTGGGCTGCATTCAGGTAGGATCACAAATAGGAAAGGCTGGCTCTGACTAACCCTCATATCCATGCACACAGCAGGGCCTGAAGGCACAAAGTTGTCTGCTTGGTTTGGTGGCATGATAACCTCACTGAGTCACTGAGTGCTGAGGGTGCCTTGGTTAAGTCAGTGCCTAGACTCATCCTTTCTACATGTAAATTAAGGGTAAGGACATTGGCTGTTTATCTTTCCTTAGGGCAGGTGCAGCCTAAAATAGTCCCTCCCAAGTTGAAGCAGTTGGTGGCTGGGTGTGATCATCATTTCTGAGGAGTGTAATGGGTCCACATCCCCACCCTGGCCCTGGGCTAATGTGGAAATGACCAGGAAGAATCAGGAAGCAGTCTGGCAGGGGACCTGGCACCTTCTAAGGGAGTGGAGAAGGAGGGCAGGGAACCGTGGCTTCCCAGAGACACTTCCTGTCATGGATCTTCCCCAAGAGCAGTGTGTTTCATGAACTGGCAGAAACATTGGCCAAGTGTTGCCTCACTTGTGCAGGGAAGGCAGTAAGTATCCTGCTTGTTGGAACAGTCAGGATGGAGCTGCCAGTGTGGCAGTGTCTGCCTTTTAAACCAAGGGTCAGCAAAACTCTTCTAGACCAGGCCCCACCTTGATTTCTACTTCTCATGGGCCTGCTTTAATAAAAGACACATTTCCCTGGAGAGCCTGTGTTTCCTTAAAGCTTTACACAGTGCAGTGCCAAGCAGGCTTTACCAGTGTTCCTTAGCTCCCAAGGAATCAGGCTGCACTGGGTGAAATAAATGACATGGAGTGTCCCCCAGCCCCGCCCAAAACCATGTGCCCAGGCTGCTATGTTTGTACCTCTTCATCTTCTCTAAGACCACACTAAGGGACCCCCGACCCCACCCAGTGAATTGTTTCCATTTTTAGGGTCCTGCTCCAGCCCAGCTCCCACCTCAGTTCCTCCCTTGTACCCCTAGACATGTCTGTGAGCTATAGAGCATCCAGTCATCCCATACATTTATGGATGGTCTTGAGAGAGCCACCAGTGTTCCAAGTTCATGACTCTTATCTAGAGACTGTTCTCTGGCAGCAGAGGTACTGTGCACTATTTATCCTTCTGAAGTACCCCAAACAACCCAGAACTTAGGGCAATAGTGATGGTAGGTGACATTGGTTCTCTAGTTCTGCTGCCTCTTCCAGTGTGTCTGGGGGTCTCCACCCCTTCCTAGGGTTCAGGCCTCTGCTCTGCAAGGTTCACCTGTCATTATAAGGCAGAAAAAGATGGAAATCCTAGGCAGAGGATATAACAACTCATTAGAGCTTGTTAGACAGAAGGGTCAGTTTTAACAAGTATTCTTGTCGTCTTTTCAGTCTACCAAGTCCCAGCCCCAAGTCTTGTTGCTACTCAGTCCAGATGGGAGCTCTGCTGAGGAAGACCAGTGGGATCTATCCTGGCTGTGGGTACCATGTTTAGCTGAAGGTACCAGCACTCACCCACAGACCTCCCAACCATCAGACACACCAAGAGGCCTCTGTTGCCAAGGCTTCAGAGCCACACAAGCTCCTGGCTCCCGCATCCAGGTTAAGCAAGTCACTGGACCAACCAAGACTGCATCCCGATGATGCCTAGAAGCGGGGAAAGCCATTCTGTAAGAAGGTGTGCAGATGGGAAGGGACCTGAGGTGGATGGAGAACTCAAACCACCTCATCACAGGAAGTACACTGGTTAGGGATGTCCCGTGGGGTTGGCGATGCACACAGTGGTAGACTGTGCTTAGTCTGGAGGAGGTCGTAGGTTCCATCCTCAGCACTGGGAGTGGGGTAAAGTTGAGTTTTTCCCCCTGTTGACAGAGCCTATTTGCAGAAGAGCTGTGCTTAAAGTTCCGAAGGAAACATCCTGTTTCTGTCCTGTCTCAACACTACTGTCTATAGTTTATTTATGCTCCCACCTGGGGTGGCTTTTCCCACTGTGACCCACTCTCCAGTGCTAGCTGAGCAACTTGTGACTGAAATCAGCTCTGCACTACACCGAACTGACAGAGATGCCAGTAATCTGCTCCTAGCTTCAAAGCTCAGTGTCACCTTCTCACTGACTGGCTGCAAATCAGAGGTTCCCAGAGAAGCCTCCATTACCCCCCAACCCCCACCCCTGCTATTCTTGGGCTTGGACCCAGGGCCCTGAGCATGCAAAGCACATAATACTGAGGTATGCTCCCAGCCTCAGATGCCCGTTTATTATAAAGGCTACACCACTAGGCCTAATGGCAAGGCCCACCATCCCAGATACTTTGGAGGCTGAGGCAGAAGGATCACAAGTTCAAGGCCACTCTGAACTGTAGAATGAATTCAAGGCCAGCCTGGAAAATGTATACCCTATTTCAAAGAGAAAGGATGGTGGGGTGGTAAGAAGGCTTTGACTTTAGACACTGGTTCTCAACCTGAGGGTCAGGACCCCTTTGAGGTCACAAATCAGATATTCTGCATCTCAAATTTTTACATTGTAATTCATTATAGTAGCAACTGCAGGGCAGTGGTGGCGCAGGCCTTTAATCCCAGCACTTGAGAGGCAGAGGCAGGTGGATTTCTGAATTTGAGGCCAGCCTGGTCTACAGAGTGAGTTCCCGGACAGCCAGGGCTACACAGAGAAACAAACAAAACAAAAAACAAACAAACAAATAAAAAACCAACATTATAGTAGCAAAATTACAGTTGTGAAAGCAACAAAATAACTTTATGGTGGGGGGGGTCATCGCAACATTGAGGAACTGTATTAAAGGGTTGCCATGTTAGGAAGGTTAAGAACCACTGGCTTAGCAGGAGAGATATCTGCTGGCCACCCTGAGCTTGAAGGAGAACCAACTTCCACAAGTTGTCTTCTGACGGCCACTGGTGCATTTGTTCACACACAATGGGAAATTACTTTTCCAAAGGTCTGGGAGTTATCAGTTCAGTAAGTGGGTGATTGCTTAGCATCTGAGGGGCGTGGCACTGCCTCTCTGGAGTTCCTCCCTGCCAGCACCTCATGTGCTCATCTGAAAGCTCAACTCCTCCTGTGGGGAGACTCATTCCCTGGGCATGAGTCATGAGCTTCTGGCCCCTGGAAATTGACTCAAACTGCCTGCCTCTACCTCCCCAGTCGTGGGTGGGGCTGGACCTTCCAGTCTTCTGGTGACACTTTGGTTCCCAGGACCCAGCTCCATACTCCCAGGTGTCACCTCATTAGCATACACTGGGGCTGAAAGGGCTTATTATGAATAATTTAGGGAATTCCAAGCATCTTATGAGCTCTACACTGGGAATGGAGTGATGTATGTGTCATTATAAATCACAATGTCACAAGGTTCCTGAGGAAGAAAAGAAAATAACAGCTGTCGCTGTGAAGCTTCCTCTGGGCTCCATCACTGCCCCATACTTGGCCTGAGGTCTGACACTCTCCGAGTAGCTCTGCATTCTGTCTATGCAAACATACATTTACCCCCTTGCAATGAGGAGAGTGCTTTGGCATCCACACTAGAGCCCTCTGGATTCCTACTTCTCTAGGACTTGGCAGGTGGCTTGGGTAGAGACACTTAGGCTGGGTGAAAGAAGACTACCATCATGATGGCTCCCCTGGAGTACAGTGGCTGGAGAACCATGAGTAATGTGTGATGTGCCTTCCTCTGCACGGCTGCCACCATGAGTGGCATTCAGATTCTTGGGGTCACTGGGCAGGAGTATGGGAAAGACATGAAAGAGACAGCAAGATGTGGCCCAGAGCTGTAGACAGGTCAGAGGCCGTGTCAGTGTCTGTCTGTCTATCTGTCTGACTGTCTCTGTCTCTCTCTCTTTGTCTCTCTCTCTGTCCCCCCCCCCCCCCCAAGGTTTCATGTAGCTCAGCAGGTCGGGAAAACTCAGGTCCTCTTCCCTCAGCCTCCCAAGTACTAAAATGAAAGGTGCACACCCACTTTCTTTCCTCTCCTGCCTCTCTTCTCCTTGTTTTAGTTTTCTTGGAACAACGTCTCACTATACAGCTCAGACTAGCCTAGAACTTACGATCTTCCTGCCTCAGCTTCCTGAGTGTTGGGATCATAGGATTTCTCCAGCATGCCCGTAATGGCTCATTCTTAAGAAAATAGCCATCTGGCTGGGCAGTGGTGGCACATACCTTTAGTCCCAGCACTCAGGAGGCAGAGGCAGGTGAATTTCTGGTTCTAGGCCAGTCTGGTCTACAGAGTGAGATCCAGGACATCCAGAGCTACACAGAGAAACCCTGTTTAGAAAAACAAAAACAAAGAAGACAGCCCTCCGTCATCATACCAAGGTAAATACATAAGGATGGAGTGGTGACTGATGGAAACGTTCTGGTACATGACTGGTTATCTGGCTCTTCTGCCGAAATTGTGTGATGTAAAAACCTTCTGCTGGGCAGGCAAGCTCACCCAGGGTCCTCTCAGCAATGAGGAAGCTGAAGAAGGAGGATCTGGACTTGCATCTGTCTGGGCTATACAGTGAGACCTGACAATGCTCTAGAGTCAGCAGACTGGCAGCTGATGTTGGCATTGCAGCTTCAGGGCTATCTGGCACGCTGTGAGTGGGCCTCACGTGTCTCTGTGGAAGGAATTTCTCAGCCACACCTCCTCAGCTTGCTATTTGTTTACTCAACCAGGGATGGCAGGGCCTGGCCTCTCATGGTACATGAGGCAAAGGTGACAAACTCAAGTAGGGGAGTGTCTGATTTCCTCAGGTCCAGACAGATCAGTCTCTTCCCTGACTCGGCAGCCTGGTGTAGGAGCCTGGCCTTTGGAGGGCAGGTATAGCACTGTCGAGGTTGTACCCAGGTGTGGGGTCACTCCTTCATGTATTCAGTTTAGACCACTAATCTCACATGATATTATTATTATTATTATTATTATTATTATTAATTAAGTGCCTAATATGTCAGGCACTGCAATATGCACTGGGCTATAATGTGTAAAAGACAATTAGTAAAAATCGCTGATGCAGCAGGGTATGGTGGCCTGTTCCTGTATCTTACCAGACACAAGAAGAGTATGATGTAATAGAACCTAAGTCTGATGGTCAATAGCAGAGGAGAAAGCTCTTGTTCTGAGTGGGTGTGCGTGCAGCTCAAGGCAGGTGGGGTTGCGGGCAGGTCAGAGTGGGGTGTGTATGATCCAGCTAAGGAGTGTCCCTCGCTGCTGAACTACTCTCTATGCTTGCCTGACTTCCATACAAGCCTGATTTTCTTTAAGGCTATTTTTTATTTTTAATTAGATGTGTATGGGGGGTGTGTGCACGTGACTACAGTGCCAGTGGAGGCCAGGAGAGGGCGCTGTATCCCCTAGAGCCGGAATTTCAGGCAGTTGTGAGCTGTCTGATGGGTCCTCAACCAGTTCTCTCTAAACCTCTTTATAATCTGTTTCTTCTCTGAGCCTCTCCCTGTGTGCGTGAGGCACATACTTTATTAAACTTCTGTTTGCTTTACTCTCAGTCTGATTGTTGTTACAAAGCTCTGCCCATCTAAAAACTGAAAGGTTGAGAGAACATGTTTTCCTCCACAGTTCTTCATGCCTCTGAATTGTGCACTTAAACATGCTTTAATGTCATGTATACTTATTTCACTGTGTTTTTGTTTTTATTAATAGACATTAAATGTACATAATAATGAGTTCCAGTGTGATACATCATCCTTGCATGTATGTAACTGACTTTAATGATACCCTCCCTCGACCTCCCCATCCTCCTCCTCTACAGCAGTGTCCTCCCCATCCTCCTGTCCTGCAGCAGTGTCCTCCCCATCCTCCTCCTCTACAGCAGTGTCCTCCCCATCCTCCTCTCCTGTAGCAGTGCTCCTCCTGCTTTCATCCTTCCCCTCCCAGATCACACATGTCAAAGAAAGCATCACACTTGGTTTCTTCTTTTATTTATTTTATGTGAGAGGTTCTCACTATATAACCCCGGCTGACCTGGAACTCACTATGTAGACTAAACTGACCCCAGGTTCACATATATCCACCTGCTTCTGTCATCTAAAGACTGGGATTGAAGGGCGTGCCACTGTACCAAATCTGGCTAATCTCGTTTAACTTGATGATTTCCACATCCATCCACACTTCCTGCCATTTTCCTGAAATCAGATGTTGAGATTTGACTCCAAGTCTGAGTGTTTGTGTATGTGACTTCTTCTTAATACTTTAGTAGGCGGACGGGCTGAGCTCATTCATCTTAACTGTCATGCTGCTGCAGAGATCTACATGGGTGTCTACATCTGCATAGGCCTGGGACCCTTTGGGTGTATCCCCAGGAGTGTCGTACCTGGGTCATATGGTGGCTCTGTTGCTAGTTCTTTAAAGAACTTTCATACTGGCTTCTATAGTGGCCAGACTAACTTATCCATCAGCGTCGTATGTGGGTTCCTTCTGTCTATCCTACCCTTGAAAAATTATTGTGTCTTTGTTGTTGTTGTTGTTGTTGTCTATAAGATTTACTGCACAGTTGTTGAGAAGATAGCAGAAGCGTCACCAACAAATTCAACAGATCTCTTGTCACTGTAGTTCCAGGCACAGCAGATGGACCCGGACATAGCTTCTGAGGTGCTGGTGTCAAAACTTTGCATGCTGGAGTCTCCCATCCCTGAGCCAATCACTCCGCAGAGTAAAAGGCTGTACCATGATGCTGAGTGGGCAACGTCTCCAGTTTCACCTTGTGTGGTGGCCTTGCTGTCCATTACCTGGCCCTCTGGGGTCCACAGACATCTTCCCTAGGCCTCTGAGGTAGAGAGATCCCAGTGAGGCTGGTGTCAGCAGCCAGGATACAAAGAAGGGCATAAGAAGGAAGACATGTTAGAAGCACCAGAGCGTGGCAAGGACAGAAGCAACATTCCAAGCACATGGAAAGGCCTTCAACATCCTCTCCATGCAGTGTCAATGACCGGGGCATGGCAGCCCACAGCCACTTACAGGGGCTTACTTTGTTTCGTGATAGTCATGCTGACTAGGTTGAGCAGGAATCTTGTAGTTTTAGTTTGCTTCTTTCTGTGAAAGCTTGGGACTGAGGAGACCACAGACACTGGAATGAGGAACAGCAAAGGACTCAGCAGAGTGCGGCGTCTTTCTTCTTAGCCATGTTCTACCGTTACAGTTTTAGTTATAAAATACACAGCAACACTGGGCAGCGCTGCTTCGCACCTTTAATCCCAGCATGCAGGCAGAAGCAGGTGAATCTCTTGAGTTGGAGGCCAGCCTGGTCTACAGAGCGAGTTCGAGGACAGCCAGAGCTACACAGAGAAACCCTGTCCTGAAAACAAACAAACCATAGCAGTAAGATTCCAATCTGTACTGCTTGCTTTTTTCTTACTGGACGGAGAACAGCTTTTTAGATGTCATGAGTTGAACCTTTTTTCCCAGAAGATAATTGAAGAACATGACAAGGAAATACTCGGAGTGTGAAGGCGACATCTTGGAGTGTTCTGCACACATCCTCTTGTTTTCCAGGGATGGCTGGCAAGGGCATTGGCCTGGACTGACATCAGTTCAGCAAATCTTCATTTTGCAGTTGGCTAAAAATTTTGGGCATCCTCTCCCGTGTATTTACTAGTCATCTTATATGTCTTTTGACATATATATGTCATCTTATATGTCTTTTGAAAAGTGGTCAGGTCATTGTTCATTTGTTGGTCGGGTTTCCTGTTCTTTTACCATTTTTTTTTTTTTTTTTAACACTAAAATGTAGTAAAAGGGGGTAGGCGAGATGGCTCAGTGGTTAAGAGCACTGGCTGCTTTGCTGATGACCCGGTTGGTTTCCTAGCACCCACATGGTGGCTCACAATCAGCTGTAACTCCAGCCCTAGAGGATCTAATGCTCCCTTCTGGACCCTTCTAGCACCAGGAAGGCTGCACTGGGAGACAGGTTCTAGAGACCTAGTGTTGTCTTTGGGGTGTCCACCATAGCTGCAGGCTTATGGAGGTCAGAACATGGGTAAGAAGGGATCTGGGAGCTTGGCTCTGACGACCGACCACCAGGAACTGATGGTGTAGGTATTCGTTAGCACCAAAGGATATCCCACTGCTTGGTGGGTAGTTCTGATCACTGTCACACGTTTCTCTGTTAGACCTGTAATCCTAGAACTCAGATTAAAACACTAGAGTGGAGCCTAGGAAAATAGGGTAGAAAGAATGAAATGGGGTCAGTGATAGGACCGTCCACGTACAACACACAGTACCACTGGTTACTAGGAAGCGGTGGGAGTTGAGAATGATGCCACTGCACAGCTACCGCAGTGACTGAAATGAAAAGGAGAGATAGTGTCAAGTGTGGATGAGGATGGAGAGCCACTGAAAAAGATACACACCAGATGTTTGCATCCCACACAGATGCATGCCTGTGTGGGGACAGAGCAGACTGGAGACTGGCTGCAAGGAAGAGAGAAAAGATGTCTGAAGGGCACAGAGATTGAATTCATTGTCTTGACGGTGTTGATTCTTTCTTAGGTATGTGGGTCTGTTCATGCATCTAAGCTCATCAAAATGTCCACTTCTTCATTTTCTTCTCTTATTGTTCCAGTCCAGGGGGTTGAACCTAAGGCATCATGGGTACCAGATTGGCACTCTACCACTGGAGCTGCCCAAGTATGTACAAGAATATACAACCCCAAGTATATATGCCATTTATTATACACTAGTGAAGCCAGAATTAAAAATAAAATTTGAACAGATGTGCATGCAAAGCTGCATTTAATAAGGAAATGAGAACTATTGGGCCATGTGGAGACATGAAGTCGGGCTGTGAGTACAGCTGGCATGGCCAGGGGAGGCTGGGGTGCGCATGGCTCCTGTGGAGGGAGGGCTGCCTGCACAGGTTAATAGACTGCAGAAAGCCTGGATGGAACAGAGCAGCCAGGAAGTAATTCCCTGGGTGGACTTTTGAAGGAGTATCCTTGGCCCTTCCTGTCTCCTCTGAGGTGAGCAGTTTTCCTCCGTCATGACATTTCCACCTTGCCACAGGCCTAAAAGCCATGGAGCCAGATGGCCATGGTTTATCCAGCTCAGAATTCTTCAACAAAATTGATTCACTAATGAAGTTACAGCCCTCACAACCTAATCACCACTCAAAAGACATCGGTTGGCCAACAGTCCCTTACTACTTGAGACTTTGGGGCTAAGTTTGTACTCAGACTAAAACAAGTCCTCTGCTGGTTAATCTTGGTTGTCAACTTGTTGGGATTTAGAATCACCTAAGTGAGAGATCTCTGGGTGTGTCTGTGAGAGTTTTTACATTCGGTTAACTGAGGTGGGGAAATCCACCCTAAATGTAGGTGGCACCATTTCATGGGCTAGGGTCTCAGACTGGATGAAAAGGAGAAACTGAGCCAAGTACCAGCAGTGATCTCTCTACTTCCTGACTGGACACAGTGACCAGCTGCCTCATAGCCCACTGCTATGATTTCTTCACTGTGAAGAGCTGTATGGGCCAACTGTGAGCCAAAATAAACCACTTCTTAAGCCAATGTGTACCGGGTGTCTTGCCACAGCAATGAGGAAAGAAATTAATACAACACCCCACACATTTTATTAACCAATGGAGTCTAGTCCTTACTCACTCTGTCTAGGAAGATACTTAGATTGCAAACTGGGAAATGAACTGGGGAAGAAGTAGAATCCATCGGAGTGAGTGTCCAGGAAAACGCAGGGCAGGCATGTGATGGTGGGGTGAGAGTGTGACAGTAGGCTCCTGGGACAAGGCTCTTCTTGTGCCACTTCCTCTCCTCATTTCAACAGCCTGATGGGTTAGGAAATGCACCTTCAACCCACAAGGAAGAAAGAGCAGCTCAGAGCTGCTCAGTGACTTGCTTCTGGGCACACAGCTGCTGAAGCCAGCTGGGTGACTTATCCTACAGGTTCTGAGTCCCAAGTCCTTGCTCAAGCTCCCTCCAATCTAAACAAAGTCACCTGGACACACCGGCCTTTGCTGAAACACCTCATCTTCACCGATGTTTGTCTCATGACTGTCTTCCCTTGGGAGGAGGCCACTCTGGGCAGTTAGGAAAGGCTTCCTTGAAGAAGAGGCATGTGGGTGGAACCCTTTGTGGGTACATGGAAATCTGCCCTGTCTTTTCTGAGGCTCTGCAAGAACTAATAAGGAAGAAGTTGAGGCGTAAATGTATACACATTCAGGAATGTCACAAGGGGGGCAATGCAAGGCCCTGGGTTAAGGTGCACAGCAACATAGACAACAAAACAGGGAAGAGTCACTGAGCAGAGAGAAATCACAGACATGTATGGCTGCGCCTAACCCAGCAGGCACAGAGGCTTATGCTCAGCCTTTTCTATGGAAGAGGGAAGAGTACAGGTCAGGGAAATAGGGTCTTAGGGGGGAACTCTGGCCTGGATGGAGGGCATCCTGTGGCCTGGGACGTGGTATCTGGAGAACTCAGATGGGAGGTGGTTCTTTATGGAGCCAAAACACAGGACAGTGGGAGACAGAGAGATGAGAGTCTGTCTAGGATGGACTTCAGTCTTCCCACGATTAAAGGTTAGTCCTGTCTGGTTGAGATTCCAATGAGAGCTGAAGGCCTTGCTTGCCTCTCTTTGGCAGATCTTGTCTGGGAGAAAAGGTCAACCACAAATGGGCCCCTCTTGGGCTAGGAGAGGAGAAATGGAGCACAGAGGAGCCAAGATTTAGATAGCACCTTGCATGGTGGTGTGGGCCAGCCTTGAACTCACTGTGTAGCTGACAATGACCTTGAATTCCTGATCCTTGTGCCTCAACCTCCCATGGGCCGTGATTACTGCATACTACTCACCCAGTTCTCTGAGTAAGCTACAACCTGTTAGACTTTCAAGGGACCAATGTCTCATCATCTACTGGGCAGGGTCTGCACCCCAGCAACCCTGATGTATATGAAGGAAGAGCAGGAGCTGGGAAAGGATGGAGGTAGGAGATGGGAGGAGGGGAAGCTGCTGCCGAGTAGAGAGAAGACCATGAACGGCTAGGAAGCCAGAGAGCATGGCACCCGAGCTTCAGAGTCACTGGGCTGAGGTACAAAGGTCAGAGACGGCACCCGAGCTTCCTCAGGTGGTAGCTTAGAAAGGAGAATGGGTGGGTGGAAGACCATTTCGGTGACATCGCGGATTTGATGATGAGATCCTGCCTGCCAGGCATCTGCCTGTCGTGGTTACCATGGAAACAGACTGCAGCCCTAGAAGCCCCAGGTCCAACCCCTCTTATTAAAGATGGTGAGATCTAAAGGCCAGGGATTTCTGTCTTTGCTAAGGCAGCCTGGAGCTCTTCCTTTTGGAATATTGCAGTGGAATAGTGCATAACGTAATATTTCACATTCAGATTTCAAACAAGTTTTCCTTTTAGTTTTTTGGTTTTAGGTGGAATCTCGTGGCTGGCCAGATAGCTCCACAGGTAAAGGCACTTGCTGCCAAAACTGATGACCTGAGGTCAGTCACAGGGACAAGAAGAGCAACTCTCAACAGTTGTTCTCTGACCTTCACACGTGCACAGACACTAAACAAATAAACATAATAATATTTAAAGGTAGGATGTTATTATGTAGCCCAGGCTAGGCTTCAGCTTCCTTCCTCCCAAATTCCAGACCATAAGCGAGATGATGCTCAGCCATTTTAACCATCTTTTCAGTGTGGTTTAGTCACATTGTTGTGGGAGCATCCCCACCAGCCCTCCCATTGTTCAAAGGTGATGCTTGACATTGTTAACTAACCCTTCCTCCTTTCTTCTTAGGAATCTGACTCCTCAAGAGTCCAGGGGAAGTGTAGTTTTTCAGCATATGTCCATTTGCTGCTGACTGCTTTCATTTAACATAAAGTCATCAGGGTTCACTCATAGTGGAAGGTTCGATTCCATTCCTGGCTAAGCCCAGATAGCATTCAGGGGAACCACATTTTGCTCTTCCATGCACTGATGGAGTTCCTTCCACTGTTTGCCTATTGTGAGTGTTGCTGTGTACACATGTGCCGGAAATGACCTCCACCGTTTGTTAGTGCCTAGTGAAGATATTTGCTGATAACCTTTAAGTTATTATTTATTTGTATGTATGTACACGCATGTGCAAGTATACATGTGAAGGTCAGAAGAGAGCTGCCCAGAGTCAGTTCTGTCCTCCTAGCTTGTGGGATCCTTTCCTCTGTTCTTATGAGGCCGCAGATGTGGGCTGACCCAGAATGCAGAGCAGATTCCTGGCTGAGCTCATCACTTACTTTTCTTATTGCTATGAACCGGATATCTGACAAGAAGTAGCTTTAAGGAGGAAGAGTGTACTTTGGCTCACAGTTTAAGGATGATACTGTCCATCACCGCAGGAAAGATGTGGCAGAAGGGCGAGGCTGCTGGTCATACTGCCTCTGCAGCTGGGGAGCAGAGAAGGAACAAGAGACAGGAGGGAGATATAGGGCCTCAAGGCTTACCCCGTCCCAGTGACCCAACTTGGGGGACACAGCAGTGAGGCACAGAACCACCCTTGGGTGCTTCTCTGGGAGTCCTTGAGCTTCTGGCACTACTACCGAAAGGACACCTGCTCTGTTGGCCACTTACAGGAACCAGGCTCCGTGATGCTGGGAGTGTCCATTTCTGTTATTAACTAGTGGGTAGTGCCTGCCACCTAGAAAACAGCTTGTCGGAGAATGAAGGAGACTGCATTGAGTAGAATGTCACATGTCCTAAGGTGGTTCTCATGTCAAGTGAAGAATAAGCCAGCCTGAGGTGAAACACCTCCTTCTCATCCCCTCACCAGGCTTTCTAGGTTATCCCACACCTGGTCTCTGGGACCTGCTATTGTCCTCCAGCCTCTGTGCTCTCCAGCTGTTTGTCTAACCTGAATTTGTGCCTAGCACCCTTGCCTCTGGGCCTTTGCTAGGTGCTTCCCAGAGCCACAGCACCAGCTCTCACACCACCCTTGTATCTGAACACCTGCTCTGCTTCCTGACTCACCTCAGATGCCAACTGTTATTTCTGTACTTAACAGGAGGACTCTGCCTGCTGGAGGGAGACTGTTTGCATTCCTTTTCAGGATCCCCACCAGCCTGAGGGTGGAGATAGAGTATCTTGTTTCTACTTCTAGTATAGACGGTAGTCCAGTTGGGCATCAGTGAGCCAATGGCTGCTTTGGGGTGGGGGTGGGGAGCAGGTTCTGCTCTCCCTTCTTTCTTAGGTCTAATGAGCTAATTTTCTTGAAGGACAAAGCCAGGGTTTATCGTTTGCATGTTGTAGGGCACCTTGCCCCATGCTGGGTGTGGGGTGCGTGTGGCATGGCAGTCTTTGGTGGTTGTAGCCACTGGTTTCTTCCTCACCTCTTCTGAGTGTAACCATCTTGGCAAAAATGAAGACATTCTAAAGAGAACTTGTGCCCTTCCCCTTTGGCTATCAGATTATTGAACAATGGACCACAAGAAATTAGAATTTCCCCAGAAATCTCCTGGAGGGAGAGGGATGTTAGCCAGAGGGGAGCTTGTCTCTTGGAAGGAGAGTTCACACAGGTTTTGGCAGCTTGTTAGACCTGCAGGGGGAGCCAGGGCCGCATGGCCTGATGATAGGAGGACCAAGCTTGGCCACGATGGCTTAATCATGCATACCTCTTGTCTTCTCAAGCCTCAGTCATGTCAGGGTCCCAAAGATGGGCTTTTGTGGGGTCACTGAGCCTGACTCCTTTTCTTGATTTAAAAAAATAGATGCATTTTTATCTGTGTATGTGTGTGTCTATGTGAGTATATTCTCTCTCTCTCTCTCTCTCTCTCTCTCTCTCTCTCTCTCTCTCTCTCTCTCTCTCTCTCTCTGTACACTCACCTGAAGAAGCTATAGGAATTTGGATCCACTGGAGCTTGAGTTAAGGTGACCATAAGCCACCTGATGTGGGTGCTGGGAAACTGAACTTGAGCCAAGTTCAGGACTCTTGACCACTGAGCCAGTCTCTCCAGCTGCCTTGTGCTGATTTATTTGATCATGCTGAACTCATCTCCTTTTTCTGCTTTCCCTGTTAACTGTATTGTTAACTGTTAACTGACCTGTTGATGACGGATGAGAAAGCCTAGCTTGTTAGAGTCCACCAGGCTCCAACCTCTAACCACCATAACTCTGGTAACAGAATGGGACAGCCGGAAGGCATAGCCACTGCCCTCCTTGCTCCTGCCCTCTATGAGTTCCAGCCATTCTAGAATTCAGAATGTCTTTACTCTGCAACAAAATACAGCTGCCAAGAAGAAGGGACAGCAGTGCCTCTGGCATCTCAGAGGATGCCACTTGTTTTCAGTGAGGTCAGATGTGGGCTCTCAGTGGCCTTGGCTTCCTGTCACTGTGAACTCTGTTTAATGTCTCAGCTGGACTTGGCTGAGTGTGGGCATGCTCTCTGTTGTCCTGTGTGAGTTTCTGCAGGCCAGGCAGCCTGTCTCCTGCTTCTCCTGGAAGCTCGCCAGCAGGGGGAGCTGGCTCCATTAACTGCAGAATGGAAAGCAGGCATCACTTGGAAGAGCAGGCCAACTGGGCTGGACTTTCCTAGTTTAGCTCAGATCTTTTTGTTGTTTTGTTCATCAAAATGGAGATGAGCTTCTAAACATGACTGTTGGGTGTGACACAGTTGCCTATATTTGTGAGATTTTCCATGTAAATTCCCTAAGTAAGGATACCCCTTGTAGCCGGGTGGTGGTGTTTAATCCCAGCACTCAGAGGAAGACAAATCTCTTGAGTTCAAGGCCAGACTGGTGTACAGATAGAGTTCTAGGACAGCTAGAGCTGCCCAGAGAAACCATGTCTCGAAAAATGAACCAAGGGGGCTGGAGAGATGGCTCAGCGGTTCAGAGCACTGACTGCTCTTCCAGAGGTCTTGAGTTCAAATCCCAGCAACCACATGGTGGTTTACAACCATCTGTAATGGGATCTGATGCCCTCTTCTGGTGTGTCTGAAGACAGCTACAGTGTACTTATAATAAATAAATAAATAAATAAATAAATAAATAAATAAATAAATAAATAAATAAATTTGGACAGAAGCGTGGGGCCAGAAGGAGAAGAAAATAAAAAAGAAAAGAAAAAGAAAAACCAACCAGCCAAAACCAAACAAATAAGACCCAAAGCAACAACAATAACAACCCTTTTGAAGATATTTGCTCTTGTGTTACTATTACCTGTGACCTGGAGGGAGCTGAGATTGGTCTTTGGTGGGCTGGGATGTGTGTGTGTGTGTGTGTGTGTGTGTGTGTGTGTGTGTGTGTGTGTGTGTGTGTGTGTGTGTGTTGTGTGTGTGTGTTGTGGTGTGTGTGTGTGTGTGTGTGTGTGTGTTGTGGTGTGTGTGTGTGTGTGTGTGTGTGTGTGTGTAGGTGCCTGTCTACATGTGAAGATCAGAGTTCAAGCTTGAGTCATTCCTCAAGACTTACCCATTTTGTGTTTTGACAGGATCTCTCGCTGCTCTGAGTCTCACCAGTTAGGCTAGGTCATCTAGCCAGTGAGCTCCAGGGATCCACTTGTCTCTGCCGCTGTGGAGCTGGGATTACAAACACACACCAGCACTTCTGTCTTCTTGTAATGTAGGTTCCTAGGGGTGAAACTCGGATCCTCATGCTTCTGAGGCAAGTAGTTTACCAACAGGGCCATCTCTCAGCCTCTGTGGGCTACCTTTTACTGTTTTCCCAAAGATCCTTTTCAGAGAATGAGTAGACTCCCACCATAGCCAGTCTTTACTCCCCCTTTGCCTCACCCGTGCCTGCTCCTGTATCCTTGTCAGCCTTCCCACTTTAATGAGACTTTTACAGTAACCATGCCTTCTTATTTCTGGACGGTGCTACATTTGGGGCCTTGAGGATCCAGAAAGGCCGTTCTTCTCGGGGCCAACTGCTCCTTAGAGACAGTCCACAACGTTTGGTTTCACTTTCAAACCCGTTGATCCAAGGTCCATATCCCTTGCCCAGTGCTCACGGGTGGTTATCCAGCTCTGCCTTCATCATCCCTAGGCCAGGCCCCAGGCAACAGTGGACACCCCAAGCCCGCGAGGTTGCTCAGGGTTGCCAGTCCTCAGCTCGTGCTGCTTTCCTCACATAGCCACAGTAAAGCGGCCTGCCTTCATTTCCCTCGGCCTCGCAACCTGCCCTGGTGTTTGAATAGATGGCCTTGGGCGTCGCGCTGTGGAGGCAAACCCTTCTTCCCGACAGTCTTTTCCTCTCATTCATGCTCTCCATGCCACATTAAAACAAGTCTTGAGCACAGCTGGCAGCAACTTAGGACCTGTCTTCAGTTTAGGCCTCTTGGTAATGCCTGTAGCCTCCTGGTGGTTCCTGGCTCCTGGCCACCATGACCCCACTTGTTAGCCAGAAGGCAAACCTGCCGTCTGACTCCTGGTTCTTTGTTTTTTTTTTTTTTTTTTCATTTTGCTGACTGTCAGCCCAGATGCAGGCAGAGTCTTTTTCCATGCTATGAGGTGTTTGTTAGCCTGACAGTATAATTTGAGTATTTAGAAAGGTCTAAGTCTCTAACAGCTGTACCTCAACATTTGGCATCTCCAAAATAGCCCCTTCTCTGAGAACAATGCCTTTCTCCTGTATTTTTGTTTTGGAATGAGTTTTTCTCAGCTACTTTCCCTCACAATAGGAGAAGTGGTTCAGAACCACACTCTCTCAGGCACGGCATCTTTGCTCGGGAATCTCACTTCCCTGTCACCCACAGGCAGGGCACCCAAGAGGATGGGCACAGTTCACTCAGCACTAGATCCTGATTTAAAACAAAACACCCCTGAGTTTAAAATGAGAGGCTACCAGCACAAAACTGGAACCATAACACAGAAAGTCCAAGGCATTAGAAGAAAATTGTAATCTGACAAAAGTCAGAAAATAGAGAAAAAAGTGCAGAAAGTATAAAACATAAAAGAAAATTAGGAATGTGCTAACCACACCAGCAATCTCAATAAATGGAAGTGAGTTTAAATGTTATCTTAAATGTCTCTCTGAAATCTTAGAATAACCGGCTGTAGAAGGCATTTCCACTGCAAATGCTGTAGAAAAATTTTATATCACACATGACAAAGTACCTCACAGTATCATGCACCAAAATGTCACAGGGTACCCCATAACTATGTATCCTAGAATTTATATTTGTCAGTTGATGGGAGCTAAGTGTGTAGCTCAGAAGAAGAGTACTTACCTACATATAAAAAGCTTTGGGTTTTCCCAGTATGGCAAAGAAATAAAAATAAAGATTTAAAATCTATTTAAAAAGGGGGCTGGAGAGATGACTCAGAGGTTAAGAGTACTGACTGCTCTTCCAGAGGTCCTGAGTTCAATTCCCAGCAACCACACGGTGGCTCACAACCAACTATAATGGGCATCCGATGCCCTCTTCTGGGGTGTCTGAGCGGAGCAAGAGGGGCCGGAGCAAGAAGAAAAAGTATCTGGAGACAGCTACAGTGTACTAACATATAATAAATAAATAAATCTTTAAAAAATCTATAAAAAAAGATATTTTAAGGAAATCTTAATAAATATGTAGATATTTATACCAGTCAAAAATAGAATTCAAGCTGAAAACTATAAGATTTTTTAAAAAGCTATTTTGGGGCTGTAGAGATTGCTCAGTGGTTAGGATCACAGGTTTCCCTTCTAGAGGACCAGGGTTAGTATATTCCCAGCACTCCCATTGTGGCTGTCATCTGTAACCCCCACTCCAGGGGACCTGATGTCCTCCTCTGGCCTTGGGTACCCCAGGTTTCCCTTCCAGAGGACCAGAGTTAGTATATTCCCAGCACTCCCATTGTGGCTGTCATCTGTAACCCCCACTCCAGGGGACCTGATGTCCTCCTCTGGCCTTGGGTACCTCTCCCTCTATATGCACATACATATATGCAGACACATAAATAAAAATAAAGCATTTTTAAAAAAGAAATTGATCACCAAATAGCAAAGAAGATCTCAATTCTAAAAATATAGGATGATCACAACAAAATAACAGCAAGTAAAAAATAATAATAATGAAAATTTCCAGAGAAATTTATGAATAAGCCTATAAGAATTCGTAGTGATTGCTTGTTGTAAAAAGAATTGGAGGCAAACATGAAATTTTTATATTTAGCCACACAAATGAGATATTGGCTTGATTTTTTTTATTATTGAGTATATAATTTTGAGTTGTTTAAAGTAACAAGTATATAAAACAACAGATGAATATCAAATAAAAGCTCCTAACAATTGAATGGGGAGGGGACACTTAAAATGAATTACTTAGAAATAAAGTCACAACAGTTGTTACATATCAAAACCTCTGCTCAAGGGCAAAACAGTAGCCAGTGCTCACACATAGCCTGGAGTACACAGATTAGGAAAGAGCAAAGCTGCCGAAAATGTAAAGAAAGGACAAGCCTGAGAAAAGGTAAGGGTGGCACTGAAGTGAGATGAATCTGTTATTCTCTACTGCAGTAAACATCCACGAGAACTTACAGAGCCAGTAATCCAGTAAGTAAGAATAAAACAACGTGATGCTCTTACTCTTTACTTAGGCAGAAGTTAGCTCCTCCTGCTGGTGGGGATGTTTGGGGGAAAGGCCCTTGCATTACGTTGAGAGGGCAGTAAATTGCTTCATCACAGAGAAGTCAGGGTCTGCAGGTTAGCCTGTTGTCCATGGGCAAATAGTGTCACCCATAGCTCCTCAAGAGCAAGACTTTCATAGGCACCAGAAGAGTCTCCATGGGAGCTAGGTAAGGCGAAGAATTGGCATGAGAATTAACCAACACCATTCTAGCTGGGGAGGTGGCTCAGTGGGTAAATCACTTCCTGTGCAAGTGCGAAGACTTGAGTTTGGATCCCACACAAAGTGGGACACCACAGTGCATCGGTAATTGCTGATCTCCCAAGGCAAGATGGTAGGCAGCCACAAGGGTATCCCTGGAAGTGTGTGGGCCAGCTAGTCACACACAGTGTGGAAGGCATGAACCAACCCCAGGCTGGTAAGTGATTGTCACACGTGCACTGTGACACATACATACATGAACTCACACAGGAACATGTATGCACATACACACATGAGCGTGAGTGCACGCACACATGGAGGGGGGATGTATAAACAAGAAGACCCGGGTAACACTGAAAAGAAACTAGGCTGAGAAACACAGGGCAGGAGGTGCAGAGAAGAGCATGCAGTGGTCATCAGCAGAGAAAACCTGGATTTGACAACCCTCCGCCAGAGGTTAGCAGGTAGATCAACCCCCAGAGCCACCCGTCTGCAGCATAATTCTCTATCTTACAGCTGGTCTCACCCTAGGGAGATCAGTACTTGGCTAGTTGTGAACCATGAGGACGGGGTCTCTGTTTGAATGTATCTCAGCGCTGTGGGTGCTCTCCCACTGCAGTGTACTCGGGAGACACCCCACCGCGAGAACATCAGCCAACCCAGGGGCTGCTTACAGTCTGGCTATCTGGGAGCACAGAAGGCCTGCACAGCTCACACACTGCAAAGCTAAGTGTGGCCAGCAGAGGCCCCTAGTATACAAAGAAGGCAAGCCATAAAGAGGAGGCAGCTACGGGAGCCATCAGACCTGCAGGGTGGAGGCTCAGTAGAAGCAAGGATGGTAGGAAGGGCAGAGTGCACACTTGGGCTGATGTTCCTCGCTCATTTCTTCTCTCCTTTTCTCCCATTTTATTTTTACTACTTTTAGTAGTATTTTTTACTTTATTGTGTTAAAACAAATACATGTTTTTATTCTGTATGCCGTTTTATAGCTCAATCTTGCCAGTGCATTTTTCTTTTTCAAGTTAAAAAATTCTTTTTTAAATTTTATTTTATGTGTGTAGGTATTTTGCTTGCATTTATGTTTGTGTGCTACATCCATGCCTGTTGGTTGCAGAGGCTACAAGAGGACATTTGGATTATAAATGGTTGTGAGCTGCCATGTTGAGAATTGAACCCAAGTCCTCTGGAAGAGCAACAAGTAGTCTCA
The DNA here is from genome assembly GCA_028551405.1 of Uromys caudimaculatus. Lineage (NCBI taxonomy): Eukaryota > Metazoa > Chordata > Mammalia > Rodentia > Muridae > Uromys > Uromys caudimaculatus. The sequence continues at coordinate 51,817,049 of CM052708.1, forward strand.
ACCATTGAGACTCTCATTCGGGTCTCTTGCTGCAATATCTACAGGAAGTTTCTCCCTATGTGCAGTTGGGCAGATGTCCGTGTTGAATAGAATCTTAGGGGGCCCTCTGATCCCTCAGTGCCTAACTAATATCCATTCTGTGGGTCACCACAGCTTCACTACAGTCCTCCTGGAAAGAACAGTCAAGCCCAAGCCAATCCAGATGTGGCTCACATTTGGGACCTGGGTGGCGAGGATAAGAAGTGTGGTCCAGCCCAGAGCCTGGCCTCCGGTGTGACTGGTTCAGCAGGTCCATGGTCAGACACCAGACCTGTGAGACTTACGGCCCAGGACTGTATCTGCAGCTGTCCAGACCAGCCCTGGGGCACAAGCTCTTCTGGCCATTCAGTGCAAGGCTCACACTGTGAGCAGCCTTAGTCACACATCCTAAAGTTCTCTCCCCTTTCCTCTTGAGTATATTTAGGGGTCTTGAATGACTGAGGCCAGCCAACAGCTAAGAAGGCTAGGTCCCACAGCCAGGGTTCAGGGAGCATCAGACGTTCACAGGGCCGACTACCTCTGACAGAGGCAGACAGCCTCTTCCTCCAGCCGCCCGCTGACACAGCAGCCACAGTGCAGGGCTGTTAGGCAATGCTTTCTTCAAAACATTTTGCTCCATCTCTGTCTCTCCTCTCTTAAAATTTCATTTACATTCGTTATGTGAGCCACTGCACAAGTGTGGCGGTCAGAGGACAACCTTCCAAAGCCAAAGCTATCCTACTCTGTGGCTCTCAGGGATTGAACTTAGATCATCAGCCTGGCTGGCAAGGCCCCCCCCCCCCCATTGAGCTCTCCCCTTTTCCTTTCTACTCTACCTTTACAGCTATTTTGACTTATCTTATTTGTGATGCTTTGTATATGCTTGGGCCAGGGAGTGGCACTATTAGGAGGTGTAGCCTTGTTGGAGTAGGTGTGTCACTGTGGACATGGGCTTTAACACTCTAGTTGTAGCTGCCTGGAAGGGAGTATTCTGCTAGCAGTCTTGAGATGAAGATGCAGAACTCTCAGCTCCTCCTGCGCCACGCCTGCCTGGATGCTGCCATGTGCCTACCTTGATGATAATGGACTGAACCTCTGAACCTGTAAGCCAGCCCCAATTAAATGTTGTCCTTATAAGACTTGCCTTGGTCTTGGTGTCTGTTCACAGCAGTAAAACCCTAACTAAGATTTTATTACTTTCAATTTTTAAAAAAGTTCTAGTATTTTAATTTTTTATTCCCCTTCTTACATGGGTGTAATTTTGTTTTTTAAACTTTCTAATCACTGGGAAATCTTCTGCTGCTCTTTTCTTTTTCTGTTTTTTTCATCTCCTTTTTCTTGCTCTCCAAAGCATTCTGCTCCACTCCATTTCCCTCCCCTTTAACTTGCTCCCCTGTTGCCCTCCCTTCCTTCTTTCTATGTCTTTCCTCATCTCATTTACTGTGTCCACGTTTATTCTAACTCTCTAACCTGACGGCACATTCTGCATGACGTTAGATATTTCCAGACTTAGATCAGTTTCGGTCCGCTCGGAGTGCTAACTGATTTTCAGTCATTCTGTGTGCTGCAGGGTTTGAGGTTGTTACAACAGTTTTCTTTCTTCGCTCTGAGCAGTGTTGGGGATGCAGCCCTCTAGACTGCTCACAGGAAGACCCCCAAACAAAGCTGGAAGAGAGGTCCCACTAACAAATCCGCAAACCACAGCACATGCGGAAAGGCCAGGTAATATGACCCTTCAAAAGAGCTCAGCTCCCCAGCCACTGAATTCAACAACACCAAGGTAGGCAAGAGACAGAGGGTTCAGAAGTTTACTTGTAAGACTGACCAGTGACTCCAGAGGACACAGACAACAGATGGGCTGAATCCAGGACCTAGAGAAGATGGTCAGGCACATGGAAGAAAATGTCAGCAAAATGGATGAGAGAGTCATCAGGTGTGCACAAGTTAGCAGCACAGCAAGGAAGTTCAACAAGGAACATGAGATTTTGAAAACAAAACAGAAATGTTGGAAATGAAAAACTTGGGAAAAAAAAAAAAGCCAAACCAACAAACTCACTCATGATACAAAACATTGAACACCCTGAGCCAAGCAGAAGACAGAATATCAAGAATGGAGGATGGAGTTGAGAAAATATGGAGTTGGAATGTCAGTATCCAAAAAGAAACTGAGCTCTGATGAAGAGACCAAAGACAGAGACCAGCCATCAGGAGCTGTGCTAAAACCAAAAGGCAGAGTCTGTTCAGTAAAGTCAGAGCAGACAACTTCCCAAGCCAGACAAAGAGTAGACACCCAAACCGTGGCGTTTAAAGGCCAGATCTGACCAGAGAGCCAGCCTTTCCATGACATACCAGAGTTCAGACACCAGCGTGCGAAGCAAAGACACGTGAAGAGCTGTGAAGGAAACCGCCGACTCATCTTGTAAATGCTAGGGAGGACGGCCAGTGACATGGTCCGCCCGGGAAAGCACTCTGGCCAGACCCAAGTCTCCCTAGTACCCACAGGAGGAGAGACCTGACATCAGAAAATTATCTTCCAGCATAATGCACATGCACGTGCACGCGCGCGCACACATGCACACACACACGCACACACACACATACACACATGAGAATGAGAGAGAATGAATCTCTCCTTTTGCCTTATGGGTTCTGGAGATCAAACTCGGGACATCAGGTATTGTGGCAAGCACCTTTACCTGCTGAGTCATCTTGCCAGCCTTGTTTTTCATTAACAGAACAGGGGCTCACTGTGTTGCCAAGGCTAGACTTGAACTCCTGAGCACCATCGATCTTCCTGACTCCTCAGAGGTTGGGAGTCTGGGCAAACATCCCTATGCCTGGGCTGGTAGTGACATCTTGCCTTAATAGTGTACAGTGCTTTCCAGTTATGGGCCAATGTCAGTGCACTGTCACTTGAGGTTCATAGTGTACATGAACTGTGCTAAGCAGGTTCGCTGGGTCTTGACAGGTGTGTGACAACATGGTTCATCATTACAGTGTCATATGGAGTTGTCTCACTATCCTAAACACTCCTCCAGTGCACCTGCCATGTTGACATCCCACCTCAAGGCCCTGCCAAGCCCTGATGCTTTATTGTTCCATAATCTTACTGTTTTGGACTGTCCTATGAGGGGCCTCACACATTGGAGGGTTTATCTGTTTACTTCCCCTTTTTATTAATACAAATAAACCTCTGTAAGCATCTGTGTGCAGCTTTTTGTGTGGACATAGTTTCCAGCAAACGCATCTGAGTATGACTCCTGAGTTGTGGCCGGACTCTGTTTAGTTTTGTAAAGAACTGCTGAGCTGTCTTCAGGCCAGTCTTCCTCCAAGCCAGCAGTAAATGAGAACTCCTGCCGACCCACCCTCGTTTGTGACCATCAGATCCTTGGATGTCAGCCATTCTAAGAGGTGTGCCCTGGTCCCTGCGGTGGCTTCCATCTGTGTCTCCCTAGTGACACGTGATGTCTCACAGCTGCTCCTGTGCACGTTTGCCATCTGTCACTCTTCATAAAATGTGCAGCCCAGGTGACAGCTGGGGGCTCCTGGCCCCTCAAAAGTCAGATAAGATTTATTAAGTCCTGTACCCAAGCCTGTGAAAGTGCTAATGCCTCCAGGAGATAAATGAAGAGTAGGAGAAGCTTCGAGAAGTGGAGGCATTTACCGCACTTACGTTTTCTATGGAACAAATGAGCGACTTCCAGTCTACATCACATGGCCTTGGTAAGGGCAATCTCCAGTAGGTGGGGTGGTACTATTATTTATTTATTATGATTATTCCTTGAAAAATGAAAATGCTCAGATAAATCGTCCCAGCTTACAGAGGTGGCCGAGTGAGACATGAGCCCTGGCCGCTGGTCACTCAGCCCTAAGGGCCTCAGGCTGGCAGAGCCCACCAGCTTGTGGAAAACTGCTGAAGCTGATAAGAATTGCAACCATCTGTTTTTTGGTTTTCTTTTTTTCTTTCTTTTCTTTTCTTTCTTTCTTTCTTTCTTTCTTTCTTTCTTTCTTTCTTTCTTTCTTTCTTTCTTTCTTTCTCCTTCCTTCTTTTCTCCCTTCCTTTCTTTTCTTTTCCCTTTTTAACATTTATTTGTTTACTTATTTTGTATGAGGACAGGAGTTATGCTTGTGGAGGCCTGAGGACAATTTTTGGGAGGGACAGGACAGAGGGCCAGAAGAGTGAATGGAGATCTGCAGATGGAGGGGTGAGAGGAGGCACCTCTAGGATGTGTCAGAGACCTAGGATGAGGGAGGCCCCCAGGTCTATGGAGGTGACTTTAGCTGAGATTTACAGCAGTGGGGAGATGGAACCTGAAGAGGCCACCTCCTGTAACCAGGCAGGACTCCCAGGGAGAGATAAGGTCACCAACCCACCCATAAAAAGTTTCTACCCCAGAATACCCCCTTTAAAGTTTTTGTCACAGCAACAAGAAAGGGAACTAATATAGTCTCTGTGTGGGGAATCCAACATGAAACAGATTTGAAGGAGTGACTGCCTCTGTAGTGTAGCTGGATCCTGAGGGGATGAAAAACTAGGACTTACCCTTGCAAGTTAGGATGGCTGTGCAGTCTAAGACATTGCATTCGGGAGTGAGACATGGAGGGAAAGACGGGGAGGGGGGGGAGGGCAGCCAATGCAGAGGTGCTGGACTAGTCAGGGTTTCAGAACCAACAGAGTATGTGCATGCCATAAAAGGTGGTTTATTAGATTGGCTTATGTCATCAACAGTCCCAGTCTGATACTAAAGGCCTGGCAGTTGTTCCCTGAGGGTGGTTCTATGAGTCCATGTTGGAATGCTGAAGAAGCTGGAGGCCAGTGTTATTTGGCTATAGCAGCTGTCAAAGATGGGGCCTTGCAAGCTGTCTGTGAACACTGCCTTCTCCCCACATCTCTACGATGCCAACCTGTTGAAGGGTGCTGCTCCCAACTGGGAGGGGCATCTTTTCTTCCAATTACTGCCCCACGTGTCAGTTCCCTCCAGAAACACCTCTATAGACAGACATACAGAGGTGAATGTCCATAATTGTAGATATTAATCCAGTCAAGTTGGCATCCAAGACCAACCATTACAGACCCCAAGTAACATCAGGGACAAGAGTGGGGATAGGGAGGAAGAGATGATCCCAGAGGCTCTGCCAGCGGCTTCTGAGGGCTTGGGTCTCTGGGTGATGTGAGGGCAGCAGACCAAAGCAATGTGAAGCTAGACGGTATGAAAGGCTCTCTTGACTGCGCTAATGGGAATAAACATAGGAGCAGAGGCCGACACAGGGAAGAGGCTGCTTGACAGATACCACAACACTGTATGTGAAAGGTGACACGGCTGAGGTTAATGTCTCTCCATAGAGGGCATGGGAGAGGGCCAGATGCTGCCCATGTAGAAGACACAGGGCTCCTGAAGACTGCATATGGAACATGAAGAAAGAGGGGTCCTGGGTGACAACTGGAAGATATAACAGAGACAACGTGTGTGATGATGGTTCACTTTGCATGTAGATCTGACGGGGCCATGAGATGCCCAGGTAGCTGGTCAGTCATTATCTCTGGGAGCATCTGTGTAGATACCTCTGGAGGAGGTTAGTATTTGAATCATTAGACAGTAAAGGTTCAAGTCACCCATGGAGGGACATCATCCACTAAGCCGTGGGACCCGAACAGAACACCAAGGCAGAGGAAGGGTGGGTTTACCCTCTGCTGGAGCTGAGATGTTTATTTTCCCTTGCCCTCTGACTTCTGTGGACTGACTTAAGCCATTGGTTCTTCTTGTTCTCCATTTCTCAGGAGATGAGAAATAGTCTAAAGTGAACAACAAACATCAGATCTCTCCACTGGCCGGAAGTCAGTATGTGAATGGAAAGGAAGAAAGCCTGTGATTGGCTGGGTATTTATTCTAGCCCCTTGCTAGAGACTGTTTACGTGTCATCTGTTTTTTGAAAGAAAAGAACATTATGCAGTAGATTTTATTATCTCCACCCACTAGATAAGGAAACAGGCTCAGGGTCGTACCATGTCACTGACAGGTAGGTGCTGAAGATGTGGGTATAGGGCTACCAGAGGGAGCAAAGATGGCCACCACACTGCCTTCTGCCTTCAAGACTTACCTGCAGACAAGAAGTGGGTAATGACAGTGAGTCACTGTCTCCCTAGCCAAGAAAGCAGAGGCATGTATTCTGCCTGGTCTAAGCCTGTTCACCACGTGTCCACACTGCAAAATGCATCAAAGATGTCACCCCTGTGGAAAATCCCTTCTGTGCCTTCAGCCCTGTCTTATTTCTGCCGGTGACATGACAGGGTGAAATTAACATTATAACCTTCCTAGGTAGATGTCTGTCTTACCCATCACTGAGGCCAGGGAAGTCTATGCTCAGGGCCACAGGGGGCTGGCACATTTCCCAGGAATGGGGATGTGGCAGCTAATGGAGTACAGGGAGAAAGAAGATGTGTTTTCTGGCTGTGAAGCAGCAGATGCTTTGTGCCCCTGTCCTTTTCTTATTCGCAGGCTCCTACTTTGGGTACACATTGTCTCAGGAGCCACGGCTGGCGAATGGTGCTAGAAGCTGTCCTTCTGTGTGCATAGCACACGCATGGTTTCCATGGGAACATCTCAGAAGGAGGATGCTACATTTCCAGCTCTTGGTGGCCTTGGATAAACAATGGTGTTGGATGTTGCTGAGAAGTCCAGAACCTTCCTTCTGCCTCCTCTAACAATATCTCTAAGTCACCCCTCCACCGTACAAAAATCAGCCGAAATGGAAAATTAGGCCCATTCAGCTCTTACCATGTAGGATAAAACTTCATGTTTAATAGGTTCTCCCCCTGTCTCATGTGTGTGTGTGTGTGCGTGTGTGTGTGTGTGTGTGTGTTTGTGTAAACCATATCCATCAAACTGGCTTACGAATACAAGGTATCTGAGGAGATCATTCTGTTGAGGGCTGCTCAGGTTTCTCTAGGTATTTGGGGGACTCCTGCTTCTCTCCAGTGTGCCATCTCTGCAGGTGCTGGAGCGCTGTTGATGCCAGAGTTTGAACAGTTTTGCTCCTGAGCTCTCCAGCTCGCTCGCTCACTCACTGGCTCTCACTCACACAGTCCTCTGTTCTTGAGGCACACCCATTTCATGCTAGGTGCTGTACCACACCACCTGAGAACACAGAAGACCCACACGGACAAGTTATGGCTGCCTTTGTTGTTCTAAGCAGTCAGCCCAGGAAAACCAGCCGAAAGCATGGGTGTAAGGATACGGAGAGGGAGGTGGGGGAGGGGAGGCTGTGGGTACTGGATGGATAGTTTCTAATGCAAGGAAACTAGTTAGAGACCATGGCTATGTTTGACCCTTAGGGGCCTAAGGCCAAGGGAGGGTAGCCTGTGCTCCATAGAAGCAGCTCAAAAAGGACATGAGATTAGTGTATTACTTACTTTTCTTACTGGGATAGAGTATCTGACCAAAGAGTCCATTTTGGATCACACTTTGAGGGGACATAGTCCATCATGGAGGGGACACCATGGCAGTGGGGCCTGAGGTAGCTGGTCACATTGTACATGACTGCTCAGCCTGCTTTCTCCTCTGTTCATTAGGGAACATAACCCATGCAGCAGTATAGCCTGTGCTTAGAGTGGATCTCCCAACCCTAGCTAACTGAATTTAGATAATTCCATATCATGACTGTTGTGGTTCATAATGCAGTGAGAAGAAGCGCAGTTTTCTCTCTGGCACGCCACCTTAATTTCTCTTGGGTATCACTCAGTAGTGGGGCTGATGGGTGGGTGGGTTGTGTGCATATTTATTTTGGTGTTAGGGGTAGAACCCAGGCCTCATGTGTGCTAGGCAGGGACTCAACCCGTGAGCCATGTCCCCAGCATGGAGGGCCCTCCAGTCTGCTTGCCATGATGGCTACAGAGGGTTCTAACCCTGCCCATGATATTCTGTTAGAACGGGTCATGCATTTTCTCCACATTCTTACCCAGAATTCTTTTCGAATAATAGGCCATCCTTACAGGTATAGGCCAGTATTTCATTGTCGTTTCTTTTAGACTTACTTTACTTCTTAATTATGTGCACATGTGAGCTCAGATGCATTCAGAGTCCGAAGAAGACATCAGATCCTTTGGAGCTGGAGTTACAGGTGGTTGTGAGTTGCCCGGCACAGGTGCTGGGAAGTGCACAAGCGTTTTCTGGAACATCAGTTCATGTTCTTTACTACTGAGCCATCTTTCCAACCCCTTTATTTTATTTATTTTTATTATCAAGCCTGGACCAATCCTTTCTCAAAGGGATATGTGAACAATGGGTCCCCACATCTGCCATCCAAATCTGGTCCCAGGTAAAGTCCTAGGCCCTCAGTGATGAATATCGGGGGTCTCAGAGTCTGTCCATTTAGCACACATGCACACACTGAAGAGAGCCTCTGCATGGGGCTCAGCCGACATTGCATGCTGGCTTCTGTGGTCTCTCATTTCCTGAGTGTTTGTCCCCCTTCCCCAGTCAGCTTGCTGGTTCTCCAAAGCTACAGACCTCACCTGACTTTAGCATAGCAACAGAGCCTAGCACAGGACTGAGAACGGAGGCGGGCCTTGGGAACACTTTCTGGTTTAGAGAGAAGGCTTCTCTTTGCCCTTTCATCATGGGTGCTATGTGACCCCCACAAACCCCTGAGCATTGCAGTTGGAAGCGACCAGCTCACCCTCAGGGTGAACTTCCAGGAGATGAGAGCTTTCCTTCCCTCCCCCGCCACCAATCACTGTTCATGTCACAAACTGAAGACAAAGCCACGTTTAGCAATTCCTGCAGTCCCACTCTTGACACCTCCCGCACAGAAAAGCATTTGACAACTGGTTCCTATGGTAACGGGCTTTCTTTGAAATAATTTCTTGTTCGCTGTGCCAGCCCCCCACCTTCCTCTTCTTGAGAGTAAATGGCCATCATTGAAAATGTGACAAGGAGAGAATATTCCGCCAGCAAAGCCAGTGGTGGGGGCAGGGGTGGGGACTCTGACTGGCCTAGAGAAAGGGCTCACAGAGGTTACTGTCCTCAGAGCTATGCTGATGCTCAGCAATGGGTTAAAGTCTACCAAAAGTGAAGTCTCCAGAAAGCTGACAGCAGCATTAACAGGCACTATTTAGAGCAACACGGAAGTGTGGCGCACTCTAATTTTGGAGAAGAGCCATTTTCGCACGTTCTGAGCAACAGTGTCTGTCCTGAAAGCTGATTGCTCCCTCTTCCTGTTGCTTGCCAGTCTCGGCACACAGGTGAGGTTCTTTTCTTCATAGGGGAGTTGACTTTGCCCCTCATATTTGTTTCCATGGTGCCAAACTTCAATTCTGCTATGAACTGAACTGCATTAACCCCAGATTCCTGTGTTCAAACCCTGGCCACCCAGTCCAATTGCATTTGACTGTGTGTGTTGGTTGAGGGTTTGAAGAGGTGATTAAGATACACTGAGACTGATAGGGTGAGCCCTAATCCAGTATGACTAGGGACCTCAGAAGAGAGGATCAGAACACACAGAGTCACTGGGCACATGTGAACACAGAGGACAGCTGTCTTAGGAGAGATCCTGTAACATCCTGTTTTGGGTCAGGTAGGGGCTGCAGCTCAGTTGGTAGAGTACTCAGCTGGCATGCCCCAAGCCCTTGCTTTGTTCTCCAGCACTACATAAAAGCAGGTGTGGGATGCACGCCAGTAATCCCAGCACTTGGAAGATGGAGGCAGGGGGATCAGACGTCCAAGGTCATTCCTAGGCTATACAGCAAATTCAAGGCTAGAATGGGCTGAGTGGATGCTACCTAGGTTTTTCTCTTTTAAGCTAGACTGTTATAGACCACTAACATTTATTTTTCAAGCTTTCATAGACTGAAAAGTCCGAGATCAAGGTTCTGGCTGATTTGGCGATCAGTGAAGATGCACTTTCTGGATCATAGATGGCATCTTCCCATAGTGTCCCCAGATGGCAGAAGAGCCAAGGGTGCTATCCGGGGTTTCTTTTATAAAGAACACTAATCCAATGTGATGGCTCTACCTTCATGACTTTGTCACCTCCCAAGGGCCCCACATTCAAATTAATGCCACCACGATGCGTGTTTGAATGGAAGAGTGAGTGAATGACTTTTCCTTCACTCCTCCTCTCCCTCCTCCTCCTCTTCTTTTGGGATATGGTCTTAAGTAGCCTGGGCTGGCCTTTAACTTGCTACATACCCCAGGCCCTTGAATTCCTGATCCTTCTTCCTCCAGCTCCCAGTGTTGAGATTACAGGCATGTATGTGCCACCATGCTGATTTTTGGAACTTCAACATAGAAGTCTGGGCAGAGGCTCAAATGTTTAGTCTATGACAGTGCACGGTGAAGAGAGCGGTCTCAGCAGAAAGCAACTCTGCTGACCCCTTATCTTAGGCTTCCAGCCTCCAGAATTGCTTTGTGTGGAAGCCTCTGTGTAGCATTTTGTTACATCCGTCCAAAGGAATTAATACAGCTTTCCGGGAGCCACGGTCTCCATTTTTCAGACCAGTGTGTGGGACCATGTCTGTGGTCATTCTACTTTTGAGTTCCTCTCAGGAATGGACAGTTTCCACCAAGCACTGGGAAAACCCATGGCCTCTGCCTTCTGATGTGTGATGTTCCATGGCTCAATGTACCCAAAGGCCTTGTCACATAAGATGCTCATAGTATTCAATGAAGCCACTTGTAGTCACTCAGCCAGCTGCTGCTGATTATAACTTCATGATGCGTCTTAGTGATATGGGACCATGTGCTTGAGTATCTTCCACCCACTTACCTGAACCATATTGTTAACATTATCTATTCCATGGTGGGGTCCCCTGAGGCTGGAATCTACCTTGGTTTTCTTTGTATCTCAACCACTGGCCCAATGCTGAATAAATATTCTGAATAAATCACCATATTTCAACTAAGGGGTGTTTTGATTTAAAGCTTAAAGAGAAGGAGACAAAGGCTTATCGAGCCTGGGCGGCTTGCCCAGCTAGATGGTCATATACTATGAGCATTTGGGGCGTACCCTCTTGTGGTCAGAAACCAAAGGTGAACCCATGTGTTCCAGAGACCATCACACCACACAGCTTGTTTGCAAGTATTTACCCCTTCATCCCTTCGTTCTCTTGACTAGAATTTCCTGCAGTTTTGAGCCCAGAGCCTACATATCATCAGCATTCAGCACATTTTTAGAAATGAATTAATGAATAAATGAAAGCAGAAACCATTCTTCATTCCTACTTCTGGCGCTCAAAGCCTTCCACAATCTGGTCTCTTTGACTCCGGCACTCTGAGATGTAACCCTTTATGGCTCATCTCTAATGTGCTTGCACAGACATGCGTAGCTTGGAGCTCAGCTCAGGCCCCAGTTGTGCTGCCCTACCCCCACTGTTTTCTGTGCTGAGGATGAACCCAAGCCTCAAGCATACTGAGTGCATATTCCGCCCCAGCCCACTCCAGCTCCTTCCCTTCCATGTTGTCTGCCATCTTTGAGCCTAACCAAGCCCTCCCTCTTTTGAGGCTGGAAGGAGCAGGCAACAGAAGAGACTGGAAAGAGCCTCCTGGTATGGGCTTCATGTTAGGAAGAAAACCTGGAGAGACAGGAACAGAGATTTGTCCTTTGCCAGCCACCGTGGCCATGACTTAAGGCAAATCCCACAGCTGAAATCCCTTCAGTTCTGTGCTAGGGGTTTAGAATAGACAGTAAGTTGCTTCCCAACCTCAACACTGAATATACGTCAGTCCATGGCCTGTTGTCAATCTGTGTAGTGCACGAAATCTCTCTTCTTTCCTTCTGGTTCAGGAAAGAGATCTTCCTACTGAGGACCATGTGTGCTCAAGACCAGAACCACAGTTCACCTTGCATACCCTCTGTTTCCCTCTCCAGCCTCCTTACCTGTCAGCTTTTAATGTGCTATTTATTTATTGAGAGGCAGTGTCACGTGCATTCCAGGCCGACCTTGAATTCACTGTGTAGGAGAGGCTGACCTAGAACTTCTGATCCTCCTGCTTCTGTCTTCAGAGTGTTGGGATCACAGGCTTGTGCCACACTGATCCATTTCTGTGCTGCTGGGGACCAAGCCCAGGGCATACTGGGCAAGCATCACCAACTGAGTGGCATCACCAGCCCAGTACTATTTTTATACTTTCAAACCAGAAAGATGGACTTCCACTTTGGCTATAATGGATTTAGAACCAGACTTGTCTTACTTCTGTAAACATGAACAGACTAGACAAAAGACAGAGTAAGGTGTTTTCTGACCCAAGACAGCAGTCAGTGTTGGATTGTGACTCCTGATAGGAAGGAACACAAGCCTCATCTGTGCATTTTCTGTGGCCTGGAGACTGCCATCTTGACCATAGCGAAGGCTTGAGGTATCCATTACAGACAGTGGTATCTATTGCTAACTTAAGGGAGAACCCAGGGCATTGGACTTCCCAGGAAAGTGTAGGGGAACAGGAAGCTATGTAGGAAACAGAGCTTGGAGTGTCTACTCAGGAGCTGTGTACCTTCTGAGAGAAGAATCAAGATTTTGTAAATGGTCATTCATGCATAGAATAAAACTCTCTTTACCAAGCAAACCAAGGAAACTTAGGTGGGTTTCCCACTGAAAGCTGAGTGTGGTACTGGAGCTCACATGGGCTGCTGATATTTGAACTATGAATGAACAGAAGAGGGAAACCTCTTTGAACAGTTTCACTGCTCATTTGAGACTATACAAGGATCATGTATAAATAGTAGCCCTACTATTATATTAGCTGTAAGACTATTAGTAGTAAGACTACTACTACTATTACTGCTACTACTATTAGTATAATTAGTAGTAATTAATCCCATTTATCTCATTCTAATTCACCTTAAAAACAAACCACAAAAGGCTGAAGCTGTTTCACAAATAATTTAACTGTATACTAGAACTAATGTCAACATTCTTTAAAGGAAGAAAACAATCCAGATACTCAGTGGCCTAACATTTACAGCAACCAGTGTCACTCTCAGGCCAGTCAGGGTTCAAAAATGGAAGAGCATATAAAACGAGAATTGACTTATATAAATGAGAGAGGCTCATTAAGCAAACTCGAAGTCAATACGGCGAACGAACAGTCATGGATCGGTCATGAGTGTGCTGAAAGACAAGTAAGAGAAGAGATTCTGAGCTCAGAAGTGGTCTGAATTCTTTCTTTTCCCTTTTTCCTTTCCTTTCCTTTCCTTTCCTTTCCTTTCCTTTCCTTTCCTTTCCTTTTTCCTTTCCTTTCCTTTCCTTTCCTTTCCTTTCCTTTCCTTTCCTTTCCTTTCCTTTCCTTTCCTTTCCTTTCCTTTCCTTTCCTTTCCTTTCCTTTCTTTCTTTCCTTCCCTCCCATTCTTTCCCTTTTGTTTGTTTGTTTCTTTCTTTCTTCCTAACTTTCTTGAAACAGGGTTTCACCATGTATTGCTGGCTGGCCTTGAACTCACAGAGATCAACCTGTCTCTGCCTTCCAAGTGCCCAGATTCTCTTTTAAAGACTTTGAACTGAGGCTGGATAGTAAGCTAAATTGTTAAGGTTGTGTATTGCTCTTCCAAAGGACCCCAGTTCAGTTCCTAGCACCCATATTGGGCACCTCACAACAGCTTGTCACTCCCTCTGGGGATGGAGGCCCTCCTCTGGGGCCACACACAGACATGCATATACACATAATTAAAAATAAAACGTTAAAATCGTTGGAAAGACTGCCAGCTGATTAAGTCGGGCAGGCATACTTTAAATAAACTTCATTTCAGTAACTTGAAAACTGACATGTGTGAGGTTCTGGATTTGATCCCAGCACTCCAAAAACAATCAAACTGAAATGAACTAAGAACAATGAATTATGGACGTCGTCGACACATAAAACAGTCTCCAAATCTGCACATCAGCTTGTGTTTGTTCGATATTGGGAAGGGACCTGTGTTGCAGAATGGCTTCTACCTCCTTCCTGTATCTAACTCAAAGAGAGAGAGTATGTTTTGACCTCACCCAAACCAGGAACATTCTAGAAAGAGGATTCTGGGCCGTGGTTGGTACAGCAATCGCACGAGCATGCTCGAGGTCCTGGGTTTGACCTAAGATTGTGGCGACAAAATAGAAAAGGAATCTGGAGCCACCGTTAGTACAAGCGATACGTCACGGAGTCCGCACACCCCGTATCTCATAGAACAACGTGGTTAGACATGCAGTCGAGCTGAGAAATGGAACCAGGGTCGGGAGCACAAGACGAATAGACCCATACTCGATAGAGAGACAACTGCGTTAACAGGGAAGGACCTTAGGGGGGCATCAGAGCATGTTCTAGAATTCAGAGGAAACCGTGAAGATAATGAGAGGATAAAGGAGAGCACGATGAGGAACCGAGAGGGATGTGGGGGCGGGAACAGAATATCTGGGCCAAAAAGTTCTCTAGGCTTCACTTCAGATTCTGTTCTACAACACAGCAACAGCAGCAGCAAAGTCAGTGAGGTGGAAGACTCAAGAGTAGCAACTAACTGCCCAAGGCGACACACAGAGAAAAGGAGAGGAGGAAAGGAACATTGCCCCTAGGGAATATTAGAACAACCTGCAGGAAATGAGCATGGCTGGAGTCTCTCAACAAGGGTGACATCAAGACAGTTACTTAAAGAAGAAAATACTTTCCAAATTTGATGAAAAACTATAATCTTGATGGTCAAGAAGCCAGTGAACACTAAGCAGAATTTTAAAAATCACACCAAAGTGTATCTAACTTGTTGAAAACAAGTTAGAAAAAGAAATTCTAGAAAAATCTCAACTAGATAAAGACACAAGATGTACAAAAGGATAAAAACTAGAACCACAAATATTTTTCAGAAATAGTGCAAGCAAGAGGATAAAGCAAACTTTGATGTTCAGAATTTTAAAATTTTTTTATTTTAGCCGGGTGTGGTGGCACATGCCCAGCAGTTGGGATGCAAAGGCAGACAGATCTCTGAGTCTGAGGCCAGCCTGGTCTACAGAGCAAGTACCAGGAAAGCCAGGGCTACACAGAGAAACCCTGTATCTAAAAATTAAAAAAAAGAAAAAGAAAAAGAAAGAAAGAAAATTAATTTAATTAATTAATTTTATTGGATGAGGCATGTATTTGCCTTAGCATGCATGTAGAGGTCAGAAACCTCCTCGCAGTAATCCGTTCTGTCCTTCTGTCATATGCAGGTTGGGGATTGATCTCTGGTCACCAGGTCGCAGCAAGCACCCGCTGAGGTTTGATCTGTTGCTGTGTATTATAACACCAAGTGAGCCCTTCGTGCCTCTCTTCCGAGACCTGGTGGTCCCAGAGACGAGATTGTCTGCACTTAGGCCCAAGTGACACCTTATCCCCAAGTTATTTCTGATTGGTAAATAAAGATGCCTACAGCTTATAGTCGGACATAATTGAGATAGACGTGGGGGTGGGGGTGGGGGATGGTATTCCAGGCCTTGGGGTTGGAGGAGGTCACGAGGGGAGAGAGAAGAAGGTGGAGAGAGGAGAGAGATGCATGGGTTAGGAGTCAAGAAAGCATGGCCAAGCAGGCTTGGAGTTGAGAGCAGCCCAGATAAGACATAGTAAGTAATAAATAACTTGGTGCTATTGTTAGGAAAATAGGTTCTAATAGCACAAAGGGCAGATATCTGCCCAGCTCTAGTGCTGATTAAGGCTTATTGTAAATAATAAAAGATGTGTATCTTTTATTCAGGAACGGAATGATCAGAAGCAGAGTAAAAGCCCCAGATTGAGATGAAATATTTTCTACAACAAGCGCCCTGACGTGCTGAGTCATGTTTCTGTCCCACATGCAGAACTTTCAAAAAGCCAACCTGGAACCCTGTATCCCAGAAGATATCCTTAAACAATAGAGATAACAGGCAAAGCATGTTCCACACAAACAGGCTGTGCTAATTCCTTGCCACAGTCTGTGAGAAGCTAGTGAAAGAATTTCTTGGCAGAGAGAACTAGAAATATTAAAATAAGAATAAATATGAAGCACATTTGCTCTCAGTTTCTAAATCTCTTTAGAAAAATTAAAAATTGATGCCAGAAGACTTCAGTTTCCAGCTAAGATGGAGTATGATAGATTTACAGATACACACATATGGGTGAGTGTATGAAAAGTGTATTAAGTAACAGTTTGAAGATATTGAATAATAGGCAAAAAAGTCTGTGATCTCCAAGACTGGGCAACTAAGATAAGTGCCCTCCACAGTTCCTCCAGATTAACAACTGGAGGGAACTTCAGCCGCTGTGCAGAGGTGCTGGCACATGCTGGCACATGCTGGTAGTCCTGGCACTTGGGAGGCTGAGGCTGGATAAGAAGAAATGCATTGAGGATAGAGATGATTTGTCAAAGCACATAAGATACTTATAAAAATGAAGCACTGAAATATTAAAAAATATTTACACTTGCCAGATGTGGTGGTGCCCAAAGATTTCTGTGAGTTTGAGGCCATCCAGGGCTATATAGTAAGATCCTGTCTCAAATAAGTAAATGTACCCATTAATTACATTGTAATTACTTAGAAATATCTTAAAATGAAAAGATGTTGATACTATTCTGTCTCCCCACGGAACACAATTTTTAAATTCTTTTTTCTTTTTTTTTAGATTTTATTTATTTATTTTATACATATGACAAGTACACTGTAGCTGTCTTCAGACACACCAGAAGAGGACATCAGATCTTATTACAGATAGTTGTGAGCCACCATGTGGTTGCTGGGAATTGAACTCAGAACTCTGGAAGAGCAGTCTCTGCTCTTAACCACTGAGCCATCTTTCCAGCCTGAACAAATTTTTTAGTAGAAAAGAGTACAAAATATTTACAGGCTAGAGAGGGTTCAGCAGTCAAGAGGGTTTGCAGTTCTTGCAAAGGACGCAAGCTCAGTTCCTAGTACCCACTTACCCACTTTGACCACCTGTAGCCCCAGTTCCAGGATATCCGATGTCCTCTTCTGGCTTCTGCAGGCACTGCGCTCATGTGCATATGCCTGTTCACATAGAGCAACACATATAAACCAATACAAACAAGAATTTTAAAACACATACAAATATATATAAAATGTACACGTATTATTTGATTACACACACACACACACACACACACACACACACACACACACACACACACATAATAGAGAAACTGGAGAGTGTTGCTCAGTAATAGAGTGCTTGCCTAGCGTGTGTGATGTCTCAGGCTCCATCCTTAGTATTGCCAAAGAATGAAAAGTGTGATATAAAAAACCTGATGCCTTGACATACATTTCTAAGCTTAAATATATTCATGAAAGACAGGTAATAAAGACAGGGCTGTGTTGTAGTGCAGTGTTGTGAAACCCTGGGTCTTTGTGATGGTTTGTCTATGCTTGGCCCAGGGAGTGGCACTATTTGGAGGTGTGGCCTTATTGGCATAGGTGTAGTCTTGTTGGAGGAAGTGTGTCACTGTGGGCATGGGCTTTAAGACCCTCATCCTAGCTGCCTGGAAGCCAGTCTGCTCCTGCTTGCCTTTGGAACAAGATATTGAACTCTCAGCTTCTCTTGCGCCATGCCTGCCTGGGCACTGCCATGCTTCCTCCTTGATCATAATGGACTGAACCTCTGAACCTGTAAGCCTGCCCCCATTAAATGTTGTTCTTATAAGAGTTGCCTTGGTCATGATGTCTGTTCACAGCAGTAAAACCCTAACTAAGACAGTCTTATACCTAGCATTAAAAAATGAAAAGACAAAGAACAGTTCTGAAAAAGCTAGAAATGAAGTAGTGTGTTAATTATAAGCCAGATGAAAGGAAAGATGGAATAAAACTCAGAATGGAAGTTAGTGCAGGGAAGATGAAGCAGAAAGAGCTGATACTCCACAAAGCATTAACAAAATAGCTAAACTTATGGAAAATGGGGAGGGGGAGGGGAGGGGTGCCGGAGAGATTCAGAATGGAAATAAAGCCATAACCATAAAGTATTAATATTTTAAAACAAGAAAAGGAGACTGACAAATTTATGCCTGTTCTTTTGAAAACCTGTATAAATGGTACAACAAAAATCTGAATGATCAAATTTGGTCCCAGAGGAAAAGCAAAATCCTGAGTGGTCCAATAGCCACTAAAGAAATACATTCTGTAGGCCTCCTCCCAGTGCCCAGTTGCTCTCCTGGCAAGCACCTCCATGTCTCTCAGTTTCAGATGACTCTGAAGGCACGTTTGTACTGAATCTTCACTGAGCTAATAGTCCTCTTTATGTGATGGCTTCATAGCATTATTGCCTGCCTTTTGCCTGCACGTGCTATTATGTGATATTAGCAGTTATTTCTACTATTGGTTCTTCTATGCAAATATCATTTCTTTATAGCTGCTTCTAGAGTTCTTTGTGTATGTGGATGGATGGGTGAGTGCTGCAGCATGCAGATGGACATCAGAGGACATGTGGGTTCTGGGGCTTGAACTCGGGTCTTCTGGCTTGTTAGCAAGCATCCTTCCTTGGTGAGCAATCTCACCGATCCTGTCTTTACATCTTATTCTTTTCTATTTCTAAATCTATCTTTTGTTTCTGATCGATAGCAAATGCCAGCAGTACTCCATGTATTGGGTAGGTAGTAGATGTGGTCTCTGGCTCTCTTCCATTTTAAGCTTGTTATTTTGATGTGTTATTTATATGCAGGATGCGTGTCGGAGTATTCATGCTACAGTGCATGTGTGGGGTTCAGAGGACAACTTTGTGGAGTCAGCTCTCTCTCCCCAACATGAGTTCTCCAGATCAGCAGAGCTCAGGCTGTCATGCTTACACTTTGGCCACAGACACATCTCAATGGTCCCTGCCTCTCTCCTTATTCTTCAATGCATATCAAGTCCCATCCTTATCCCTGGCTGGGCCTGGGTGCCTTTTCTACCTCAAGATGCCCAGGTTAGGTCTGTATAACCTGCCCACTCCAGAAAAACAGTCCAATGCCCTCCTGGAGAAGAGAAAGTGACTGTGCCAAGCTTCCTCTTTAAACAGAAATTTCTAAATTGACCCAAAATATGAACCATTGGAATATGTTCTATTCTGAAAGATTTATTTGCTTTTATTTTATGTGCATGGGTATTTTGCCCGCATGTTTGTGTGTATGCCATGTGAGTGCAGTGATCTCCAAGGCCAGAAGAGGGCGTCAGATCCGCTGGAACTGGAGTTAAGAGATGGCTGTGAGCCACCACATGAACACTGAAAACTGAACCTGAGTCTCTGTAACACTAGTCAGTCCTCTTAATTCTCAAGCCATCTCTCCAGTCCCTGAAATACATTTTAGATGATTTCATCTGTAATAACTTTGAAGCATGAAAGAACTTTGGACCGGCTCAGACTCTGTGAATCATCAACCTGATTCCACTGTCTCTGGATGTTTGTGACAACTGTTTGTTCAAGAAAGCTTTCATTTTGGTAACAAAGGTTGTTTGGAAACACCTATGGAAACCAGGAGAGATGCAGTTGCACTGGGCAGACTGGAGGAGGGGCAGGTCTGGGCAGGATAGGTGGGGGGGACAATCTTCCCTTCTCTTCCTGTGGTGTCTCTCACAGTGGCTCCCAGCCCAGCTCAGCACATCCCACTGCACAGTTCTTAGCCTTTGCCACCCCTCCCCCTTAGTAAGTATGACCTTTAAGGGAAGGTGGGGTGGCTGGGGAAAGCCTCAGCTGCTGTTAACAAAAGCCCAGACAACTAATAGGCACTCTCAGCTGGTGTGTTGAAGCAAGATGGAAACCCTATACCTGTCCTTACAGGGTCATTGATTTGGGTTTGTGCTCTTGGAGTTTCACTAATCTTTATGAAGATGTCCATCTGGCATGTCAAGGAGCACTTGGACACAGAGAAGAACAATGTCACAGAGGTCTGGTCCAGGACAAATTCCTACTTTGATTCTCTCCTCTCTTTTCTCCTCTCTCTCTCTTTCTCTCTCTGTGTCTGTGTGTGTGTGTGTGTGTGTGCGCGCGCGTGCGCGCGTGCACATGCATACGCTTGCACACAGGAGAGGTAGACTATCCAACAACTCTGCTGGTGGAGCCCATTTAGTAATACTTGTCCGCGTCAGATCCTCTCTCTTCATTCCTGCTTCCAGCTCGACCCTTTGCCAGCAGCAGCTTCTGACCCCCTGCCTTGCCCAGGCTCACAGAACTGTCTTGGGCACAGCTTAAAGTCGTTTTTCTTTCCCTTTTGCTCTGGATAACACCCATCCCGATAATTAGGTCTTAGTGGATAGTGGGCGAAGGGCAGAGGGATGAACACATACCAGAACGAAATGAGTATTTTTTTGAGTACAGCCTAGATGATAGGGAGCCCACAGGAATGCTACTAATACCAGTCTTTCTTGGGATAGAGGGGACAGAGCAGCTTTTTACTGGGGTTACAAGGTCTGTAGAATCCTGGGAGCAAGACAAGGGTTCAGTTAAGGATATGGGTGACAGGCATTCACCCAAGACTCTGCTGGTCTTGGCCACTTGTCTAGCAAACCGTGGGATGTCCAGAAATCTGCTGAACATACTAGACATTTGATAACATTGATGGAAGCCTTGGGTGTAGTTTAGGATGCAGAAGCCTGATGCAGTTGTGGACAACAGAGGACATCAGTGTTCTGAAACATGCAGGGAGCTGATGGACTGGCCTGCGGTTTGCACCAGGAACCCCTACTGAAAAGGAAAGTGATCTTTAAAATCAATGGTTCTGGAATCTTGGCTTGTTCCATCCTTGAGGGTTAGGAGTGGAGATAGGACTCGAGGTGAGAGCCTTTCCTGGGAGGAGTTTGCTCAAATGAGGGGAGCAGAGAACCCCTCGGGGCACTCACCCCTCATGGACTGCTCACAGTGTGTCTAGCACAATATGAGATGCTCTCCCAATGCAATTCAGAGAGGTGGAACAACTTTAAGGTCTCCAAAGGCAAGAGGCAACTTGTCTGTATAGATCTACATGGAAAAGCTGACTTCAGAAGCAAATGAGAGAGTCCACCTTTAGTTTTCTCACGAATGGCAGAGCTCAGGCTGGATCTGGGATTTTACCTTCCGAGTAAGTGAGTTGGTGGTCTGCATCTGGTCCTGTACCTTTGATAGGAAATCAATGGTGGGTGGGCGGAGCTTTGATCTGTCCCTGGAGATTTGACCCGAGTACTTACTCTAGTCCTGTGTGCTTAGGTTTTCTTCCCTAGGAGAGTTCAAGGCCTTTGGCTTTAGTTTGAGTTCTTTTTCTTAAAGATTTATTGATTTATTTAAAATTTATTTATTTGGTTTTTCAAGACAAGAGTTTCTCTATATAGCCTTGATTTTCCTGGAACTCACTCTGTAGACCAGGCTGGCTTCAAACTCAGAGATCCACCTGCCTCTGCCTCCCAAGTGCTGTGATCAAAGACGTGCATCACCACCGTCTGGCTAAAGGATTTATTTTTAAGTGTGTGTGAATACCATGCGTGTGCTGGTACCCTGAGGGGCCAGAAGAAGGTGTTAGATGCCTTGGAATTGAAGTCACAGGTACTTACAAGCCCCCAGATGTAGGTGCTGGGAACGGGGCTCAGGTCCTCTGGAGGACCAGCAAGTGCTCTTAACCACAGAATCATTGCTCCAGCCCCTTTAGCTTGATTTTGTTTTGTTTTTATGAAGCTCCTTCAATCACTCAGACATATAGGAAGCAGAAAATAACTCAGGGTTTCACTAACTCAGATTTATTTGGTAACTTCACAGTGGTAACCTTTAACTCTGTAGTCTGTTGGTAAGTACAACAGTGAAGCTATTCCCAGGAACACAAAGTCACATGGAGTCAGGATAGAATGGTCAAGAACAATCATATCACTGCGACTGGACAGTGTTGAGAAATATATTTCAGAAAGATAAACCATCACAGATGATGACGTTTAAAAAAAATACCCTTCTTACAACTTCTTATTCTTCAATTAAACTAACCCACAACCCGGAAGAACAGGTCATCATTTCAAAGTTAAGTTGACTAACAGTCACCAACCACTTCCGGAATACTTACCACAGATGTGGATGACAGCTAGTGCACACTTATTTCCAAAGAGCCAAAATGCTTCCGGATTGCAGGAGCATCCTGACTAGAACGGAAGTCTGTTATCTCGTGACTTGTTTCCACACAATGAGACCAGTCAGGAGAACATGCATTGAGCCGACAGCTATCACAAAAATACCAAGATCCTCAGTATATCGAGGGGTTTCTAAGTTCCAAATGTTACGCACAGCACTTAAAAGGCGTCATGCCATTTGATCCTGATGGCAGACCCATTTTTAGATAAGGAAACTGATGTTCAGAGAAACTAAGCAACTTGCTTACCACACAGGGATCTCCTACAGGCTGTACCTTAACTGTGCCTGAGCTCTGCCTGGCGTGTAACTAAGCGGTGTTTGTTTATGGTGTACTTGACTTGGCGCACACACTCACAAGACGCTACAGCTTTTCAAGTCTATGCACAATTATAGGAATTTGGAATACGCACGCCATTGCCAGCAGGGCGCTTTGTTCTGCAGTCATGGGTCAGTCTGGAAACAAAAGCAAGCTTGGTGAACACTGATCTGCTGAGACTTGGTCATTAGCACACTTGATATTACCTGCTGGGTGTTTGAGATTTAAGGAGTTTAAAACACACTGCTTTAAATCAATCCTCTACAGAACTAAGAAATCATATTTGAGTGACACACAGCAGAGGGTAGATTCCTAAAGTCTTGTTCTGGGCTTCTGTTCAGGTATCACTTCTGAGCATTTTGGTGCTGAGACCATTTAACTCAGTTGACCTTTGCTTCTTTCTCTTTATGAAGTGTACCACAAGCCCCTCCCCTCCTCCACACACACACATGCATGCAAGCACGCACACACCCTATAAAGAGCAGATTGCTGCACACATTAAGTAGGATATACGTGTTTCACATACTTTTTTTTTTTTTTAGTTCAGTTATCCTTCTATGGTATGAATAAACATTGGTCTACTTGGTGTGGCTTTAAAAAATTACATGTATTTATTTGTGTGTGTGTGTGTGTGTGTGTGTGTGTGTGTGTGTGTGTGATGACAGCTTACAGGAATTGGTTCTCTCCGACTACCCTGTGGGTTATGGGGATCAAAGCTGCCTAGAAGAGGGATATAGAGAAAAAGAAGAGAGAAAGCCACACTTTGAGTAGGAAGAGGGTTAGCATGCAGCCACATGGAGAGAGTGAAACCCAACGGACTAGAGAGAGTGTGTACTCAGGCCTGGGCCAGCAGCCAAAGCAAAACCAAGCAAAGTTCTGTAGTGATTGTACAGATAGCAGCGATTCTGGGAAGAAAAGCACGTGATCTCATCTCATCGAAGGGATAATTACCCCTCCCATCTCATTAGCATAGAGCTAGGTGAATCTGCCTTGCTGATGGGCAGTTCATTAGCCAGGGGATGGACCTGTCCAACTTGGTTAATTCTAATGTTTTGGTTAGTTTGCAAGGAAGGTCTCTGCCTAGGCAAGAGGTAGATTCCACTCTTCTGACCAGAAGGCAATAGTTTTCTCTTAATGAGACTCAAAAAAGCCCTGATTCAGGCTACTGTAAACTCCCCCCTCTGATGAGGTAACCCTAAAATCATTTAGGAGATGGGCTTAAAATTGGGGAACAGATATAAGCCATTTTATCATGAAAAGTCTATGGACCTAATTCTAAAGCTATCCACAAATGGATTAGTGTCTGGCTGAAGGTCCCACCCTCAAGTGTAATCTTCAGGAAGGGACAATGGGAAACCAGAGCTCCTTGTGGCATTCATGGACCAGAGAACCAGGGACACTTTTGGAATGCCTGGAAACTGCCTAGCCAGTTTCTTTTCTTTCTAAAGATTTATTTGTTTTTATTTTATGTGTATGGTATGCATGTATGTATGTGTGCCACATGTGTGCAGTGCCCAAAAAGACCAGAAGAAGGTATTGAATCCCCGAAACAAGAGTTATAGATAGTTGTGAACCACTGCATGGATGCTGGGACCTGAACTCCAAAAGAATAGCAAGTGGACTTAATGGCCAAGCATCTCTCCTGCCCCTGCCTGGCCAATTTCTATCTCCTGTTCACATTATTACTCCCTCTGAAGCAGCCTGACCAACCAAGCTGTCTGGCCAGCTCTCGTGTACTTAAAGGAAACTAAAGTTCAGGATTTTAGGTATTTTTAGGAACTTAGTCTTGTTTTTTTTTTTTTTTTGTTTTTGTTTTTGTTTTTGTTTTTAAACCAATATACTTAGAGCCCATCAAACTTTAGGCTTTTTTTCCTCTCAGAAAGGAAAACCGAGGCCGGGATCTAGTGGTGGTATATTCCTCTAATCCCAGAACTCCAAACTTGGGAGGCTGAGGCAGGAAGAGTGGCATCTCAAGGCCAGCCTAGGATAGCTAGCCTATCACAACAAAAGACAAAACAAAACAAAAACAAAACAAAACCTTTGGTCCCCCTATCAAAGCAAAAGAATAAAGAAAAAACAAAACAAAACAAACCCAAAAAACAAACAAAACAAAACAAACAAACCCCTTGGGTCTAATGTTCCACTTCAGTCCTGCACTTTAAAAAAGAGCCCACGGTAATGGGCTTAGCCTTGTCAAGCGTTATCCCTAGGCCCACCATATCAGGAACAGAATGGAGATGTCTCTCAGTTGTTCCTCGAATTGTCCCAGCGGCCAGAGCCCTCCCTTTCCCCCCGATCCTCCCTGCTCTCGTGTTCAAAGTAGGCCTCTTCTTCTTCCTCCTCACGTATCACCTTCATCAGTTGCAAAAAGGTGGGTAGCGGGCCCTGATCCTTCAGCTCCCGTAGCCTGCACCACAGAACATTGCTCAGGTTGGCTCCAGCCATGACCTGCTCCAGGCGTACCTGGTCAGCAATGTTCCGGGGAATGGCCCTTTTTTCCACAGCTCTCCGGAGCAGAGTTTCCAGCCGGAGCACGTAGGCTGAGATTTTCTCCCCTTCTTGCTGATAGGTTTTCAGGTATTTTACCTGTGAGGTTCTACGGCTCTCCGTGCTCCCAAACACCTGCTTAAAGGCCTCCAGACATTCTGCCGCACTGATAGAAGGGTTGTCTGCCTGTACTATGTGCATGAGGTCCAGGGCAGGGCCACGGAGGCTCTCTGTCACCCACCTTTTCTTTTCTGCCTCAGGGATAGGCCACTCTTTGACTATCTCAGTGGCCTGTTCCAACCAGACCTCAAAGGGCTCCTCTTCTGGGGCAGTTACTGTGCTCCCAGAGAATACTCTCAGCTTACAGTACCTCACAGGCAACAGAGGCCTCTGGGCATGAACCATTGCCTGCCCCACCAAGTGGGCCAATAGCTCAGGGGATGTGCAGGGTGTGGTAGCTGGAGACACTCCCTCATGCTTAAGGGCTCGGAACATCCCTGCGACCGTCTGCCCTTCTTTTTCTAGAAAAAGGTTCAGTCTTTGGAGAAACTCAGTGTCCTGATTAGGGGTCTTGAAGATCACTTTCCAGACACCTCCCTTTCCCTGCACCTCACTGGGGACCACAGACATATCTGTGTCCTCCATAAGTTCTAGTAAGACAGCACTGGTGTTGCCCTGCTTCTGGACTATCTTGCCTAGTAGCTGGAAGCTGCCCACACACTTCAGCGCCTCCTGGAGGACTGTCTGGATCTCAAGCTCAGCACAGTCCACTGGAATGCCAGTCACCAGCAGTGACTTCTGGACATTTACACCCATGATCTTACACCACTCCTCCAGCAGGGCCACTGCCATTGTCCCAGGGTATGCGTCTGCACTTGGTCTCCAACCAGCTCAAAGCCTTGTGGACCAAATGCCTTGTCCCTTTACCCAGTAGCAAGAACCAGACACTCCCTGTCTGTCTTCAGACCCACAGCAAGGCTGATGGGTCCCGCAGTGTAGGTAGCATAGGCTGTCGCTCTGCAGTGGGTTTGCTGTTGTTTATGAGGGCCGGTCGTAGCTGCGTGGTGCTGACTCTTGTCACCGGGAGGCACCTGGAACAACGGCGTTTCCCACCATCTCCTGTTTCTGTCACTTGACCTCTCTAGTCAGTGGGGAGGTGGCTTCCACTCTAGCACCCAACTCTGGAGAGTCACACAGCAAGGTGGCAAGGACTTCTAGGGAAACAGAGGCTCATTTTGACTACACAGCCCTCTACTTCCCAGGACACACCCACACTCTAGTTTAGAGTGGAACTAGGGGTGGACCAAGGGCTCTGAGTCCCACTGTGCCTATGTCTACCCCACTCTGGTAAATCCCCTTCTTTGCTGATTGTACTTTTTCCCTGTGTAGACCAGCTAAGATCCAGTCTTTCCACCCTGAAAGCCCCATCAGTGAGCAGGATTCAAGACCTTCACCATTTAAAAGATGAAATTAGGAGATGTAGTTAAATACCTGTTTGTGTGTTCCAGAATGTTCTTCAAGAATCAAGGAGCCAAGTACTCAGCTTCCAGATCAGGAAGATGTCATACATCTCTATACAAGAGGATGTATGTGCCTTGATTTCAGCTAAGTCAGGTTGTCCTGTCACACACAAACACGAATAACATGGTTTTAGGGCTAAAATCTAGTAGCAAAGATTAATGCGCTTATTAAAAATGTAACAGTTTAGTAAAGGATGAAAGCAATGATAGCCCTCAGAATTAATGGAGCATCCTAAACAGGACAGAGTCACTACACTTCTTTGAAGAAAAAGCCCACATAGTTCGGGTGACACTCCTCACTCTGCAGAGTGCTTGCCTCGAAGAAGCCTTTAGCAAGCCTACAGTTCAATTTCCAGCACCATATACACTGGGCATGGTGGTAGATCCTTGTAGTCCCAGCACTTGGAAGCTGGAGACAGGAAGATCAGGAGTTTCAGACCATTCTTAGTCACATAGGGAGTGTGAGGCCAGCCTGGGCTACATGAGAACCATCTTTAAAAAGAAATCAAACTGAATTGTGTTTGGTGGCACTCCCAGCATTTGTGAAGTTGAGGCAGGAGGACTACAAGTTTGAAGTCAATCTGGGCTACATAGAGAAATCATGTCTTAAAAGAAGACACAAACAAAACTAAACAGAATCATTCAAACACTTAAGAGTAATTAAAAATGGGTATAACAGAGAAAATTCAAATCTCAGAAAAGGAGTTATGAGTCAGTCCTCTTTGGTTGTGTCTAGCCAGGCTTTTCAAGGGCCACACATGGTAAGTTACCATCCCAACTCTTCCTGTGGTGGTTGTAATGAGAATGGGCCCCATGAGCTCATGTATTCAAATTCATGGTCCTTAGCTGATGGAACTGTTTGAGAAGGATTTTGGAGGTGTGTCACTGCGGATGAGCTTTAAGATTTCAAAAGCCCATACCATTCCCACTGTCAATCTCTGTCCTGTGCTTGTGGATCGAATATAAGCTCTGAGCTCCTGCTCCAGCACCATGCCTCCCTGCCTGCTGTCCTACACCTGGCCATGAAGGCCACGAACTCACCCTCTGAGACTGTAAGCCCCCATTAAACGCTTTCTTCTATAAGTTGTCTTGGTCACAGTGCTTTGTCAAAGAAATAGAAAAATAACTAAGACTTTTAAACTTGACAATGTCATTTAAATTTGACTGGGCCATTGAGAAAAGGGAAAAAAAGCAGAAAACATATTCACTGCAGAGTGATGTGTGCACCAAGCATGCTTGCTCTGCAGGGCGGGGGAGACCTAACAACGTAAAAGGGAGTGCTCCCAGTGATGTTGTGGTCACTTAGCCATGAGGATGCCTTCAGAGAAGCAACTTCTTAATTAGCTGAATGTCACAGAGTGCCATCTAGACCCTGCGTTCTGATGGGGCCCACGTGGTATGCCAACTGAAATGCTGTAATTTGGTGCTTGACTGTGCCTCCCAGAGACCTGCAGAGGGTATGTTAGGGTGCTACAACCATTTCCCCCTCGGTCTGAACATTTCCCATCATTCTGAAGAAGATGCTGGCCTTAACGATGGTCGCAGCAGGAGCAGATCTGGTCTTCCTGGAAGGTGCCGATGGCTGTTCCACTGTGCTGGAACCAGGAGAGCAAGATACTGCCTCACCCGGTGCCTGGCGACACGGGGGCCCAGAACTTCAGGCCAATCCAGGCCTGAGATTTCCTTGTAAGACATGGGAGTGAACTTTCTCTGCTTGGAGTTGTTTGGAGGAATGAGAGATGTAAAATACACTGGAGGGGCTAAGACTGTAGCTCAGTTGGCGGAGTGCTTGTCGCTATGCACAAAGCCTTGAGTTAGAACCCCAGCACTGCATAAGCAGACATCATGGCACATGCCCATTACCCCAGCACCTAAGGGGTGAAGGGAGGTGAATCAGAAGTTTAACTCCCTTGACTACATAAGGAGTTTGAGGTTACATACAGGACCTTGTCTCAGAAAGAGCAAAAACAAACAAAAGAAACATGCCAGGCAGTGGTGGCACATGCCTTTAATGGTGGCACTTGGGAGGTAGAGATAGGCAGAACTCTGTGAGTCCCAGGCCAGCCTGGTCTACAAAGTAAGTTCCAGGATAGCCAGAGCTGTTACACAGAGAGACCCACTCTTGAAACGAACAGAAAACGAACAAGCAAACAAAAAAGACAAATACAACCAAACAAAAGGCACTGAATGCCCAGATCCCCAGAAAAATTGTCAGGCTAAAATCTGCTAGCCTTTGAGACCTTTAACCCAATGGAAATCATACCTACAAGGGATGGTCTTCAATAAACAAGGGCCCCACGTGTCTGGGGAGACTGCTCAGTGGTTAAAAGCACAGGTTTGGTTCCTAGCACCCACATGTTGGCTTACTCTGTAACTTGAATTCCAGGGGATCTGGCCCTTTCATCTGACCGCCAATGGCCCCAGACATGTATGCGGTTGCATGTACATACATACATTCAAGCAAAACATCCATATACATGAAATGAAAGTTAACCAACAAAGATTTTAAGACCATGAGTGAAACACCCTTGATGTACAAAAGAGCCACCAGGGAAATGTTCGGGTATGGAGGAATGCAAGGATCTTGTGCTTTTCTCAGTAAAGGGGCCTACAGGATGACCTGTTGAGGAACCAGGCTGGGGTGGGGGGCACAAAGGCCTGGAATTACTGGGTGCTTCAACTACACATGACCTTAGGCATAATGCCCCCTAAACTGGTGTCCTAACTTGGAAGGCAGAGAGGATGAAAGACCTCACCTCAGGTCTTTAGTGCAGCATTGACAATTCCAGTGGAAGCTTAATATTAAAATGCCAAGCACATCTGGCGCTAAGGTCCAAGGCCCTCCTCACATGGAGTCCTTTCAGCTCTTACAGGATGGTGTGTGTGTGTGTGTGTGTGTGTGTGTGTGTGTGTGTGTGTGTGTGTGTACGCACAAACTATAACTCCATCCATCAAGCTATCTCCAGCAACTGGGGGTGTTGGTATCCACATGCAATCGTTCCCTAAGCAAAGGCTGACAATGGGACTGATTTCTTGGTCACAACGCCCTGTAAGAACACGCTGCAGTAAACTGCCTCTCCTAGACCAAACCCATCCATCTTAGTGAGCATGCTCAGATCTCCTTCCAGACCCCCTAAAGGATGGGAAACACACTTCTGCAGGTTTCAGCCACTCTGGAAAAACAGGAGGGGCTTAAACTCAACTGAGCCAGGACCAGGAGGTGGGACTAAGCAAGGAAAAGCCTCGAACCTGCTGGCCGTGGCTGAACCGTGTGCACGCGCACACACTCCACATCCCCACACTTTGGCTGCCCACATGTCATTGCATGTAACCCTCCCCTGAACAGCAATTTACCTCTACCCTCCAAGCAAACCGCTGCGAACCTAGAAAAGGAGCATCTAGCAAACTCACGGGCCTCCGGAGCAGCGTGCAATAGGGGCGGGGAGCTAGGTGGGGCGACTTGAAAGCAAGATGAGTCCTAGTGTGCTTCAGTCTGCTTAGTCCCCAACCATTTGGTGGGAGTGAGGGTAACCAGATGTGTGTGTGTGTGTGTGTGTGTGTGTGTGTGTGTGTGTGTGTGTGTGTGTTGGCGCGCGCGCGCGCCCGCGTGCAGGGGTGGGGGGGATATCAAATCCTGGACTCTTCTGAGCCTTTCCTGGGGGCAACGGCCTACCTGCAGGGCATGGCCCTTTCAGATAATGTTGAGGGTCCCCAGTCTCTATGCTGAGACTTAATCCTCAGCCTGCATTCTTTACTGTCCCTCCTGCACCACAGGCTTCTGCTTTTTCCCGGTCATCCCTTCCATTTGCTACGCCCCTCTGCTTTTTCGCCCTCGCCATGTTGTGAGCCCCACCTTCCAATCACAGCGGCTGCAAGCAGGGAGAACATTCTCCTTTCCTTCTGTTCCTTGCAATGCGGGCCCTGGCCCCCAGGTCGTGGGTAAACTGAAGCATTGGTGCCGGATACTTGGATATCTCCGAGTAGACCTTGCTGTTTCCAGGGTCACTCCTCCCCAGTTTCCAAGAGCCTGCAGGCTTGACCCTTGGCTCCCCCAACCCTCAGCCCTCACCCCAGGCCAAGGAAGGTCCAGGACCACCTTAGCAATGCAGTGAGGGAGGTGGAGGAGAGGGGCTCGGGGCCAGGGTCTGCTCCTTCGGGTCCTTGCCCAGCTATCCGACACTCACCCTGGCGCCGAGAGGGGTCTGTCGGGCGGCTGCTGCACGTCCATTAGCGGGTGGAGTGGCCGCTTCACTTCCGGAGCGCGGGCTCCGGGCGCCCCCCACCCTCTCGTACCCTCCCTTCTCCGTCTCCTCCTTCTGGGTTCCCTCCCTCCTTGTCCCCTCCCTTCTGATCCTGTGTTCCGCCCGCCCCGCCCCGCCCCGCGCTGCCGGGAACTGGCATCCTCTGCCGCAGCGACCGCCCGCTCAGATCCAACTTTGCTCGGAGGTGGCGTGGCGGCGCCGGGGGGCGTGGGCAGGGAGGGAGAAAGCGGGGTCAGGAGGAGGGACCGTGAGGGGTGGGTCGCTGGTTCGCCAGCCCTTCATCCTTTCTGTGCACCTTGCGGTAGGCAGGGAGCGGCAGCCGCGGCGGCAGTAAGAGGCTAGTGCACACCCAGCCAGGGAGACTTAGGGAACCACGGACGGACAGACAGACAGACAGAACCTTCCCTAGAGCCCCTCCGAGCCATGGCCGAGAGAAAGCAATCTGGGAAGGCGTCAGAGGACGAAGAGGTCCCTGCCTTTTTTAAAAACCTGGGCTCGGGCAGTCCCAAGCCGCGGCAGAAATTCTGCGGCATGTTCTGCCCTGTGGAAGGGTCCTCGGAGAACAAGACCATCGATTTCGACTCGCTTTCCGTGGGCCGGGGCTCGGGGCAGGTGGTGGCTCAGCAGCGGGATGTCGCCCACTTGGGCCCCGACCCGCACCGGCAGAGCCGGCGTGCCAGCGGGGAGCCATCTGTTGAATCGGGCCGGAAGGTGGAGATCCGGCGGGCCTCGGGCAAGGAAGCCCTGCAGAACATCTACGATCAGGTTGGTATGGGGGGTGGGTGGGAACGGAGCCGGGGCTTGCCCCTGGCTTGTGGCGAAGGACCGAGTATCCCCGCGTGGCAGCCAGCACGCAGCGCCAAGAGCTCTGCCTCCCGCATCTGCACGCGCACCGCGCCCTGCCCACCCCTTCACCGCGCAGGGTGCGGCGAGGCACGGGTTCGCCAGTGGGCGTCTGAGCTCCCACAAAGGCTGCCCTCGCCTCCTTGTGCCTGGGAGATGGGAAACCCGCGTCAGGGACCAGCTGATCCCCGGGCTGGAGGCGTCGAGTGGCGATTGGGGTGGACCACTGTGCTGTTCTTAAATCCTCCCGGGCGGCATCCGATTGCAGCTGCGGCTCAGTGCCCCACCCTTTTTTGATGCAGCTCAAAGAGAGCAGTGAAGGCTGCAGTGAAGGCTAGAGGACTCCCTTGGGGTCCGTAGGGACAGGGGCTTACATGGCTACTCAGTGTGGCAAGATCTCCGCCTCGAGTGCGCTTAGCACCACGGTCCTGAGCTCGGAGGTCAGGACCACGGCCAGCGCCCGGAGCCTCTTACCTTCGCTTGGCCTGTGTTCCGCAGCCAGTGAAGAGTCGGGGAGGCTGTGATGTCACCGAGGAAAGCTAGATAGTCCATGTGGAGAACAAAGTTCTGCCAAGTGTCTCAGCAAGGGCTTCCCAGAGCGCTTCCCCAGCGCTGTTTGGGTGGCACTTTGGGAATGGGGAGAGACTACGCGGATCATATTCACAGAGCCAAAGGGAAAGGAAAAATGAGGGTGGAGGGGTGGGGTGGGGAGGACTCACATTTGAAGACAAGACTCCCTGATTGTGTTAATGGCGAGACAAAGAAGGCTAGCTTGGTTATCCTTCATCATGGAAAATGTTTGACATGGTCCAGTAATTCCCAGCAATGCACGTTTCAAGTCCAGGGGTCTTTTCACACACATTTCCCTCTGTTTCAGGGTGATGTTTATGCTCATATAATATTTTTTCACAGCTCTAATGCCTCAACTGACCGTTTACAGTGCACAGTGTCTTAATGCTCGGTTGCTGCTTCTCTCCCATGCTCGTGGTGAAGATAAGAAAACAATCTATGAATGACTTTATATTGAATCCCGTGTGCCTTCCCTTCTAGGGCAGAAGGAAGGTTAGTCCTAAAGGAGCTTCCTTTCAGACAGCCACTGGAGAAGTTGGGGATGGTCTGCACATGCTCACTGGGGGGGCTTGCCCAGCATTCAGTTTGTGTGCTAAAGAGAAAGCCTCAGAGAACAGCTCTGGGGCAATGATTGGGGCACAGCCTCCCCCTTTCCTGACACAGCAGAGCGTTCTAGCTTCTGACTTTCCTAGGATCACTTCTCGCCAAAGGAGGCGGCAGGGGTGGATAGACTATTTCCTTTTATTTTTGAAAGGTGAAGCAGTAATCATTAATTTTACACCCATCCATCTTCTGAATTTTATATTTATATTTCACTAAGAGGCAAGTGGAATCTAAATCCAAAATGCTTGTTTTGTTCCAGGTGATCAATTAAAGTAAATGTTCTTTTTCTTTCTTTTTTCTTTTTTCTTTTTCTTTCTTTCTTTCTTTTTTTGAGGCAGAGTCTTGCTCTGTAGTCCAGGCTGGACTTGAATTCATGACAATCCCAGTAACTCTTGGGTGGTGACATTACAGATCTGAACCACCACGATCAGCTTGCTCTATCTGATTTTCTGTCTGTGTGCCTGTCTGTTTGCCTGTCTGTCTGCCTATCTATCTATCTATCTATCTATCTATCTATCTATCTATCTATCTATCTACCTATCTTTCCTTTTCTTTCTTTTGTGGTGCTGAGGCCTGAACTCAGGGACTGGGTATTCTATACAAGTGTTGTATCACTAAGCTACCTCCTTAACCAAATGTTTCAATATTGTCCTAAAAGCTGGGTAAGTATAAAATAAGTCCTCATGGGAATATGTTGGTGAAAACACTAAGGTTGAGTGAGCACTCTCCAGTAGGCAAGGTGGGAGGGTCATCCCAATAGCCTGGACGGAACAGGACCATACCTGGAGGATCTATAAGAGAACATGTAAAGGTGACAAATGAGGTGACCTCAGTACAACAAAGGCAGCATATGAATATTCTAGTCTGAAAGGCAGCCTCACTGGCTGGAGAATCAGGGGCCATTATTGGAACACACCCTAAATTTAACAGAAACTCTAAATTATAAATCTGAGGCACATGAAAAGGAGGGGGCAATTTTCAGACAAAAACTCCAGACCAAATCCTTAGGTAATTTTAACCCTGGAAACCCATCTCTTCCTCAGCTTCCTGGTCATTAGTTCGGGACGTTGACTCTGGCTCGGCCTTTGTACAGCTCTCTCTGGTTCATTTATCACCAAAGGGGCATTCCTGCGGGGTTTTGTCATTCATAACTAGTGACATTTACCCAGCTTGGTGCTTATAATATATGAATTTTTCATGTTTCACAAGAGGCTGTGCATATATGTTTAATGATGGTGACTTCTGAAAGCTCAGTTGACCCACTCTTTTGACAGAATTGGTGATTATTGCTTGTATTTTAGCTCCTGAGCAGGGTGTCTGCAGGCCTTTGGGGCATTCTTCTAGAAGCCCTGGCATGGAGAAGAGTAGAAGGAATGGGTCATGCTCCCTTCTCCTCTCTTGAATCTGTGCTTGTAAGGAATCTTTTTCTATTTTATTTTTATTTTTATTTTTTTTGGTTTTTTTCGAGACAGGGTTTCTCTGTGTAGCCCTGGCTGTCCTGGAACTCACTCTGTAGACCAGGCTGGCCTCAAACTCAGAAATCCACCTGCCTCTGCCTCCCAAGTGCTGGGATTAAAGGCGTGCGCCACCACTGCCCGGCTGTAAGGAATCTTAAGGATAGTCAGAGTTGCTGAGCAGAATGGCACACACCTTTAATCCTGCACTGTGGAGGCAGAGGCAGGTGGACCTTGAGTTCAAGGGCAGCTTGAGCTACATAGCTACCCTAGGTCATCCAGGGCTGCAAGGCAAGATCCTGTATAAAAAAAGAAAAAAGAAAAGAAAGAAAGAAAGAAAAGAGCGATTTGCTCACTTACCACCCCATGAATCCCACTATTTTAGAAAGGCTAAGAAGGGGCCAGAACAGATTCCTTAGCCATGTCACTTATGGGAGATGCAAGGGGCTAGTGGTTATATTCCTGGGGACCGTGAAGCATGATGCACAGTGTGAGCAGCCATAACCAGAAAGCACTCGGAGTGGTTTGCCCCGGCGGAGCCAGTGGAGGGGCTGAGAATAAGGAGAGCTTCTATCTTGTCTCTTTCCCATGTGTCTCCCAGAGGCCAGTTCTATTGATTCCCAGCTGTGAAGGACCTGAGCCTTTTGGGATAAAGAACAAAAGGACAGCTGTTTTGGAGTGTTTGTGAGCCTCACATCACTGTAACAAACATCCTGGAGCACTTATGAAGTAAATAAAGGTAGATTTGTTCAGTCTCATGGTTCTGGAAAAGTTCAGGTTCAAGATCAGGTTGCCTTTTGGGTTTGGCAATGGGGGCAGACATGGGGGGGATAAACACCCACAATGATGGAACTTCTTATGAAATCCCACTTCTTAAAGGTCCAAGCACCTCCCCAGGGATCCAGACTGCACACAGAAACCTTGAGAGGACACTTAGTGCTTAACAATTGCAGTTGGCTGGCTTGCCAGTGAACATGGGTCTTTGAGTTCCACCCTTTCTCCTCCAATCCCTGTCTTCCACTGGAGTTATGATTAGTCCAGAAACATCCTCTCATCCTAGGATACTGTATCCTGAGCCCTTTTCAAGGACCTTTCAGGCTCATTTAACCATGAACAACCTGTGCAGACAACTACCAAGCTGGGGAAGTAACTGTCCCTTGGTCTAGGGAAAGTAGCAGTGAATGGGCTCTGTAGAGCTCTGCTGAGCTTGGCAGCATCATGGTGTGGCTCAAAAGTGTCCCATAAGATATTTACAGGAAACTTAGATCCCAGTGTAGTGCCATCTTGGGAAGCAAGGCCAATGGGAGCATCCTACCCATACGTTGTCAACACTGAAGATATAAGAACTCCAGAGTGCTGCATTTCCCCTTTTGCCCATGAGATGCTTTCTACATGTCATAGGGCTTATGGTGTGTAATATTAAGCTTAGACTTCCCAGCCTCTGGATCCAAGCACCAAATGTAATTCTCATTCAGGACTGGGGGAGATGGTTTAGTCGATAGAGTGCTCGCTGCACAAGCATGAGGACCTGAGCTGATCCTCAGTGCCAACAGAAAAAAATGGGTGTGGGCTGAGCATTGTGCTGCACACCTCTAATCATAGCACTTGGGGGGCAGAGGCAGGTAGATCATCTTTGTGAGTTCAAGACCAGCCTGGTCTTTAATATGTTCCAGAACAATTTTGACTACTGTCTCAGTCAGGGTTTCTGTTCCTGCACAAACATCATGACCAAGAAGCAAGTTGGGGAGGAAAGGGTTTATTCAGCTTACACTTCCACATTGCTGTTCATTCACAAAGGAAGTCAGGACTGGAACTCAAGCAGGTCAGGAAGCAGGAGCTGATGCAGAGGCCATGGAGGGATGTTACTTACTGGCTTGCTTGCTTCTCCTGGCTTGCTCAGCTTGCTTTCTTATAGAACCCAGGACTACCAGCCCAGAGATGGCACCACCCACAAGGGGCCCTCCCTCCTTGATCACTAGTTGAGAAAATGCCTTAAAGTGGGATCTCATGGAGGCATTTCCTTAAGGGAGGCTCCTTTCTCTGTGATAACTCCAACTTGTATCAAGTTGACACACAAAACCAACCAGTACAGCTACATAGTGAGATGCTGTCTCAAAACAAAGCAGTGGTTTATGGTGGTGTGTGCCTGTAATCTCAGAGCTGGGAAGACACAGCTGGGAAGGTCTGTCTCATAGGCAGCCAACCTAGTCAAAGTAGCAATCTCTAGGGCCCAGGAAGAGACTTTGTTTCAAAAGCCAAGATGGATGCCCCCTGGAAGGATACCTGAGGTCTACCTCTGGCTTTCAAACGTATGTACAGCCCCACATATATAATCATGCATGCATATCTGTACATATGCATATAAATAAATACATAATAGAATAAAATAAAGAACAAGGAAAATGTCCTTGTTATAAGTTACCCAACTTAGGTATTCTTTACAGTAGCATAAATGGATTGAGACAGTCACCACACCTATACAGTACTTCCTATATTCCCTCCCATTCTGGGTCCCCACCTCTTCTCCCCAAGTTGACTTCCCTCAGTTCTGGGTCCCCAGTGTTCCATGACAGCCTCCCTACCCCATTCTATCTACTTCCTTTTCCTCTAAAGGCACCGTGTTCTAAATTCCTTCTCTTCCCCTTTGTTTGTGCCTCTTCTGTTCAACATTCCCAAATGTTCGCTACAGAGGAATCCTGGTGGTTAAACCATGCACGTCTATGTAAATGGCTAATCCCAAGCTGTCCCTTGAGATTCTTGCGTGAGAAGAGATGTGTGGTGGAGGTTTGGCTGGGAGCCTAGATCCAGGTCAGTACCTTGAAACTCTTAGTGGTCCTCCTGCCTCAGCCTCCCCAGTGCTGTCACTACTTTCAACTTTTTATGTGAGTTCTGTGGGTCAGCTTGCAAGGTCAGCACTTAACAGCTGAACCATCTCCCAGGCTTATTATGATTTTTTTTAAAGCTTAGCAGTAGTTTTATAATTTTTAAAATTACAACAAATCAGCCGGGCAGTGGTGGCGCACACCTTTAATCCCAGCACTTGGGAGGCAGAGGCAGGTGGATTTCTGAGTTCAAGGCCAGCCTGGTCTACAGAGTGAGTTCCAGGACAGCCAGGGCTACACAGAGAAACCCTGTCTCGAAGAAAACCAAAAAAAAAAAAAAAAAAAAAAAAAAAACCAAACCCAAACCAAACCAAAACCAAACCCAAACCAAAAACTAATTAATTGTAAGACCCAGCCTTGTGCCTAAGGCTGAAGGGCAGCCTGCTCGTTAACAGCAGCTGCAGCTATCTCTCCACAGTAGCTCAAGAGGAAGGCGGTTGCCATTGGCCTACCACAAATGAGCCCTGCCCCCAACTGTTTGAAAGTTGCACAGTGTAAACATTCAATGCCATAGAAATTAAGGCTGGGCTGAGCCACCATTGTAGCCCTGGCAACATCAAGGCAACTGTTTTCAGGTGTCCTTTGACACAAGAATGTCTTTCCATTTCCTTGAGAAAAGGGGGAGAGTCAGAATGACCACTGTCTCAACACTATTGGTGCTGTCTTTACCTTGAAAGCCCAGCTCAATGAGACTTCGTCATTTAAGCGTGAAGAAAGGACTTCACCCCGGACTTCGGTTGGTGGTCCTGTGACTAGGGTGGAGGCCTCTTCTCTTGGTCACACTCTAGCCTAGCCTTGTTACTAGCCAGATGTGCTGGCACATGCCAGCAACCCCAGTACTTTCGAAGTGAAGGCAGGAGAATGAGGAGTTCAAGGTCAGCCTTGGCCACATAGTAAGAATGAGTCTAGCCTGGAATTTTTCAAGCCAGTGAGATGTCTCACTGGGTAAATGCACTTGCCCGAGTTCAATCCCTAGAACCACACACATGGGAGTTAAAAACTAACTCCTACATGATGTCCTCTGACTTCCATGTTGCTATGGTTTACATACCTGCTCATACACTAAATAAATAGATAGATAGATAAATATGATTTAAAAGTTTTTAAGAGATCTTATCTTTAACAAATCCTAGCTCTATGACTTATGACATTAATATATTTCAAAACTAGGAATGTGCTGAATAGGGAAATGTATATAGGTTCTTAAAGAAACCAACCAACCAACCTCCCTGGAACCCCACCCATTACTCACAAGTCCTGTCCTGACTCTCAACTGTGACTTTCCACTCTCGAGTCTCCACGGCAGCTCGTGCATCCTCATCACTTTCAAACCTTGCCTTTGATAGCTGTGTCGTCACCCTGTTGAAAATCAGGAAGCAGAGATTCACTGCTGTTTATTCACCTAACCTCTGACCTTGTTAATCTGGGAAGTCATGGACAGGGCTTAGAATGGAGCTGTCCTAATCTGCCCGTGTTTCTTCCAACACATTCCCAGCTCGGGTCCATGGACAGTGGTGCATTGTGAACTTCAAGGTGTGTTTCAGTTCTCTTGGCAGTGTCCTTTCAACCCATTGAACATCGTAGCTTTATGGTGCAGGTGTGGGGACAATGCTTTGTGTGTTCTGTTTTATAAATCCTCCATTGACTTTATGAAACATGTGCCACTGTGACACTTATTTTGCAATGTAAGTGTCTGAAATTAAAAGCAATTTCCTAATGAAGTGCAAAGGGTGGGATTTGAACCCAGAACCAGACAACTGAGAACTTCTTAATCACTAAGATGTATTGAGTTGCTTTCATCTCCAACTTTGAAACAGGGTCTCATTATGTAGCCCTAGCTAGCCTGGATTGGGTGGACTAGACTACCCTTGGACTCCTGGTGATTCTCCTGTCCCAGCATCCTAAGTGCTGGGGGTAAAGGTGTATACCATCACACCTGGCTCTGAGCTACTGTTTGTATTCTTCATTTCTTATCCATCTCAAAAATAATAGTTATTGCAAAAATAGTCTGGGTGACTACATTTCTTTTACTAGTCATTC
Organism: Uromys caudimaculatus; assembly: GCA_028551405.1. NCBI lineage: Eukaryota > Metazoa > Chordata > Mammalia > Rodentia > Muridae > Uromys > Uromys caudimaculatus. The sequence continues at coordinate 51,856,072 of CM052708.1, forward strand.
TTCAATGTCATTTATCAAATGGACTATTGATTTGTCTTTATGAATGTGCCCGTATCGGATGATATTCTGTCCATTTATTTTTAAACACAAGAAATATCTTCAACTACCATTGGGCCACAGGCCAAGTCAGAACAGCATGAATGACACCCCCTTCTAAGATTAGAGCGCTGTGATGACAGTCTGCCCTTTCTAGTTGCTGTCAATCACAGTCTAAGGCAGCTGGGACCACTGTAACCGACTACTAGAGACTAGGCGTCTAGAAAGCCAGACATTTGTTCTCACAGCTGTGCACTCTTGAAGTCCAAGATTAAGATGCTTGCAGATCCCCTACTAGGGAATCTTCATAGCCTCACGTGCTGGAGCAGACTCGTTGTCTGTTAGAAGGACGTTAATCTCACTGGGCAGTTCCATCTTTATGATCTAATGCCTTCCAGAACTCTCACCTTGTGATGCAATCTTGGGGATTGGGTTTAACATGTGGATTGTTGAGGGACACAACCTTGTAATCCTCAGCAGTCATGACTGATATGTGAGAGGGGAGGGAATTGTTGCAAAAGTAGTAGGGGGCGGGGTTTACCAGATACTTGAGTTTTTGCCCCAATGAGAAGTTTTGTGGCCTAGGCTGAAAGCCACACCTAGTTGGTTCAGTGAAAGGGTCAAAGCCCTGCAGTTGAGGGAGAGAACCTGACCTTGAAGGGCCAGAGTATGGCCTTGAGGGGAGGAAGCCTGCCCTTGAAGAGCCAAAGCCAAAGCCTGGCCTTGAGGAGAGAGAACCATGCCTTGAAGGTGCTTCTGGGTTTGATTTTGAACCAATGCACATAACACATGTGGGTTTGGATTCCCAGAGACTTGCCTAGCAGTGAGAAGGCTGCATGAAGGGCCCACTGCTCTCCTGGCTCTGCAACCTCAGAGCTGTGTGGCCCACAGTCACGACCTTGAGCTGCCATTGAGTGGGCCTGTTCTCCAAGGCTGCTTATCCACTAAAGGATCTGAAAGAAAGCTCTGCTATTCCTAGATGCTTTTTATAGCATAAAGGCTGCAGTTTTACTCCTCAGTAGATGCCACCCAAACTGCCCAATTCCTAATGCTTTCATCACCTTCAAGCTAAGCCCTGTGCCCAGTAAGTAGGCACTTCCGTTAGACCCTCTGACAACCTTGGGTCTGTTTTATGTCTCTGTGGATTTGTCTGTTCTGAACATTTTGTGTTCACAGAGTCAAACAGTGCGTGGCCATTTGTTTCTTCCTTCTCTGAATGAGTTCAGTACTGTTAAGGTTTGTGTTGTCTTGTGCAGGGGCTTTATTCCTTTTTACTGGCTGAATAATGTGCCTCATTTTGCATGCTTTTTTCCATTTGTCCCTTAATGGGCATTGGGGACATTTCTGCCTTTTGGCAGTTCTGAATAAATTGGAGTCACATTCTTCTCAAAGTAGAGCCATATTCTCCATTTTTGGGGATTCTACTTGGGAGTGAAACTCCGGGGCTCTGTGGTAATTCTAGGTTAGCTACCTTAGGGACATCCACATTCCTTTACATCTTAGGTCTGCCCAGTGTGAGAGTCCCCATGTCTGCTTAGTCTCTCCAACACGGGTCATTTCTCTCTCTGTGGAATCTCTTGATGGTTTTCTCCTGTTCCCAATAACATGCATGCTATTGTGCTTTCTGGGTGTTTGTTGCCTGTTTTTAAGTTTGGTTCCTTGTCTAGTTGTTGAGTGATACGAATTCCTTATGTGTCCCAGATCCGGCCTCTTTATTGTGGTTGTTGTTCAGTGTTAGTTCTGGCCAACAAGCCTAGGACTTCACACATATTCTCCATCTCTCAGTTGTCCCTTCAGCCCTGGCATATGGTTTATGACAATGTTTTCTTCCTTTCCTGGGTTATTTTTTCACCTTTTCAAAGGTCTATCTTATCTTAATTTCTGTGCATGCGTGTGCCTATGTCTCTCTGGGTTTATGTATCACGTGTTCAGGTGACCTTGGAGGTCAGATCTCCTGGAACTGGAATTACAACTGGTTATTGTGAGCTGCCCAGCATGGTTGCTGGTAGCCAAACTTTGGTCCTCTGGAAGAGCATCTGAGCCATCTTAACTTCTGAGCCATCTCTTCAGCTCTGTTTTTTATCCTTTTAAAAAAATAATGTTCTTGGAGGCACACAAGTTTTGATTTTAATCAAGTCCAACTTTCCTCTCTCCTCTTGCTTCTGGTTTTGCTGCATTAGCCCTGGCCATCCTTGGGACTACAGAACTGCCTGAAATCTACCCAGAGCTCTGGGGAGTCTCTCCTGCAATCGTGGTCAAATCACTAAGTCCTTAGGGAGCTTTGAAATTCATTTACAATAGCCAGGTGCTCCTGTGTGGTGTGGTTTTGTTCTGAATAATGAGCATTCCACCTTCTGGTTCTGCTCATATAAAGAAGACTCCTTCATTATCCCTGCGTATATGTGTATGTAATTATATAATATATGAAAATATTTAATACATATAATAGATTAATAAAATTGAAATTTTAAAGTGTGTACATAAGCTATACCCCTAATAATATGGAGAAAAAATTCTTTCCAAAGAAGCAACTATGAAATGCCACTGGTGGCATGAGGAAGGCAGTGATCAACAAGAGGAATTTAAAACTATTAGCATTGGAAAACCGAGGTCAATGGTTTTTTTTCTGTTGGAGTAAAACATATATAACACAAAATCCATCATGGTAATGACTTAAGTTTACAGTGATAGATATAAGCGTACATTTGTTTATTCATCAGAACTCTTTGCAGTTTGCAGATCTGAAGCTTTGTCCCCACTGAGTGTCCTTAGGCATAGCCCAGCTCCAGGACTTGGCAGCCCTAGGATACTGCTGGTCTCAGCACGTAGGCGTGTCCTAACTGGAAGTAGCACTGTGATATTCCTGTAGCTGGCTGCTTTCATTTGCCATGACAATCTTAGGGTGCACTCGTGTTATGGCATGGATAGAACTGCCTTCTTTTGACTGACTACTACCTCCTTGCTAAGAAGACTACATTCTTTTTCTCCTGGTGCTGGGATCCAAGCCAGGGCCTTGCCTGTGCAAGGTTGAGCACCCACCACCAAGCCACCCCCCCAGCCCCAAACCATATTTTGTTTACCCATTCACCCACCCATGGACCTGGTGGATAATTTTGTTATGAATGTGGTATCAAAAAATGTCTCTTTGTGCTTCTGATTTTAGTTCTGACTATCCACACAGAGGTGGAATTGATGGATCATTTGCTAACACTGCTATACTTAAAATTTGTATTTTTTTTTTTATAAGACATATAGTCCATACTGAGCTTTGGACTCACTATGTAGCTGAAGATGGCCTTGAACTTTGGGACCTCCTGCCCTTATACCCTGAATATTGAAATTACAGGCACATACAATCACATCCGGTATATGCAGCTGAGGACTGAACCCAAGACTTTGTGTATGCTGGGCAAACACAGCTGTGCCATGTCTCCAGCCCAGTTTTAATTTTTAAAAGATTTATGATTATTAGGCCTACTTGATCTGTATGGGTATTTTGCTTGTCTGTATGTCTGTGCACTGTGCACGTGCCTCTGCCCTTGGAGGCCAGAAGAGGGTGTCTGATCTCCTGGCATTGGAGTTATAGGTGGCTGTAAGCTACCGTTTGGGTACTGGGAGTTGAATCCGGGTTCTTTGGAAGATCAGTCAGTGCCCTTAATGGCTGAGCCATCTCTCCAGGCCTTTATTATTTTTCAGATGTATTATTTGTGTGTGTTTCTGTATGTGGATATGTCCATATGAGTGCATTGACGAAAGAGACCAGAAACAACAGATCCTCTGCACGAGGAGTAGATGCTCCTAACTGTTGAGCCATCTATGTAGCCCTTGTTTTTAGGTTTTTTGATTTTTTAAAGAGACCACCAAATAGTTTCCACGGTAGGTATGCTGTTTTATCTTAGTGGCAGAGTAAAGGGCTCCCATTTTCCAACTTAAATGACCTTTAAAAATATCTTCTCCTTCCCTTTTCTTTCTTCCTCTTCCTTCTGTTTTTCCCCTTCCTCCTCCTCAGTTTAATTGAAGTCTCACTGTGTTGTCAACTCTGGCCCCAAACTCTTGGGCCCAAGTGTGCCTCCTGCCTCAACTTCCCCAGCAGGTGGGAGTACGTGTGTGCACAATGATACCTCGCTGTTTGGTTTGTTTGACAGTAGCTACCCCTGTGGGTGTGTGGTGGTGTCTGTCTCACTGTGGGTTCGATCTGTGTTTCCCTAATGACTTGGATGGTGGCGTCATCATCTTTTCAGCTGCTTCCTGGCCATTCCTGTATATTCTCTGGAGAAATCTCTGTTCACTCCTTGACAGTTTTTGAGTTAGATTGAACAATTACTGTGCTATAGAAGTGTGTCCACGTACCAACTATTAGTAA